>JAHHFK020004487.1:62500-260000 GCA_024533555.2 Aedes koreicus
AGATTAGATTTACATGTAAAAGCTTTAAACCCCAGCTCCAGTATTTTCTCCCATTTTCGACCCATCCGCGTAAAACACAATGGAACCTGGACGCAAACTAGGCACACCAGACTCCCATACATAGCGGCTTGATTCAACCAGTTTGAAGGGAATGTCGTAGTTTGTCTTCGTTGTCATCTAATCTTCTATTGTTTTAACATCTGAGTTTAGCTTGAAATTCTTAAGGATCTTTAAATGTCCTACCAGATCACCATCTAAAATCTTGTTGTAACGTTTGAATTACAGGGCACTTTTTGCTGCTGCTGCTGCTTTACAAATTGGTATAAAGGTAACATGTTAAGAAGCGCATCCAAAGCAACAGATGGTGTACTTTTCATTGCCCCAGTTATCGATACACAGGCAAGACTCTGTAGTTTACTTAGCTTCACTTGGGTGGTTACCTCAAGAAGTTTAGGCCACCATATAAGCGAAGCATATGTAGTTTTCGGATGAACTATTGCAGAATAAATCCAATTGACAGTTTTTGGTCGAAGTCCCCATGTTTTACCCACTGCTTTACTATTTACTCATAGGGCATTTGTACCCTTAGTGATGACCTTGTCAAGATGGGGCTTAAGTCTGGTTTAAGCTTTAAGCGGAGGTGAAGAGACTGGCCCTTAGCCGAACTTTATATTAGTTTATTTTAAATTTATTTAATTTATTTATTGTTATTCGTCTCGAGTCAAAAACTTAACAGACAGGTTCTTAACCATGATTTCTAATTCTATTGTTAAACACACATTTAGACACATTAAAATCAAAAACAGCACTCACATTGTTGAACGATCAAATCTGTAAAATCAATAATTTCTACAGCGCCTTGAGAGCATATATATATCGGTGAAACCACTTGTATTGCGACGGATAAATCACAGTGTTGCAAAGGCCTTTGCGGAAGTTGTGCTAATATGCTCATTGAACCGGAGTTTCGTATCTACAGTAACCTCTTGGTCACGAATTGGTGTGCAAGCTCTATAGCTTCTGAGCTGATGGAGTAATCAAGCTCTGTTCGGGATTGCCGGCGGGTATACAAAATAACTTTGCACATTTTGATGTTCAGTTCCATACCATTCTCAGAGCACCACAACAGAATCTCGTCGATGTCAGCCTGAAGAGCGCAACCGTCGAGATGCGGTGATATAACTTTGTATAGGAGAGGAGGTGATTTAACTTTGTAGAAGAAAGTCAGCGTTGAGGAGAAACGAACAATATAAAAATCAGTGGTCCCAGAACGCTTCGTTGCGGTACACCTGACTACCGTTTAATTTGACGAATGCACTCCCACCAGATAAGTAAGAGCGCAACCACTTGTTAAAAAGGGGTCAGACGGATCCTTCCTAAGCCCTCGATCCCTGGTCTAGCCACGGGGACCGCTGAGGGTGGGTTTAACAATAACCTCTTTTGATATTCTGGCGGTAGGGTAGTAGCTTGACACGAATATCATTCAGGGTCGGCTGTGGACATGGATAAATACCTGATCAAGATCCCAAAAGAAAACACTTATTTTAGCCAATTAACTTTTTATTGCTGGACTTACGGACTATGTGGGTGTGTTGAAAGTTAAACGTTGCGGCTGGCCGGTGGTGAGCTGCTAAGGCACGTGGTCGACGGACTGTCACTGTCTACGTCGCACGATACGCACGCTTGATTGCGGGTTTTGATACGCACGATACGCACGCTTGATTCGCACGCTTGATTTGCTGGGTCGTCTGATATCCTGGTTATACAGTTCACAATCGTTGGTTGGATCGGAACGATGCTGCGATGCACGGGGTAACGGAATATGTAGTTATACACCCCGGATTTAGTGGTTAATTATGCCGGTGGTAATGGGTCCTGGGGTATCAAAATTGTAGAATGGAGACATTAGCGTGGCTACGGGGGACATTTGAACACATGGTTCATCTATGAGCTTTTTAATGCTCTTACCTGAGACAACTTTCTATGTAATTTATGCCGTATTGGTAGTACTAAGTACTGTTAGTTTAATTTAAGTTATACCTCACAGTATTAACTTTTTACGTCTGTTCGCTTCGAAGCTCTGGATAAGAAAGAGCTTATCCAATCCCGTAGCCTGTCCCCCCCCCCCCCTTTTCATCCTTTTCAGCCATTCCATTTCCCACTTTGACAGGTATAGACTCTCTTTTATGACAACACTCTTTTTTGGCTCACTTCATATTGTGGTGTGTGTTTTAATGTGAAGTATATTTACAAATGTTCTACTGCTTATGGTTACTCCAGAGTTTAAAAATAATTTCTATTGCTAACATTTACTAACATTTAAACACTTAATTTTAACTGACAGCTAACAACTCAACCATTATTTATTTATTTAAATTAAACAAGGGTTAATAATCTCAACTGTAACACCTCCCTCTATCTCCTCCCAAAATTAATTGGATGGTTTATCATCAATTAATTTTTAATAAGTTTCCTAACGAAATAGCATACCAGGTTTGAGTTGCACCTTTCATGCATTAGACTTTCTCAAAAACAGACACTCTTGCGTGTATTAACCAGATACGTCATTCCATGCCATTTGTACCGCCATTTGTACCGCCTAAATTCCTGATTCTGTTAAACTAGCCCCTTCATCTTCCAATATCCCAAAACAGTACATTGTTTCGTGAAAGAGGGCCAAATCATAAACCATACTTGCGAAATTATTTTGATGTAAATTTATCGAATGTTAGTTAATCTCTGTATTCATAACTTAAGGATGAAATTAATTTAAGCTAATTAGGATGTGTTTGAGGAGTTTTTAATGTCAATTATCGAAAACGCAATGCAGAATAAACCGGTTCCAAAGAATCTACAATATACGATGAGGAACTTCGTCACGTAAAGTTTGCTTTCCCTTAACTGTTGTGTTCCACATTCATATGCTACGATCTCCGATAACGACCAATTATTGCAATTGAGTTTCAATTTATTTATTGGAAAGAGATAGAAATACACTAAGACAGACTACAGATACCTACATTCTTTCACATCAAATTCGCGCTCTCTCTCTCTCTCTCTCATAATTTTAGCTCTTCCTAAACAATAAGAGTATCATCTTCTACCAAACAATCACGTCAGTCGACGCTGTGAAATTCAACGATATAACAAATCTTTAGACAATAGTGATTTGACGTGAATATTATTTTAAAAACTTAACTGACTGATCGGTGAGGTTGTTTTTCTTCAATCCGCGCAACCCGATTTTAAGTCTGCTGCGGAAAATATCCCAAAGTTCCTTCCGTTCCTTCCGGCTAATTCGTAGGAACTTGTGCCCCTCCGAGAAATAATGGTGCTTGGAAGATACGCTGGAACAAGCTTCGCATTAAACTTGTCACTTGCGGACGACTGTGCAAAGTTCCTTTTGTAAATTTTCTGGCCAACCTGATAAACCGGGGCAGGTTTAACAAAACGACGATTTTATGCCCTAGTACTTTTTTCGTGTGCCTTTTCTATGCTTTTACGAACTATATAGTACACAGCTTGATCTATTTTTAATTTTCGTCCATCTCGTTCTGTTTTAGAAACTTCGGATGTATCTGAATCTCTCCGATGCTCTTTGCTACTGGTAATGATTTCATGACCAAAAACCTATCGAAGAATGTGTGGTGTTGGTCAACATATGCTCAATCGACGAGATCCATGTGTCCCACAAACACTGATCGTTTTTGACATACGTACTTATACAGGCATTGATACTACGATTCAGTCGCTTAACAGGGTTTGCCTGCGAGTGATGTCTCGAATTCGCCCAATACTTCACTCCGTGTGTGATCAGAAAATTCTTAAATACGTGACTCAAAAAACTAGTGGCATTATCCGTAATGATTATCTCGGGAACTGAGTATTGTCTAAAGGATTTTTACGAGCAGTTCCGTTGAAATTTTCTTGACCGGGACCAGTACTGCCCATTTTGAGAATAAGTTAAGAAGAACAAACAAATGAACATTACCAGACTTAGATCGTGGTAAGGACTGTATAAAGTGAACTGCCAAAATTTTAAATGGCTTGCTTGCTAGTCGAGGATTACCCATAATCGGGTGTTGCGAAACTGTACTAGGTTTGCATTCATTGCAAAGCTGACATTTATCGACATACTTGTTTATAGAACTTGCCATCTTAGGCCAAAAATATCGAATACGTATCTGATCTAAGAGTTTTTGATAGCCGATATGCAACGACTCATCGTGCTCTTGGAGGAGTATTCGTTTTCCCTGGTTCTCTGGAACACAAAGCTTCCACTCATGCCGGTAATCCAGCACTTCAGTTTTGCTTGGGACCAGTTTGAAAAGCTGTTGGTTCTCAATTTTGTAATCTAAATGTTCATCCGGTGAATCTTCAACCTTTTGAAACATCTTAGAGTACCAAACGTCTACATCAAAGTTAACTTCCGAGACTTCTACGGATCTGGATAAAGCATCGGGAATGATGTTATGCTTCCAACGCCTATGTCGTATTTCTAGATCATATCCTTGTAATTCCTTGCTCCACCTACTCAACCTAGGAGAGGTACGCCATTTACCCTTCATGATATGGGTTAAGGCTGAAGCATCCGTAACAACAGTAAAATGGGTTCCATCAATATACGGACGATATTTCTCAATGGCACTTAAAACTGCCAAACTTTCCTTCTATGATGCAGCATATGACTGCTGTGCTGGTGGAAGTTTTTGAGAAAAGTAAGCAATCAGGGGTTGGCCAATATTGGTGCGGCAATTAAACTCTCTTTCAATCGGAAACAAAGCTTGTTCTGCCATTGGATTCCACGTTCATGATTTGAGCTTTTTCTTCAGAGGATTCGTGAGTGGTTCAGAGAGCTCACTGAACCCTGGGATAAATCGTCTGTAGTAATTTGCCATGCCAAGAAGACGTTCATAATTAATTATCGCCTCTATGCGATCCGGAATTAATTTTAGACCTTCTGGAGAGAGTATGTAACCCAAGTAAGGCAATTCTCTCAGGCAAAATTAAGATTTCTTTAGGTTAACTGAAAGATTTGCTGTCTTCAAACGTCGAGCAACTTCGGATAAAGCCCGGATGTGAGCTTCGAATGTCTCACTCACGACCACCATATCGTCCAGATAGACGAACACATTTGGTTCGAGTTCCCCGTACCCTAGGACCTCATACATTAGTTATGCTAATGTAGCCGGACTATTGACCAGCCCAAATGGTAACCGATTAAAATGAAACAGTCCTCTCCCTAATACTGAGAATGCTGTGTATTTTCTCAAATCTGGGTGCAATGGTATTTGCAAGAAAGCTTTCGTTAGATCGATGGTAGTTAAATATTTGCTAGCACTCAGTCTCCTCAATATTCGTTCCTGGTGTGGGAAAGGATACCCATCGCGTTTAGTTCTCTCATTTATACGTCGCGCATTTAAAAACAACCGTACTTCTCCCGTGGGTTTAATTACCGGAATGGTACTCTGAGACCATTAACTTTTGCTAGGTTCTATAACTTGCAACATCAACATGTGGTGTACCTCTCGGTTGATGCACTTCTGCATCTTTAGTGAAGGGGGATATGGGTTTATTCTTATTGGTGGTGCTAACTTAAATTCATCTTTTAATTCAATTTTGTGACTTGTTAACGGTGTGACATCCAAAAGTTGATCGTCAACCGCAATTTTAAATTTTCGTATAGTTTCTTTTAGTTGGTGTTTTGGAACTTCACTAAAATTTTCCTCATTCTCTCCCACTTCATTCCACTCCAACTCCTCTATTCTTATCCTTTCTTGAATTTCCCTTTCCGTTACTTGACAGTCACTGATCAGTTTTGCCGGTTGTACATTAAATGCTTTCCAAAAATCATCAAACTCTAAAATCAATCTTCTTCGTATATTGGGCGCCACGAGAGTTTTAATAATTCGATTTTCGTTCCTAAACGTTATCGGGAAATAAACAAAACCTTCGACATCTACTTTCGTACCCGCAACTGTCTGAACTGACACCTCAGTCGGGAATATTTTAAAATTTTACGATCTAATGAACTTTTAACAACCGGTACCTAAAACTGATCGATGAGCTTCACTGTCTAATAACTAGACCAATGATCTCTCTTTCAAGAAAACTCACTTTGACGAAAGGTCGTGAATCCCCACTAATTTTCTCAAACAATTCATCGAATTCGGTTGAGCAGAACAATCGCTCTCTGAAAAAGGTTCAAATCCATTCATTAGCAGATTTTCGATCACGTACGTTTGTTGAAGGTATTTCCCGCTCTAACTCAGGTTGCCTTCTCAAGCTGAGCTTACTCCACTTTTTTGACAAGCAGGACAGACGGAGGTTATTACATCTGCAAAACCACAGATTCTACAAAAATTTTCCTCTACGTTCGGGACAATCTGCACAATGATGACCACTCACTCTACAGTTATAACATACTCCTAAAGTTCCCTTTGCTGATCCCTCCATTGCCTGCGGATGCATCTTTCCTTTTCTCCTTTACCTGTTTCGGTTCGCTATTCACTAGTTTATTATTATTTTCTGTATTCTTGTTTTAAGGTTTGCTCATAAAAAACACCCGAGACCCAAAGTATGAATTTTGAGACGTGCCTTTAGACTTCGACGAATCTGTTACATTAACATCATAGGCCTGACTACGGCGATTTGTATTTTCGTGAGACTTATGCAACATGCTCCAGAAATTTACATCTATAACTCGTCCATAACTTTTCAGTTTGGACAACGATTTCACTCCAGCACCAGTCATGGCGTTCTTGTAATCGAAGCGAAGATTTCGCCAAAGGATGTCAAACCTTCTGCGTTCAGAAATCGGTCTAGTAATAGAGTGAAAATTTTTTATCATGTCATGTAGATAGTCAGTAAACTGAAAATATAAGTCGGGCGGTAAAAATTCCCGTTTCAGTTCTCGTTTTAATTCATGCCAATTTCGAAAATCTATATTTTCAATCCCCTCGATAAACCAATCTTTAGCGCGAACTGAGAACAGGTGAATTGCACCTCGGAATAATTCCTTTTCAGAGATATCTTCAGAGATACATCTCATTTTTATTTCTTTGAGGAATTCAGTAAGCTTTCTCCCTTGATCTCTACCGCCATATTTGAGTTTCCACTCAGCCACCGGAATGCGCTTCAGCTCTCTGAGCCGTCTACTACTGCTTTTACCCTTCCCTCTCTCCTTATCTGATTCCAAAGTACTATCGGAATCAGTAAAATATGAGCTTTCACTATCCGACGTGGTACTAGAACTTGATAAGAATCTCTGCCTACGCTGATATTTTTTCTTGTGCCGTTTGGATAACCTATCTTTTTTTTCGCCAAAATCTCACTTTTATTTGATTTATGCGTTGTTCTCTCTCTCTTTCTTAATATTTTTACCTAAACTTTCCTCTTGTGAGCTTCTAGTGGACTCTTCAGACTCTAGTTCATCGTATTTATTTTTCTCATTTTTGCTAGCTTTCCCCTTTTCCTTCTACTTCGCATGAGAGTTCCTCCTTTTCCTGCTCTCCTATTAATTTGTTTCCCTCCAATGCATTTTCTTCCTTTTCTGGCTCCTTTTTCAAATTGACCAATAACCTTTCTAATCTTTTCTTTCGCTCTGTGCTTTCACTTGCTCTATGATTTTTTTTAGTTAGCGCTCAACTTCCGAGTCGATCAGTCGATGTTTTCAAACGCGCAGATTTTGGAAGTCGTTCACGGACTATATAACACGTTTATCGTCGGGTTTTTTTCGTCGCTACAAGTACTACTTTCATCTCAGCCAAGACATCGTATTTCGCGATGCCGCGCCGCGAAAATACATTTCGCGTCAACTATTCCCAGTTTCCGAAGCAACTTTCCCATGATGAGATCCACAAGTTTATTGCAAAAGAACTCGGTCTCACCCGCGAAAATGTGCTGCTGCTCCAGCCAAGCAGACGACTGGGATGTACCTTCGTAAAGGTCAACAACATAGAGCTTGCCGAGAAGATCGTAGAGCAACACGATAATAAGCACGAGTTTGTATTTGACGGGAAGTCCTACAAGTTACGTATTGTGATGGAGGACGGGCGGTGGAAGTGAGATTTTTGGATCTTCCCGAGGGCGTCTCAAATGAGAAAATTGCGTCTTTTCTTGCCGAATATGGTGATGTCATCTACGTTCGTGACCTACTGTGGGAGAGCCGTGACTTTGGTGGTATCACAACCGGAGTTCGTGTTGCGCGTGTAGTGGTAACGAAGAATATTCCTTCTCTCGCTACGATTCAGGGCGAAGAAACTGCGGTGGCTTACAAGGGACAGCGGCAAACCTGTTTGCACTGTCATGAATTTGCACACATTGGCATCCCATGTGTACAAAACAGAAAACTACTGGTACAGAAGCTTGCATCAGACCAATCGTACGCGAATGTTACGAAAGGGGAAGCAAATAAACCCTCACCTATCAAACCTCCATCCAATACATCTGCTTCGAATCCGACAGCCTCACGAAAAGCGCCATCGGCTGTGAATACAGTACGGGGTACAAGTATAACCGATAAACAAGGCCCTTCGGGACCGGGACCAAATCTCCTTAGTGCAAGTGAGACACGAGCTTCGTCAACAAAACCGAAAAGTACGATGCTGCCTCCCGCTACACCAACTACAACAAAACCCTCTGCAACGCAAGCTGTCATCCAGCTCTCGTCGACCTCAACCGTCTTGTCCCATCGCAAGATCGATGGCAACGAAACGGATAGTTCACACACATCGCAAATCTCCAATCACTCGGTACGACGTTTGCGTAGACAGCCTCCGGGCAAGAAAATGCGACACTCAGACGAACAAACCAGTGCCATCGATCACGAACACGTCCAAATCTCCGATGAAGATATGCAACAATGATGGAGTACGTCAGCTGTAACATCGGAACAATCAACATCAAATGGTTGGTTGGTGGACACAATTAATAGGCAGCCATCACTGTGGCATAATTAATTATCTCCACATCGCCATTTCTTCTGAATGGATATGGCACTGGAATATGATGGCTGCTGGCACTGGAACAGTTAGGCTGCTCGTATCCTAACAAAAACAAATATGGACATTTTGGATTCTCGAACATTGGTACTGGACTGGAAAACACATCAAATTCAACTTATGCTGCGTCGAACATCACAACAAAAGAACCACGGCACATTGCCTGGTTTACCAGGTAATTATAAGCTCAGTATACGTCCAGCCGAGTGGACACAACACGTTTCTTGTACTGACACACTTTCCATTATCAATCAACAATAACAACGCATTTGGAGCGATCTTCACAACAACAACAACAACAAACTACAGTCGCCTATCACAGCTGATGGATCAGCTGTTCAACCGATCTGGATGTCAACAAACCGAAACCGATGCTTACCAAGGGATACAGTTGACACAAAAATTACGAATGATTCGAGAGGTGACTGAAATATCACGAGCGATATCGATACACAGACGTTTATTGAAACGACTGTTTCAAGGAAAATTTGGTTGTGTCTATCCCATTTTCGGTTTGCACCAAGCACACAGTATTGAACGCAACAGGAGAGAGTCGAAATCAACAGATAAAAAGTAGCCTACGGATGGATGCGGGTCAGTTCGTGAAGTATTCTTTCGGAGCGTTTATGGGCCAACGATGACGTCATACATCGGTTGGCGTGGATCGAAATAGAATCGAGTAGCTGCACCTACTTGTCCAGGTAAGAAACTTACATGTATATGTCAAGCCGAGCTAGGCATTACGTCGACGGAAACTAAAACCACTGTTTTTTTTCGGAACCCACATTGATGACGTATTCACCATCGGCACACATCCACGGAGGCCATCATGTGGTTCGTCGATTGGCTGATCGTTTTGGTTCAAACGTTTTCGCCTGACCGATGTTGATACGTAAAATATGGATACGGATACCACAACCCAATATCATCAACGGGAATCAATTTGGACGACCATTCTAAGGGATGTCAGACACAAGGGTGTTTGCCATACACACCTAAAGTCGAGTACATGGGCTGTTCAATAAATCATCAAAAACGGTGCAAGTATGTCTGCAGTTTACTCCACGGTTTGGGCGAATCGGTGCTCATTACCGAATCCTAGATCAATCCAATATGAATTCAGCACACAGGGTGCTTGAATTGGACATGCTCAGAAGTCGATCACACAGGGTGATCCAACCAAACCCTCGGGCAGGACACAAGGGTGTCCTGTATCGGTTCCTTGGTTTGTGTACAAAGGGTGCGCGAACCAATCCTAGGACAGAACACAAGGGTGTTCTATATCCATCGGTTTGAGCAGTAAGGGTGTTCAAACCCACCCATGGCAAGGACACAAGGGTGTCCTAGGAATGCCATGCCAAGGAGAGGATACAAGGGTGTTCTCTAGGTACCATATCTAGGTCTTGAGTACAAAGGGTGCTAAAGACTAAGGCCAAGGCTTGGACACAAGGGTGTCCTCTAACTTGTCCACGGTCTATGCACATGGGTGTGCAGACCTATCGAAGGTATGGGTATATGGGTACCCAAGGAATTCAACCAAGGCTTGGGCACATTGGGTGCTCATGGATAAATCACACCGGTAATCAAACGCCCATTAGACATAAGGATGTCCACAGCTAGATTACCAAATGTAGGCACTAGGGGTGTCTGCATTATGGATTTGGATATGGATTTGAAACCAAGGACATAAGGATTGAGAGGATATCAAAGCAAACCGATTTAACTATTTGGCATTACTTTCGAGATGGAGCAAATGAATAACGGACGACATCACACTCTGGCTGAAGGCAACATCGGAAGTTTTACCAGGTTAGTAAAACAGTATATGTACCAGCCGAGGTGACTTTCGGATTCTACATGAAATATTTTCCCACATGTACTCGACTTTGGCATGAGGTTATCTAAATCGCGACGATTCCTGACCCTACCTGATTGAAGTAACCTACCACGAGAGGTACACAGCGTATCATCTTAAACAGTATCTGCGGCATCAATGGATGCAACCCACGGTATAATATGACAAGCATTTTAACTCCAAACAACGGACGACGGATCATCCCAAGGACATCTTCGGATATACCCAAAACCAAAACCCAAAACAGGAGCGCAAAATTTGAAGGATGCACACATCGTTTTACATCCGTGTGAATGAAACGTGGAGAACGGAAAGCTGAGAAACGAACGAGATTAACATCAGCGGCAGCCACAGGTCTTTGAGGGTGGGTGAGCAACCAATTCACCCATCAATACATTGAAACACAAAATGAACGTTGGACCAAGGGAATGGAAGAAGGGCAGTACGTCGATGAAGCATGGCCACGGAGAGGTATATTCAGAAATGTTGGACATTTCAGGGTGGGTGAGTATGTTCGGGAGTAACATCACCCTACCCTTGCTACGCTACTGCCAAACGAGACGGCTTTCTCTCTTACGACCATTCCGCCGAATCGAGACGGTATTCTCTTTACCTCTTCGACCGATAGCGACAGCGATCACAGGCGATCGTTATCGGTGACGTCACAGCAGGGATCATCTGGTTGTTAGGTAGTAGATGATCTGGTGTACAATAGTCGTGTCGGCTCTGACTATGTTGCCGGAGAGCCGTTGTCTACATACCAGCTGGGTGAGCGAGTGCGACGAAGAACTGTCATCGAAAGGCTGAGAAACGATAGAGATGAAATAATCGACGATTCTGCTGCTATACAGGATCATATGGTTCAGTATTTCTCCGATCTTTACGCTCGTGGTTATGTAGCTGTAGTGGAAGAAGGGAACCCTTTCTACTGCGACAGAGTCATCCCCGAGCACGATAGCGTAAGCGAAGCATGCATGAATGACATCACAACATCCGAAATATTTTCTGCCATCCGCACTAGCGCATCCAAAAAATCGCCAGGTCCCGGCGGCTTGCCAAAGGAATTTTATCTTCGAACGTTCGATATTATGCACCGTGAACTGAACCTGATATTAAATGAGGCTATCAGTTCAAACTTTCCGACACAATTCGTTGACGGGGTGATCGTGTTGGTAAAGAAACGCGGCACAGGGGAAACTGCACAATCATACAGACCAATCAGTTTGTGCAATTACGATTACAAGATTCTTTCTCGGATCTTGAAGCACCGGCTGGAAAATGTTTTTCGCACCCATAATATTTTGACCGATTCGCAAAAATGCTCAAACAACGGACGCAATATATTTCAAGCTACGCTTGCTGTCAAGGACAGAATCGTAAAAAATCGTTTCCCGTATAGCCGGAGCTTCATCGTCTCGCTTACTCATAAATGGGCACCTTTCCAATTCTTTCCCTATAGAGCGATCGGTTCGACAAGGAGACCCACTTTCAATGCATCTGTTTGTCCTGTATCTTCACCCCCTCTTGCGACAATTAGAACGAGTGTGTGGAGCAGATCTAATCGCTGCTTACGCTGATGATATCAGTGCGATTGTATCCAGTGTTGATCAACTTAACGCGGGATTTGTTCAGGCGGTTCGAGTTAGCAGCTGGGGCGCGCTTAAATGAAGAGAAAAAGGGAAAAAATGGGATTTTGAAGAGTCAGAGTCAGAGCCGACACGACTATTGTACACCAGATCATCTACTACCTAACAACCAGATGATCCTTGCTGTGACGTCACCGATAACGATCGCCTGTGATCGCTGTCGCTATTGGTCGAAGAGGTAAAGAGAATACCGTCTCGATTCGGCGGAATGGTCGTAAGAGAGAAAGCCCTCTCGTTTGGCAGTAGCGTAGCAAGGGTAGGGTGATGTTACTCCCGAACAATAACCAACCAAACCAAGCTAAACGCCCTGCTTACATTCGTTCGCACTAAGGAACTCGATATCGTATTTCTACAGGAGGTTGAAAACGAACAGCTTACCTTGCCCGGCTATAACGTAATTTGCAACGTCGACCAAGCAAGGAGAGGAACGGCAATTGCGCTGAAACAGCACATCAAATATTCTCACGTGGAGAAAAGCCTGGATGGGAGACTTGTCGCGCTACGGGTACACAATACTACGCTGTGTAATGTGTATGCCCCGTCAGGATCTGCCTATCGTGCCGAGCGGGAGCGATTTTTCAATAACACCATTGCCTATTACCTTCGTCACCGCACCGACCATATCGTTTTTGGAGGTGACTTCAACTGTGTGATTCGGCTAGGTGATGCGACGGGGCACAACTCGAGTCCCGCTCTTAAAGCCACCGTTCAGCAGCTTCGTCTGCACGACGTGTGGCAATATCTTCGGCCACGTGAAATAGCGTACACATACATTACACAAAACTCCTCGTCCAGGCTCGATCGGCTATATGTCAGTGCCAGCCTCCGAGATCAACTGAGATCGACAGATGTGCATGTATGCTGCTTCTCGGATCACAAAGCCGTCACCGCGAGAATTTGCCTTCCTCTCCCTGACACAGCCCATGGTTATGGTTTTTGGTCCCTTCGTCCCCATCTCTTGACTGCAGACAATATCGATGACTTCCAAATACGGTGGCAATATTGAACTCGTCAACGCCGAAACTACTCGTCGTGGATGGAGTGGTGGCTGTCGTACGTAAAGCCAAAAATAAAATCGTTCTTCCGATGGAAATCAAAAATCGCCTTCGATATTTTCAATCGAGAGCAACAGGGTCTACACGAGCTTCTCCGGCAAGCGTACGACAGCTACCAAAACAACCGTACAGCGATTACTACAATCAACCGGATAAAAGCAGAAATGTTCTTGCACAAAGGTGGTTTCTCCGAAATGTTCGTGCGAATAAACGAAACTATGTTGCCGGAGAGCCGTTGTCTACATACCAGCTGGGTGAGCGAGTGCGACGAAGAACTGTCATCGAAAGGCTGAGAAACGATAGAGATGAAATAATCGACGATTCTGCTGCTATACAGGATCATATGGTTCAGTATTTCTCCGATCTTTACGCTCGTGGTTATGTAGCTGTAGTGGAAGAAGGGAACCCTTTCTACTGCGACAGAGTCATCCCCGAGCACGATAGCGTAAGCGAAGCATGCATGAATGACATCACAACATCCGAAATATTTTCTGCCATCCGCACTAGCGCATCCAAAAAATCGCCAGGTCCCGGCGGCTTGCCAAAGGAATTTTATCTTCGAACGTTCGATATTATGCACCGTGAACTGAACCTGATATTAAATGAGGCTATCAGTTCAAACTTTCCGACACAATTCGTTGACGGGGTGATCGTGTTGGTAAAGAAACGCGGCACAGGGGAAACTGCACAATCATACAGACCAATCAGTTTGTGCAATTACGATTACAAGATTCTTTCTCGGATCTTGAAGCACCGGCTGGAAAATGTTTTTCGCACCCATAATATTTTGACCGATTCGCAAAAATGCTCAAACAACGGACGCAATATATTTCAAGCTACGCTTGCTGTCAAGGACAGAATCGTATCGTTTCCCGTATAGCCGGAGCTTCATCGTCTCGCTTACTCATAAATGGGCACCTTTCCAATTCTTTCCCTATAGAGCGATCGGTTCGACAAGGAGACCCACTTTCAATGCATCTGTTTGTCCTGTATCTTCACCCCCTCTTGCGACAATTAGAACGAGTGTGTGGAGCAGATCTAATCGCTGCTTACGCTGATGATATCAGTGCGATTGTATCCAGTGTTGATCAACTTAACGCGGGATTTGTTCAGGCGGTTCGAGTTAGCAGCTGGGGCGCGCTTAAATGAAGCCAAAACAACAGCAATCGACGTCGGTGTAATTAATAACCCGCTGTCCGTACCGTGGTTACGTACGAAAAACACAATTAAAATTCTTGGTGTGTTTTTCGCCAACTCTGTGCGCTTAATGGTTAAGCTGAATTGGGACTCCTTAGTTACAAGCTTTTCTCGACAAGTATGGTTACACTCGCTGCGCACCTTGTCGTTACACCAGAAAGTAACGTTGCTGAATACCTTCCTGTTGTCGAAAATATGGTACATGTCTGCGAATCTACATCCGACGGCTGCTCACGTGGCTAAGTTGACAGCCACCATGCGGAGCTACCTATTCCGTGGAGCATGCGCGACCATTCCGATGCAGCAGCTAGCACGCAGTAGTGAGGATGGCGGCCTCAAACTACATTTACCAGCGATGAAGTGTAAGGCGTTACTCATTAATCGCCAGTTACACGAGATCGAATCCCTTCCATATTATAGATCCTACCTCAACCAAATTAATCCTCACCAAGCAAATCCCATCCCAGATCTCCCTTGCCTGAAACAAATCCTAAGTAATCTTTCAATCTTACCTTTCCAAATCCGCCAACACCCTTCCGCCGATCTCATCTATCGTTTTTTCACAAAACGCACAGACAAACCGAAAGTGGAAACATCGAACCTCGCAATCAACTGGCCCCGAGTGTGGAAGAATATTGCTGCCCGAGATTTATTGCCTACGCAACGTAGCGTTCTGTATGTATGGGTGAACCAGAAAATATCACACCGTCGACTACTGTTTACAATGAGACGAGCCGATGTGGAGCATTGCGCTCACTGTACTACGCCGATGGTTGAAACGATCCAGCACAAATTTTTCTACTGTTCGAGAATGAGGGATGCCTACAGGCTACTGCAACAAAAACTGTTAGCGATCAATGGCAGTCGCAATTTACAGGCTGAAGAACTTTTGTTTCCCTCACTAGAAGGGATTCCATCAAACACGAGAACAATGATACTAAAAGTTTTAGTGATTTATATCACTTTCATTCAGAATTGTAATGATAGGATAGATGTAGATGCATTGAAGTTCAATATTGAAGTCGGAGTTTAATTAATTATGTATTTAATTTTTACTTAACAAGATCGACAATAAACGTACTATAATAAACAAAAACAAATAAACTATCTCTTTTTTCGCCAAAATCTCACTTTTATTTGATTTATGCGTTGTTCTCTCTCTCTTTCTTAATATTTTTACCTAAGCTTTCCTCTTGTGAGCTTCTAGTGGACTCTTCAGACTCTAGTTCATCGTATTTATTTTTCTCATTTTTGCTAGCTTTCCCCTTTTCCTTCTACTTCGCATGAGAGTTCCTCCTTTTCCTGCTCTCC
The DNA here is from genome assembly GCA_024533555.2 of Aedes koreicus. Lineage (NCBI taxonomy): Eukaryota > Metazoa > Arthropoda > Insecta > Diptera > Culicidae > Aedes > Aedes koreicus. The sequence goes on from JAHHFK020004487.1 coordinate 78,567, forward strand.
TATTAATTTGTTTCCCTCCAATGCATTTTCTTCCTTTTCTGGCTCCTTTTTCAAATTGACCAATAACCTTTCTAATCTTTTCTTTCGCTCTGTGCTTTCACTTGCTCTTTGATTTTTCGCTCTTCCTCTTCAATTTGCCTTTTTCTCATAAGGCTGTTCTGTAGTTTGAATTATGAATGTTTTAAATAGTGAAATCGGGTCTTTTGAATCAACTTTCTTTCCTTCTTCAATTTCGTTTAATTCCTTCAGTAACTCTTCTGACCATCTTAGTGAATCATTCATTTCCTTACTTTTCACATCCAACGATTGATTTCTAATTACACTTTCCGCTAACTAACGCCACGAAACAGTCTTCGGGCGCGGACGCTCCGCAATTAATTTGTATATTTACCTTTTTTTTACCTTTTTGCAACGTCGCGTGCGGGTCTTACAAACCTTTGTAAATCGAATCACGTAGAAAAATTTAATAGAAAAACTAATTATGCCGTGTGGTGTTAAATCGTGCAGCATAAGCGACGACCGCTTTCTATGGAAGTGCGAATTTTGTAACAAAAAATACCATGCTGCCTGCGTCGGTGTACAACGACAACGTGAGCATTTCATCACCGCATTTATGGTGCCTTTGTGTGCTGACAGCCAACTCATGTTACGGAAGGAAGCCGACGTAAGGAAGCTGCTTCATCAACAGGAACAACTTGTGGATGCAATCCGCTCTCACACAGACATGAACCATCGTATTGCTGCTGACCTGAAAAAACTCTGCATAGTATCAGAACTCTTCGAAAGTATGAACACCTGCTTGAAGACGTGAAAGAAACGTTGGCAGAAACAATTGAAAATAATCAAAATATATGCAGCACAGTCGGTCAGCATATAAAGTCGTGTGACCTACATATACACACGACCACGGCCGGCATCAACGAATCAAATTCTACGATTGCGCAAAAAATTACAGAACATTTTGACGAACGGCCATTATTAGCAGAAAGACCGTCAAGACATAATACTGTCCTTTCGAAAGAGCATACATCTCCTGGATGGCGATTTTTGGGTAAGATGGCAAATACTAGTTCTGATATTCTGTCAAAGTGTGAGAGCAAATTATCCATTAGTTTTGTTTTGACAACTGCTTTTGTTAGTCGAAAAATAGACGCTCGGCGATTTTTTAGCATGGATAAAAAATTGGAACAACGCGTTTGTGTGAAATTTTTGTGTTGCAAACGGATTTTCGGCAGCGGAAACGCTCAGAATGTTGCAAAAGCCCTTTGGTGAGGACTCTATGTCACAAAATCGTACATTTGTTTGGCACAAAGACTTTAAAGAAGGCCGTGAAAGCGTGAGTGACATGCCGCGTTCTGGACGACCATCGACTCAACTTACTGATGAAAACATCAAGCATCCGTGAAGAATTTAGTTATGGAAAACCGCTCAATTAGCATTCGGGAGATAGCTGCACTCCTTGATATCTCATTTGGATCGACCGAACACATTTTGACGGAAATTCTGGGCATGAAACGCATTGAAGCACGACTTGTTCCAAAAGAGCTGAATTTTTTGCAAAAACAGCATCGAGCTGAGGTCAGCAACAGATGATTGCGAACGGTGATAGCGATCCTTACATTCATGGAACGCATCATAACTGGTGATGAAACGTGGGTATATGAATTTGAATATGCTCACAAGTCAACAATCGTCCGAATGGCGCGCCGAAGATGAGCCGGAAACCAAAAAATCATCACGACAAAGTCGCTCCAAAATTAAAGTTTTACTGACTGTTTTTTTTGATTTTCGCGGTGTCGTCCATTCTGAATTCCTTCCAGAAGGTCGAACGGTTAACAAAGAGGGTTACTGTGGATAGTTATGAGACGTTTGCGTGAGTAGCAATTTGAAAGAAGAGGCCAGAATTGTGGCGCAATAATTCGTGGATTTTACACCACGATAACGCTCCATCACACACCGCGCTCACTATTTGTTTATTCTTGGCCAAGAACTCCACCAATACCATCAAACAAGCACCATATTCACCAGACTTTGCCCCGTGCGACTTCTTTTCTCTCCCAAAACTGAAAATTCCGCTCAGAGGTAGGCGTTTTTGAATCGATTGATGCGATAAAAAGAATCTGCTGGAAGATCCGGAAAGCCATACATTCATCGGCCTATAAAAAATGCATGGATGATTGGATAAAGCGCTTTTAAGTATATGTGTTGCCTCTAATGGCAAGTACTTTAAAGGCGATAATAAAGATATCAATTAAGAATTGAAATAAATGCGTTTTTTTTTTCAAATTAAAATGGAACTTTTTTGAGAATCATAAATGTTATTGTCAAAATTTCAAACGCAGGAAAAGCCCAGCCAAAATGAAAGAAATTAACAAAAACTTTAGTTTCTTCTTTCAACGTTATTCTGGTGACCGAAACAAGCTGGGATGAAAGCTTAAAAGCGAAGAAATTTTTGGAAAAATTTAATGTATTCCGGCATGACTGTAATTTGCAACATAGCAATAAAAATCTTGAGGTGAAGTTCTCATTGCCATCAATGCAGACTTTACTTCTCAAGAACTAAAAACTATCAAGCACAAAGAAACAACGAATCAAACGAATAAACAATCTTTCTAATTATTTTTTCAAAATGTCGAAATTATCACGCTTCCAACATGGAACCTAAAGGCAGCAAACCGTACATTGTTATGACTTTAATAAACGGAATGCGAACTCTTCATCCTGGAAATCGAAAATGAATCAATTCACTTCCAGTCGTATACATGAAAATTCACAAAACTTTACAATGCCTATTCGACCAAATTTCACATTTTGACTTACACCAAATTAATCATGTAAAGAATCAGCAAAATGCTTTTTTAGACCACTTATTAACGAACTGCACTGAAGACTTTTGTGTGAGTATATAAAAAATAAATTATATGAAAAGCAAAGCTCTAGCACAAATTTGCAAAATTATCATGACATATGCATAGAAGAATTTTCAATGATGGGTCACGCATTGATGGATCCACTGGTTTCGGTGTTTACAATGAATACTCATCTGCCTTCCGGAAACTTCAGGAACCTTGTTCCGTATATGTTGCTGAGCTGGCAGCAATCAATTTCGCATTGGGGATAATTTCCGACATGCCCATAGACCATTATTTCATCTTCTCGGATAGTCTCAGTTCTATTGAGGCCCTCCAGTCGATGAAAACAGTTAAGCACTCATCTTACTTTCTTTCAAAAATAAGGGAGCAGATGTGTGCGTTGGTCGAAAGATCATTTAGAATTACCTTTGCATGGGTCCCCTCACATTGCTCAATTCCAGGCAATGAGAAGGCGGACTTTCTAGCAAAGGTGGGCGCACAAGAAGGCGAGATTTTTGAAAGAAGAATTTCACATGATGAATTTTTCCCATTAGTACGTCAGAGTTCTCTTCAAAGTTGGCAAAACGATTGGACAAGTAATTCTCTTGGGCGGTGGTTACATTCCATTATTCCAAATGTTTCGTCGAGATCGTGGTTCAAAGGTCTGGATGTAAGTCGCGGTTTCATTCGTGTGATGTCAAGACTTATGTCCAACCACTACTCGCTAGACGCACATCTCTACAGAATTAACCTCGTCGATAGCAATGTATGTAGGTGCGGAACCGGTTATGATGACATCGATCACGCAGTTTGGCATTGCCCGGGTAATGATGCCTCCAGAGCACGACTGTTGGATACCTTTGTGGCCCGAGGTAGACAACCCTTCCGCGAAGTAAGAGATGTTTTGGGAATGCGTGATCTTCCCTACATGCAAGCGATTTACGAATGCCTTTGTTTGTCTGATCTAAGAGTGTAATGTCATCACCCCCTCCCTTTCACTCTAGTAACTTCCCTGCCATTGTGTCCCAGTTATATTATCCTTTTGTTTCCGTGCTACTTGTACCTTCCCAGCAAGCTGTGGTCACCCATCTGCAGCTTAGTTCCTGTAAGGGACTACAGAGACCGAGGATTTGGAAGATGTCGCAACCATGAGCAGCAACAAATACCTGAAATAAGTTACCTGCCTAGCCCCTTCCAAACAATAATGTGACCCATTAACCTCGAGCTAGCCACGAGTAATTGGCACCCCTCTTTACTAAAATCGAAATAGAAAAATTGTTAATTACAATATTGAATATCGGCTCCGCAAAGTGTTACACACGCCTGAGCCTAATAAATAAACGAACTGATTAAAAAAAAATCATGACATATGCAACCAACTTAAACGAAATTTCCTTCCTTCCTAAAAAAAAATCCAAATACTCATATATGCAGATGACATGAAGCTCTTCATGGAAATAAATAATTCTAGTGACGCAGAAGAACTCCAGAACGAAATTAACTTATTCAACATGGTGTAGCAAAAGCTTACTTCAACTTAACGTGAAAAAATGTAACTCAATAGCATTTAGCAGAAAAATCGAAAAACCTCTTACGGAAATATTTTTAGGAAACCAAAAAGTAGAAACATGCAAAATAGTAAGGGACTTAGGCATTATCCTAGACTTTAAACTCACTTTTGTGGAACATTACAACACTATTATAAGTAAAGCAAATAGCATGCTGGGCTTCATTAAGAGGTTCAGCCACAATTTTCAAGATCCATACACTATTAAAATATTATACATTAAATATGTAAGGCCCATTCTGGAATACTGCAACCTAGTATGGAATCCGTACTGTACCATACATGAATACCGCATAGAATCCGTCCAAAAACAATATATTTTATTATATATGCCCTAAGGAAATTGAATTGGACTGTATTTCCACTGCTTTCTTATGAAGCACGCTGCATGCTTATCAATTTACAGACACTTAAAGAACGCCGTGAATTTGCAATGCTTTTCTACATCAATGACATTATTTCACAACGTATAAAATCAGAAGTACTACTTTCGCTATTGAACTTTTATACTCCCAGCCGGCATCTTAGAACACGGAAATTATTCTTAGAAAAATCATACAGAACAAATTATGCAAGAAATGGCCCCATAAATCGAATGATGCGCCAGTATGACTTACATTGCGAAAACATTGGTATCACTATGTCTAAAGAACAAGTAAAATCTCATCCAAAAGACAACAGAAATAGTGTAATACATGTATGTATTACATTGTAACCATTGTATGTTGTCTACATTGCTTGACGAAATAAATAAATAAATAAATAAATAACCGTTCTTCAATCCCTTTTCCCACTGCTGTGGTATCATTCAAAATCTCAATTTCACTTCTGACTTCTTTGAGCACATTATTTATGTCTTTTTCTAAAAATCCGTCTCTGATCGACACTCCTCATCACTAAAATCCGCAAAATGTTTAGCAAAAATTTTAGAAGCCTGCCTTCCTATTCTCACTATTTCGTTTTTAAAGTTCTCAGCACCTGATATTCTGCTGAGCAGATAAATTCGAATTCGATAGTGGATAGAGCATCAATTTTGGGTTAACCTAGTAGACCACCTATGACTTTTAATTTTGAACCTATAGTTGAAATTTCTTCTTCCGGTTTGCGCCAGTTTTGTGAAAATATGAATTTGTTCGCTTCTCTTTCTAGTTTCATTTTTTCTTTAAGTTTTCTGCGTTTAGTACTATTATGATCATCAAAGTGGGACAAAATATTCAATTGAGCAATTCGTATTCCACATCATCCATCGATAAATGTGATACGTTCATCGACTGATACAGCTTTTACAAATCCATTTAAACGGTTGTCAATGAACTCACACAATGAACCAAATTTATCGTTTTAATCTCCTGTATTATTTTTGCATCAATTAATATCGCAAGTTGTTCGCGCTTGGAGCGAACGTAAATGTTTGTAGTGATATAGACATATATTTTCTGTTCAGTTGTGTGTTGAAAGCCCTACCCTAATTCCATTTCCTTTAACACCCTACTAATCCCGAGCTGATCGCGGTAATCGGTCGCCAAACACTTAACATTTTATGTGTTTCATGTTTCTGTATGTATGTGTGTGACCTCACAAGCTTTGATCTTTTCTGCCACGGCCATGCGATAGCATGCAAGCAGCAGCACCGACCGACCGACCGAACAAAACCAATGAGAACGCAGTGAGCGCTGATTGGTTCCTGGAGCAGCGAAAAGAAACATATAAAAGTGCGCCTTCTACGCAAATTATTCATACAGTCCACAACCATTGAAGAAGACAGTTAAATAAATATCTAAAGTGTTTTTATACAGTTCGCGACGTTTTTTCCTCCCCGAACAAGCCGAAACCAAACAGTCCTTTTCAGGACTATGAGTTGAAATTTTCTCAAGTCGAGCTTTCATTGTTCCTGTTGGTATTCCCATAGGGGGAATTCACCAAATCCGCTGGAATCCTCCGAGCCGAGGATTGCCACACCGAGTGCAGTGTCCGTGATCGGACACAAGTAGAATAAACTATTACGAAACATACACTGCCTGCGACTCTTAGTCGAATCAAGACCCATTAACAAAGTACTTTTTCACGATTTTTTCCGCCGTTTCACTTCACCACTATCTGGTATATGTACAACAAAATGTAGGCTTTTGTGAGGGTACGCGCACTAGTAGTACGCTACTTAGAAAATTTTCACTTGAGCGTGGAGAAACTATGGTGTTACTCGATTGATTAGTTCCCCCTCTACCTTTGAAATTTTATAACCTAGTTTTAGCACAATTTACAAATTTTCCAATTTTTAATCAATAGCTAACCTTATATTTGCTGTTGAGTGTGAAACGTTGCGGCCGGCCGGTGGTGAGCTGCTAAGGCACGTGGTCGACGGACTGTCACTGTCTACGTCGCACGATACGCACGCTTGATTGCGGGTTTTGATACGCACGATACGCACGCTTGATTCGCACGCTTGATTTGCTGGGTCGTCTGATATCCTGGTTATACAGTTCACAATCGTTGGTTGGATCGGAACGATGCTGCGATGCACGGGGTAACGGAATATGTAGTTATACACCCCGGATTTAGTGGTTAATTATGCCGGTGGTAATGGGTCCTGGGGTATCAAAATTGTAGAATGTAGACATTAGCGTGGCTACGGGGGACATTTGAACACATGGTTCAACTATGAGCTTTTTAATGCTCTTACCTGAGACAACTTTCTATGTAATTTATGCCGTATTGGTAGTACTAAGTACTGCTAGTTTAATTTAGATTATACCTCACAGTATTAACTTTTTACGTCTGTTCGCTTCGAAGCTCTGGATAAGAAAGAGCTTATCCAATCCCGTAGCCTGTCCCCCCCTTTTCATCCCTTTCATCCATTCCGTTTCCCGCTTTTACGGGTTCAAACTCTCTTTTATGACAACACTCTTTTTTGGCTCACTTCATATTGTAATGTGTGTTTTAATGTGAAGTATATTTACAAATTTTGTTCTGCTTATGGCTACTCCGGAGTTTAAATATAATTTCTATTGCTAACATTTACTATTATTTAAGCACTTCAGTTTTACAAAAAACTAACAACTAAACCATTATTAATATATCTTAAACTAGGGTAAATATTCTCAACTGTAACACACTTTGTGATCCAATCAGGAAAGCCCAGATACTTTAGCTTGTCAATTGCAATGGTGTGAGGAATCATGTCGAATGCCTTCGAAAAATCGAAGTATATGGCATCAACTTGGTTGCGATTCTCAATTTCCGTTGGTAGGAAATTTACGTAGGACATCAGATTCGTTGTCGTGGATCACTTCTTAGCAAAACCATGTTGAAATTCAGAAATCAGCGGTCGACATACAGCGTAAAGGGCTTTGTGAACCAATTGATCGAACACCTTGGCCATACAGCATAAAATCGAAACTGTAATTTTCAATTGCATGTTTGCTACCAGCTTTGAAAATCGTAGTGATTGAGGCTAACTTCCACGCTTCGGGAAAAGTACGTTCACTGAGTGACCTGTTAAAAATAATCATCAACGGCATCAGCAGTGAGTCAGCACATTCTCTTAAAAACAACGGCGGTATCTTGACTGTGCCCGACCCTTTCGACACATCCAACTTTTCCAGGGCTGACAAAACTTCATGTTGGCTCACAACTAGAGAAGAACAATTTAAACTGAAAGAAGGACAGGATCTTAGACTGTCAGGAGAAAAAGTTGGCGACATTTGACTGTGTACATTTTCGTATAAATCGGAAAACAGATTAGCTAGCTCGTGACGTGAATCGGCCGAAGTTTCCTTAAAAGTCATATCAGTAGGGTTCCGGTTGGATTGCTCACGGCTTCGAATATACGACCAAAAGGATCGCGGCTTCTGCTTCGCAGTCTGCTCCAATCGTCTGATATAGCAACAAAATACAGCGTCCTGGCAATTGGCGTAATGTGTTTCGAGCGACTGTAGATTGATCTGGTTCACACTAGTCCGTGATCGAAAATAGCGTTTACGAGATTTTTGCACAATGTTACGGAGATGCTGTAACTCAGTTGTCCACCACGGTTGCTTGAACGAATAAGGCCTATTTCTTCGACGTGGAACACATTCCTCCTTAATTTCATACAATTTATCATAAAACATACGAACCTTTTCATCCGTATCTTTTGCACGAAACATTCCAATCGACGTTCATGATAGCGTTATTGAGTTCCGGAAAGTAGCAACGTCAAAAATCGAGATTATCAATGATGTCCGAGTCGTTAGCTTGTTGCACGCAGGAGGCGTTCACGTCAATGCGAAGAACGAATGGCTTGTGATGGTTGTCGATTTTTAGGAGGGATGACGGAGGATCGATAAGTTCAACTTCGTTTGGCTCGTCCACAAATACCAAGTCAAGTGTACGACCATTCGAGTTTAGCAGGATGTTGAGCTGATGTAGTCCGGAGGTAACCATTGATTCAACCAAGAGATTTCCAGTTCAGTCACTGCATTGGACGGCAGCAAGCTGTTGATCTCTTTATCGTAGGACCATACCAACTGAGGTAGGTTGTAATCTCCAACGATGATAATATTATCAAAATCAGAATTTGCTGGTCTGCTGCGGAATGTGCTTAATACAATTCCGGAGACGAGTTCGGTCGAAGATAGATTCCACAGACAAAGATCGTCGTCTTGTCTAGTTTGATACGCACAGCGATTTGCTCAATACTACCATAGTCAACAAGGTCTACCAACCTACAGTTGAGTTTTCTTTAACCGCAATTAAAACTCCACCCTCTCGCTGAAGGTTGCTAGAAGCTGCACTGTGATCACACCGAAATATTGAGTAGCTGGCAGCAAACTCTGAGCTAGCGATATCAGAACGAAGCCGCGTCTCAGTGAGTATAATAACTTCGTATTCACAGGCAGAAAGCTTCAAAAATAAGAGCTCGTTAGTTTTAGTACGGATGCCTCTCACATTTTAATAATACCGTTAAATATTGCAGGTCGGTTTCATTCGGGAATTCGGGACAAATCGAGATATTGTGAGCAGTTTCGTTCATCGTTATTTATTCCAACAAATCTTTCTCGGAATGCTTCTCCTCAAACTCTCTGAACGAGATCTCAGTGGGCAAAGTGGAATCCTGCAAAGCCTTCTCCTTCAGTGGAATAGGCATCCCTACTTTGTATGACACAAAGTTAAAAAAAACGCACATCCTTTCCTCTTGGAACCAACTTTACGATTTTCAAATCACCTAACCGTTGTGATACTAACTCTGTTACACAGTCATCAGGAGTTTCAAGGGATATGTTGGACAGATACAACCAAAACATGCTGTCTACTGTGGCGCAAGTAATTGCAGATTGCCCTGAACAGTCTGTCCCACGACGTAGTTGCGATTTCCTTTTCGGAGTCGGTTTAAATTTCCCGTCGTTCTCACGTTTCCTCTTAGAGGGCCCAAAAAACGTGACACTTGGAACAGAAACTGGAGTTTTGGGTACAGCCTCAATCAGTTCTTGAAGTTCGTGCGAATTTCAAGCCGTATTTCATCCAACACGCTGCAGCGGATCTCATTCTTCAGTTCCTCGAAGTTTTGAGATAGGGCGGCATTCTTTGAAACCATGACATTCCTGAATCGCGCACTCTCCACCATTTTACTGCAAGCGTTACACATCCCGAACAGATTAGTGTTGCTTGAAAGCCAGCGCCGGTAGTGTACTGGTAAGCGTGATTGCTACTTGGCACCCCAGTGGGTCTGAGTTCAATCCCAGTCGAGGTCGGTGGTTTTTTTGATGCAAAAAAATCTGGTAACTCCTTCCTTCGGAAGGGAAGTTCAGTCGTCGGCCTCGGCTCATGTGTTAATGAGTGGGATATGTAGGGTCCAGGTGGTGGAATCGTCTTCCTGGTGTCCTCACGTTTCCTCACGTTATGAGGAAATAGGCCGACGGAGAATACACGAATGAAAAAAATTGTTGCCTGAAACCTTCGCACATGTGGTGCTATCCATCTTCGAGCACTTAAGACTGACGGCTTGTTTTTTTTAAGTTCTGTGTGCAAACCCTACAGAACAGTGTTGGTTGAAAACGTGTAAAAATTGCCCAGGTTCACAAGCTTTGGGTTCAGAAATGGTTACTATCCTGGTCGATGGAAATGTGGAAACCTTACCATTTAAACAATGGCGTCAACCTGACCTTTTTTATGGATTTAGTCAAGCTGACCTTTTTTATAGATTTAGTAGAACTGGAAACTCAAGAATTCGTAGACGGTTTCTTGGAAAAGATATCTGACTTATTACCACATAATTTAATAGCTGAACAAAAAGGGAAATATTTGACAGATGAAAAACAATAATTTGAAGTCGATGGAATGTGTATGTGATTTTTCTGAGAACTTTTCATTTGTTGTACAAGACGCTGTTCAAGGATTTCATTGGGCAAACGCACTATTCACCCATTTGCTATATATTATAAGGATGATCATACTTCAGATTTAAAATTTACAAGTTTCACTGCAATCGCGGAGTTTACCAAGCACAACCGCGTTGCAGTTCATTTATTCGTAGTTAATTGTGAAAACTTAATCAAAAGTAAATTTTTGGGCCTTAAAAAAATTCACTTTTTTTCTGATGGATCAGGGGTCAGTATAAAAATAAGATCATAGCCTTCAAATTGCGTCACATGAAAAAAGAGTTTGATATAGATGCGAAGTGGAACTTTTTCGCCACATGTCACGGTAAAGGTCCATGTCATGCTTTGGAAGGAGTCTTGAAAAGGTATGCTGCAAGTTTGCAGGGGCGCAAATTACAACTGCAAAGGAGCTTTATGGGCAATTTCCAAGACCGATTCCAAAGTACACTATGGTTTATTCTCCGAATCTGATCATAAAGCATATTTCAGGAACTCAGTCATATCACAGTTTTATGTATGTATAAATGTATGTATGAATGTATGTATGTATGTATGTATGTAAGGTACCCACCATCCCTTCTAAGACCTTCTCATGTATGCAGCTCCACTTAATAAGATCAAATTAAGTTGCCGGATTGTATTCACAATAACGCTGTATGAAGGGCCAAAAACGGTGGGGTGGACCCGTAAGCAGAGACACTAACGCGAAACTCGCGGTAACATAAGAATGTCCTTCAAATGGTACGATCCAACAAGTTGAATAACCCAATTCGCAATACTTATTAAGCTTTCTACAGGATGGCTTGTTAAGAAGGGCGCTTCACTTTCGCTGAAACTGTAGGAGTAGAATTCACAGCATCACAATCGAATCGGTAGGATAAAGAAAATGATACTGTTTGTTCCCTCCTAGGGCAGGTTGTCATACCACTCCATTGTCCAATTCCAGCTTGAATGATACCCTGATGCTCCCTCCCTGCCCAATATATATATATGTATATATATATATATATATATATATATATATATATATATATATATATATATATATATATATATATATATATATATATATATATATATATATATATATATATATATATATATATATATATATATATATATATATATATATATATATATATATATATATATATATATATATATATATATATATATATATATATATATATATATATATATATATATATATATATATATATATATATATATATATATATATATATATATATATATATATATATATATATATATATATATATATATATATATATATATATATATATATATATATATATATATATATATATATATATATATATATATATATATATATATATATATATATATATATATATATATATATATATATATATATATATATATATCTTTATCTATATATATATATATATATATATATATATATCTATATATATATATATATATATATATATATATATATATATATATATATATATATATATATATATATATATATATATATATATATATATATATATATATATATATATATATATATATATATATATATATATATATATATATATATATATATATATATATATATATATATATATATATATATATATATATATATATATATATATATATATATATATATATATATATATATATATATATATATATATATATATATATATATATATATATATATATATATATATATATATATATATATATATATATATATATATATATATATATATATATATATATATATATATATATATATATATATATATATATATATATATATATATATATATATATATATATATATATATATTCAACGTCATATAGTAATAATGAATAAATATTATAAAGAAAAATAATATAGTGAATGCATATAAGAAGGATAATACCATTTTGTGTACCTGAAAATTTAGACAATGTAGCTACGAAAAAAAAAAATTATTTTAAATTATTTTACAAAACTTGGGATATTCATTGATGATCTGGAATTATAAAGAAGATAAAGAAAAAGGAAAAACGTGGACAAAAACGTTCCCTGTCGGCCTTTAACGTAATAAAAAAAAAATCAGAAGCCCCTCCTCGCGCCCATCATACTATGCCATCATTATCTCACTCCAGAATGATAAGTATTAACGAGATATGAGATGTCACAAAGTTTCAATATCCTACTATGAAAACTTATTGAAATATCATGGTTTGAAATCGAAAGAGTCAATTTTGTTCCCTGTTGGACACATAACGGTTAATGAAATGAATTTAAATACACTACTATCACATCATTTATTATCATATCATAAAATAATGAACTGACGTCATATGGTAAAATAATAATACGAGCAAGCCAGTAAACTAAAAAAGATTATATATCCGTAACTAAGCTGACCCTCCACTCATAGAAAGACTTCCGCTGTTGCAGCTTCTATAGGATTAAGATCTACTAATAGCCAGTGAACACAATAAGCGTAGGTACAAGATATATCTGACAGCTACTGGTTTGTAAATGAAAATAAAAATTAGATATGTATGAATATCCGGATAGTTTTGGAAAAACTGAAAAAAGCTAACAATAAGGCGAAATAAGTTTCATATGAGTATGAATAATGCCAAAAACTGAATCTTAACAAAACCATAAACAAAAATAAATGAATTTTCCGATAACTCTTGTTTGTCTGCCCCCATAAATGATTTTTTATGTCTTTGAAATAGGAAAAAAATGATTGTTAACTGTTAGGTTTTGAATTATTATATATTTTTGATGAAGAAGGAAAGATTTTTTTGTGTAAAATTTTTCGTTTATGATCCTTCCCAAAAAAAACCGTTCAAAACCTTCCTATCTTTTCTAATACATAACGTGGGTTAGGTGGGCTATGACTTACAAGGATGCATATATTATTATTATTTATTTCGTCAACCGAACGTAGACTTGTACATTTACAGTAACAGTATTTTCTTCTTTCTTGTTTTAAAAAAAAAAGTAAAATTACATGTTTGGCTTAGAATTATGGGAAAAGAAATAAAATTTAAGTTGTGTCTGCTTTTCTATTATTTCTTCCTAGGAGTTTTGATTCCGAATGGTGTTAAAATATTGTTTAAGTTTATGCCTAGACATTGTAAAGTCAATGGTTTCGCAGTATTGATTGTAAGAGGCCATCATTCGATTTAGTGGCCCAAATTTTGCATAATGTGTGCGATGATGGTTTATGGAAAATAAATTTCGATTTCTTAGTTGTCGAGTATGCGCATAGAAATTTAATTTTGACAAAAGTACTGCTGAGTCAATGCGCTGCGATACAATATCGTTTACAAATGAAACTATTGCATATTCAGGGCGCTCTTTTAATGTCTGGATGTTTATAAGCATGCAGCGTGCTTCATATGATGGAAGAGGAAATGAAGTCCAACCTAGTTTACGAAGGGCATATAATAAAAATTACTTTTGTACTGATTCTATTCTTACACCATACAATGCTGCAATATTCCAATATTGACCTCACATAGGTAACATAAAGTGTTTTAATTGTATAGGGGTCCTGAAAGTTATAGCAAAATCGCTTGATGAAGCCTAACATATTGTTTGCCCTGTGAATTATTGTGTTGTAATGGTCAGTGAATGTTAATTTGGAATCTAAGATAATTCCTAAATCCCTAACTCTTTCACATTTTTCTACATTCTGATTTCCTAATGCAATTGTAATGTTTGATTATGTTCTTTTTCTGCTAAATGATATTAAGTTGAATTTTTTTACATTCAATTCCAATAGGTTTTTTTTACACCATGTGTAGAATAATTGTATTTCATTCCGGAATATATTGATGTCTTTTTCATTACTAATCTCCAGAAAGAGCTTCATGTCGTCAGCATAAGTTAGTACATTTTTTTTTTTGAGAATGAGGGAAATGTCGTTTACGCACAGATTTAAAAGAAGAGGTCCTAAATGACAACCTTGAGGGACACCTGAAGTGACATGAATAGGATTCGATTTCTTTCCGTTAAGTTTTATTATTTGTTGGCGTTTCGTTAAGTATGATTCAAGCCATTTCAGAAGTCCTGCCTCAATTCCCCTTTTTTGCAATTTAAAAAGTAACATTGGTATGTCAATGCGGTCAAATGCCTTCCTAAAGTCTGTATAAAGAGCTTCTACATGGTATCCATTATCCATCGCATTTAATGAGTAGTTTATGAATTCAAGCAAATTTGTTGAGGTCGAACGACCTTTAAAGAAGTCGTGTTGCTTGTCAGTTATTCTATTTTTGATTTGTTGAAATAATTTTTCGTTGACAATTGCCTCGAAAAGTTTTGGAATGTATGAGATAATGGCTATACCACGATAATTACGTACGTCTGATTTCCTTCCAGATTTAAAGATAGGGACTAAAAATGAGTTTTTCCATATTTTTGGGAAGTTTCCAGATTCCAATGACATATTAAAAATCCAAAACAGTGGAGCGGTAAGTTCCATTGCTAGATTTTTCATAAATACTGGAGGAATTCCGTCTGGTCCAGGACCTTTCGAGGCGTCTAAATTGTTTAGACCCTGTAACATATCTTGCACTTGAAGCTGATTGACGCCAATGTCTCTTGGCAATTCTGAATAAAATGCAAAGTAATCGCGGTCGCGATCTTCTTCAGAAAATGTTTTATAGATTTCTTGGAAATAATTTGCAAATAGGTTAAAATTTTCTTCCGAGCAATTCCCAACATTTCCGTCAAGGTGCATTTTTGAGGAAAAATTGTTGGATTTTAATTTGGTTTTTACGTAATTTAAGAAGTTCCTTGGACAAGACTTTATTTCAAGCTCTGTTGTTGAATTATAGTCTTCAAATGCTTTACTGGTGGCAAAATTCAATTGGTCACATATGTCCAAATAGTTTGTTAAATTTTCACTGTTATTTTGTTTCGTGTAGGTTCTATGAGCTTTTTGCTTGCGATTGGTTAGATGTTTTATTTGTCTGTTATACCAGATTGGTTATTTAGTATTTCTGTGACGTCGTTTTTCTTCAGAGGTATTTCTTGTGAAATTTTGTATAAGACGTCTATAGCAGTTTCGACATTTTCTTCATTCCTTAAAATTATTTGCCAATCTACATTGCTTAATTTCAGTTTAATGTTTTCATAATTCGCTAATTGGTATTCAAAGACTTCCTCGTATTCACAGTCGTTGGGTTTTTGGTATTCGTGTACGAATAAAGGACATTCAATTGCTGTGTGAAACGCTTCATTTTTCCACAATGGAGTTAATGATTCAGTCACACAGAAGTCTTCATAATTATTCGTAAATAAAAAGTCCAAATAACAATTTTGTTGATTTTTTATGCGATTAATTTGGTTAAGTCCCAAATTGGCCGTTTTGTCAAAAATGAACTGCAAAGTTTCGTTATCCTCAACGACTGGTAGTAAGATACTTTGATTTTCAGAGTCCAGAAAGAAGTCAGCTTGGCGTTGATTAAAATCCCCATAAATGTGAACTTTTACTTCAGGAGGAAGTTGAGATAAAATTTGCTCAGCAATTTGGAAGAAGAATTATATGTGTTTTTTGAGCATGGTCTGGTGGAAAATACACAAAGGCGAACACATGCGTTTCACCTGCTATGTGCGATTTCACCCAAACATGCTCAAATTCTTTAAATTTGGATGTGGGAATAATTTCTGGATTGAAATCAGCTGAAAGAGCTATTAGAACTCCGCTGGTATGATTGTAGATCGGCTTTTGCTTCAGCTGCATTCATTCCATACTCCTAATGAACTTCCGCGAAGATGCGCTGTAGATTCTAATGCTAGTCGGTGTCATTCCTTCTATGCAGACTGTAGCAGGTTGGTCTTTCATATAGGCAAGGTACAGACGGACAATTTTCATGCTTTTCGGGTATTCCGTGAAACGTACGATGGGTGGACGCATTGGATTAAGTTCAAATTGACCATCTGTGTGCCTAGTTGAAGCTGAAGAAGTGTCGTCTACACGGGTATCGGAAGTGTGTTGTTGTATGCTTTGATTTTGCTGCAACTGGAAGTCGGTGTTAATAGGGCTGGATTGTAAGGTTTTGTTCGAACGGTATGGGTTGATGGTTTCGGCTTTTTCGAAGTTTATGAATGATGATTTTGCTGCGGCGACGGACAAGCCTGCTATGGGATGGTCTATAGACATTGGAGGGCCGGCAAATTGTGTTTTTGCCATAGCCAATAAATCCCTATCCGATGGTTTATTAGAATAGTTGCTGCTGTGGTTACTGCTGCTGCCGTTGTAGTAGTATTTGTTGTTTTTGTTGTTGTTGTTATTGAAAATTTGCTGATAACGACGTTTTCGTTGCTTGCACTTATGTCTTGCCTTTTCTTCATTTTTTCTTGAAAGCGGCGAGAGTGCTGTTTGGCATCGTATTCTGTCCAGTCAAGTTTCCATTTTTTTTATTCCAATCATGCGCCAGTTAGCTTTACATTGTTCAATACTGTTCAATTCATCTGCCAAGTTATTACAAATGTAAAAGTCTAATTTGCTTTAGCTGACTTGAGTGATGGAAAATGATTCGGCATTTTCTTCAATATGCGCTTTTACTTCGCATGCTAGCAATGAATGTGATTTTAAAAATTCCTTCCTGAGTGAGGAAATTAATTGCGGTAGGTCCTCTGCTAGAGTTGCATGGGAGATTTTTAATTGCGGCAGGTCCTTTGCTAGAGTGGCATGGGAGTCCGTTATGTCTTTTTTGAGGTCAGTGAGTATTTTGCCAATTGTGTCAGCCGTTGTATTTGTTGTGACTGCTGCTACTGCTGCTTTTTTGCTGATTTAGCTGCCGCTTCAACAGCTGCAGAAGTGTTCGGAGGTGTGTCCAAAAGTGATGATATTGTGCTTCTGATTTCTTAACTGCTGCTGGCGGCGGCATTCGCAATGCTCTGTTTGATTTCATTGATGTTTTTTTTTCCATGAGTTCGAGCGTTTCATCATGGGTCGCGCTAAGATTTTTGAAATTAGTCAGCAGTTCGTGGTTTGCTTCTAATGTATTTCCGATGTTTTCGGAAATGATTTTTTAATGATGCTATCAGCGCAGTAATTCTATCTATTTACTGTGTACTCCTATGCAAGCTGCATGATATGTACGCTTGCAGGTCCCATGTAGAAGGAGATGTTTCGCTCATCACCATGAGGCACCAAGAGTGGACAGTAATTTTTGCTATAATGAAAGATATGAAGAGAAAGTGTTGAAAGTTCCGTCAGTGTACGGTAGGTTGGAAATAAAATAGAAGTATTGAAAATTGAGCGAAAGGGCATGGGTAAAGTAGTACTCGAACCAAGGACGTTATTATTGCCTAACATCCCACTGCGGGGTAGATCAAGGCACGGACGAATCCGCCACCTCAATAGGCCTATTGACGACGGAACTTTCAACACTTTCTCTTCATTTCTTTCATTCTAGCAAACATTACTGTCCTCTCTTGGTGCCTCATGGTGATGAGCGAAACATCTCCTTCAACATCATAATTGTTACTCTACGCACGGAGAATACAAACATAACAATTAGAGTATGTAAAAAGAATCCATACTGAGCCCTTGCGGCACGTCAAGCCGGCCAGTTCAGCTCAAGGGCTCAGTCATATCATAATTTTAGGCCGCAAAATGAAAATTATATTATTATCTAACGATTTTCCTTCTCGGAAGAAGCGCATTCTGTGAAACTGTGAGAGCTCCTTATGCTCCTTTATGTCTATAATAATAAAAATATTTAAAAACCTCAACAAATAACCGAGTTTAATATCAAACTACACACATGATTGACTGAAAACCATGATGTTGTCTTATCAAAGTCCAAATGGAAATCGTTATGGGGTATCGTATTGTCCGTGAAAGATGCATTTCCTAAATTTTATCTCTTAATTCTCAAGTTGATACCCTATGCATTTTTATTACAATTCTATGCATTCCTGTGACAGGTGTTTTGCTTTTGCTGCGGCGTTTTCGTTAAAATTAAAATTAAAAGATATTCCTTCATTCAACTAAAATAAATGGTGAAATTATAGTTTTTCCGAGTGCTTTGCGTAGGACGTTGTGAATGGAACCCCTCTCATAGTGTGTAATGGTTGTGTTTCTTAAGATGGGTTGTTTTTCCCATTTTTTGTGTTTTTAGTGACCCGCTCCGCATCCGGACGAGCTTTCCAGCATCATATAAGGAACATGGTCATATAAGGAACATGGTGAGGTCGTTTTATATTATCAAAAATATACCTGAACTATATACACGCCAGGATCAAGAATTTCCATTTTTGATTCTGGAAGTGTAAAAACTCTTCACATATCCATTTGATGTGTGAAAATTTTCATGCGGGGCTTATTGTATATGAATATGACATCAAAATGTACGTGCATAAACTGGCATTCTTGAAATGGGTCGTTGGATTTTCAATAGAGCTGTCACCTTCAATCTCCAGGGCTAAAAATGTTTGCACATAGTGATCACATATAAATTACTGAAGAAATGCAGACAAGTTTCGTCCATAAAAGCACTGCCGGTCAGTGGGAGATTGATTGTAAAAACACACACACACACACACACACACACACACACACACACACACACACACACACACACACACACACACACACACACACACACACACACACACACACACACACACACACACACACACACACACACACACACACACACACACAATGCTATGCATTCCTGTGATTATTTATGATACCCACCAGCAATCTATGAGTTTGATCGTTATAGATAATCTATAAATAAAGTCTTTGGGAAATCCATGGTAGTCTAGAATCCAAAATTGAAATAAGTGTAGATAATATGACTATGTTACAGTCAATGGAGACATATGAAAGTTAAGTCGCATATGGGTATGGCGCAAAAACCCAAAACATGATAACTTCAAAAAAGTATTCCTCGAAAACGAAAAATCATTCGCCTCTAATTTTTTGATATATTGTGTAAAACAGTCTTAATTTTCAAGAAAAAAATATAAAATCGTTTAGCGCCCTCTAGTCCGACACCATGATAATCGCAAAATACAAATACAATCAATGTTTTACAATACAAAATTCCTATTTTTCAATGCCATGATATTTTTTTCTTGGAGTATGTTTGATTTTCTCTCATTTGGTGTTTCAAAATAAGAAATCAGTTCTGTGATTCAAAAGTAATGATTCCTTGAAAAATGTTGAGAAAACTAAAAAAAAAATCGATTTTTGAAACCGCTCTAACATGGAAGTGGTCACCCTAATGCAAAAACTAAAAAATACGTGTCTAATATTTTGGGATAAGGAACAAAACTACCAATTTTCACGAAATTTTGAGACCCACTATATCGGTATTTAATGGAATGGCTATATTTAAAATATTTGTTTTGGTGTTTTTGATTGTGGACGGATGGTGGCGTTAATAATTTTCTTTGAAAACTTAGACTCTTGTAAACATTATTAAGACAAATCTTTTGTAGTTTTGACCATTTTTAAAGTTTTCATCTTTTCATTGAACATTCTATTAAAACTCAAAACTTGATTACTTAAAAAAAATTCTTGAGATTCTGTAAAAATGTCTATATGTTAAAGAACAATTGAATGTTGCTGTTTCCATAACCCATTTGAAAACATGAATATTACATTATAAATATGAATCATACCGCACAAAATTCATTGTATATAATTTTTTTTTTTTATTCCACTTCGTTCAGCGCAAGAAGAAAGTTCAGTCGATCCAGCGCTCTGTTATTTTGAAAGATTTATTACAGTGAGATCCTTCGAAGTTATTAGTTTTTTTTTTCTCAAAACCTATTCACATCAGTTGTGGAGTGAAATTGGTTATTTTTTTCTAAGAAGGAAGTGTGGTTTTCCAGTTAAATAAGAAAATCAAGGAGTTCTTGCTGGGGAATTATCAATCCAATTTTCGCTTCATCTCCGCATGGTGACGCTAATCAGCGATCCACTACTACATCGTCACCGGTCATCCGAGATCGTTAAGCGAGTGCACACGATGTTTCCTGCCTAGAAGTGCGACAGCAGCAACAGCAGCAACAGATCAGTAATATCAGTAAAAAAAAAGTTTTCTCTCTCTCCCATTCCAATAGTGCTAGCTTTAATTTGTTACTTGTATTCGTATATTGCGTTTGTGTGTGATTAAATTGTTCAACGGGGGGGGGGGAGGAGGGGGGGGTGTTAAACGCTCCCACGAGTAAGGCATGTTGGTTGGCATGAGTTTTCTTCGACATGGACGGTTTGTCTGAAGAGGTACCACCTGATGATGGGGAGGCACTAACGAAATATCGACCGCGATCGTATCCAATTTACTCGGCTAGCCCATGCGTTGTCTACTTTCAGCCCAAACAGAAACCTTTGAATATATACCAAATTACTAGTGATCTGACGAAGCGATTCTCAGCTGTGACAGAGATCACGAAAGTAAAATTTAATAAACTCCGTGTTGTCGTCTCTAACCTGAAGTAGGCTAATGAGATTGCTGCCTCCTAGCATTTGCCAAAAGAGGTCGGGGATTTGATCACTGTTGTGCAGTGGCATTGTGGAGGTCTAATTCCTAAATTGGAATCATTAATTTTTTTTGCTCACCGGTTTGCTCTGCGTGAATATATCTGTGCGCCGCCGCGCCACGCCACCGCCGCTGACGATTTTACTGCGCCGCCGCCGCCACTATTTTCGACCGGCGCGCCGCTGCATTTTTTTGTCCGCGCCGCCGGCCAATTTGAGGCACGCCGAAGAAATTTTTCAGCGCGTTTGCATCCCTTCAGTTATGTTCATTAGCCCTTTAAAAATCTGCTTTTATTACAAATGATGACATCTCGATGCGATGTGTCATCCAGAGGGGTGCGTATGAGACGGTGATTAGCTATGTCGTTTCGTTCTAGCAACTGCAGTGTACATTTTTGTGTTTCGACTTTCAGCAATTTCTCGAGTGAGTTTCAAATCAAATGTAATAAAATGTCCGCCTTAAAGGTCCAGAAAATTTCTATCGCGAGTGTACATCTTGATACCACAAATAATGTTAATCGAACTGGTGATGTGTGGAAAAAATTTAGTGCACTAAAATATGTCAAAAATGGTTTTACACATCATCTGCTTCCTGACAAAGTGTTCTGCATGGAAGTCTAATCGAAGCAAAACAAAAGGCTGGTTTAAATTTGCACGAAGACAGGGATCGAGATATTGAGAACGATCCTGCTATCGATAGGTCGTTAACATTCGGCAAGTAAGTTTTACTGATAATGAAATTGATGATTTTTTTTTTAGAATCTCTCAGGTACAGAAGGTAACGTCAGGCTGCATGCCTATGTGTACTTTTTTCTTATTCAAAACTCCAATTGTCCTGAAATTAAAAATGGTTAATGAAGCCTATCCCCTCGGGAATCTTGTCCAAGGATTTTTTTCTAATGTAATTTAAAAGGGGTGAGATTGACGGAATTTCGACACGGAAAATAAAAAATCCGGCCTCATTTAACATGCACTGGGATTAACAAAACGAAAAAGCATCCCGTGGTATGAGATAATCTTGAATTGAGAAATAAACTAAAATTGTAGTCAATACTGGCGAATAAAACACAACTATCTATACATGCTTAAGAAATATATTAAGGTCTGTATCCACATTAATCCGGAAACCTTCAAATCATTGTAACTTTTGAAATATTGCACGTAGGAATGAAAAATTTCACAGTGGTATAGCTGAGAGTCTATGATGAAAAAGACTATGATTGATGTTTACATTTCATGTTTAGTATTCAAGATGGCGACGAAAGAAAAACAAGTGCGCGAGCGAATTTTGTACGGGCGTACGGCAATTCCTGACTTGTCAATACGGGACCTTGCAAAAACATTGGATTTGCCTAAATCCACTGTTCACGATGTGCTCAAATCATTTTCGGAACGTTTGACGGTGGAGCGAAAACCGAGAAGTGACAAAAACATTGGACGCGCTGATCCTGTCATGGACCGAAAGGTGAAAAGGATATTAACGAAAAACCCAAATACCTCCATTCGAACGGTGGCTCGTAAAATAGGGATGTCGCCTGGTTTTGTCCAAAAATTAGGGACTTAAGTCGTATAAAGTAAAAACAGTTCCAAATCGCAACGATAAACAGAATTTGGCAGCAAAATCACGGGCTCGACGTTTGTACTGCGAATATTTGACGAAGTTTTCATGCGTTGTTATGGACGATGAAACTTATGTCCTGGAGGATTTCAAGCAGCTTCCAGGGCTGGCATTTTATTCTGCTATGGCCAGAAATGCTACAGCTGAGCAGTTCAGAACGAAGAAGGCATCGAAATTTCCCAAAAAAATACCTTGTGTGGCAAGCAATTTGCACGTGAGGCAAAAAGAGTAAATCTTTCGTCACTACAGGCACAATCAACAAGGAGATCTATCAGAAAGAGTGTCTGCAGAAGCGATTGCTACCGTTCATCAAAAGTCACAAAGAAAAACCTTTGTTCTGGCCCGATTTGGCATCATGCCACTATGCTAAAACTGTGATGGAGTGGTACCAAGCAAATCAAGTGAACATTGTACCAAAAACCTCAAACCCGCCAAATTGCTCAGAGCTACGACCAATCGAGAGATATTGGGCTCTGATGAAGCGGAAGCTTTCTGGAAAGAAGCAAGGAATCAAAGACATCAAACACAAACCCTAATGGACGGAGTTAAGCGCAAAGTTCGAAAATTTTATGCAAATACCGAATAACTATGTTTTGTCTTCACGAATTGTTAAAACGCCTCCCATGAATCTGAAATAAACAACTACGATACAAATATAATGCGAAATTTATGTTTTATTCATGTTTTGAGGTGTCCGGATTATTGCGGATACAGACCTTAAATATGGTAGGGCAAAGTTTAGAAATCTGAAAATATAAACTTTCATATTTTCTTCATGTTTAACGAATCGGTAAATTTGTTGAATGGTATTTCATAATTTTGTCAAAAATAATAGGAAATGTAATGTGCCGTCCAGACTACGAGCTATATCACTTGATATAAAGTAGCTTGATATCAATGTTCGTACATCTAGTTTTCACTGGAAATAATGCATCTGACGTCGCATATCAAGATTCGTTATATCAAGTAATATAGCTCGTAGTCTGAACGGGAGCTTATTTTCACAACTTGATAGCATTTGTCAGGCGTGAAAATTTCAAAAAACATCTATAACGATCAGTGTAAGTTAATACACACAAAAATAAATATTGTTTTATTAAAAGCTTAGCACTTTACTTCTGAAAAGAGTTTATTTTTCATTAAATCAAAAGTAAAATCATCTACTACAGAAGTTTTGTATTTGAATAGAAAGTATATTTTTTCGGTTCAGTGTATACATTTAAAAGTATGTTCTTTTACCATGAAAATTGTAGAACTGTCAAATCCACCAACACAAAGAATGTCGTCGTATGGATTTTTTCTCTATACTGTTGTCAAATAATACAAAAGCTTCACATTCAAAATGTTCCATTTGGCGAATCGCCCCAACGAATCGCTTATCAGGAAAGTTCACAAACTTTCGGCGTTATTAAGTTCCGAACGGACCATGCAAACGGAACAGGCCATGTCACTGATAACAATCCCATCTTTTTTTTTTTTTTGCAGCGGTGCCACAAGCGACGACGAGCGGCAGCAGATGCAAGAGCTGGCTCAGGTGCATTCGGAAGATATGGGGAAAATGTTTCGACTTGGATCTTTCGGGATGGAAACATTGGTGATTGAACGACGCCAACCTCCGATCTCTATGAAAATTATAATAATTCATTTGAAAATTAAAACCTTTTTAAGATAAAATCATTTTTTCTTTCAATCAAAACAGCATACATTTATTTTGATTGAACGATACTTTCTAGTTGAAAGTTCATTTTCAAATAAAAATAGTTTGCTTTCATTTTCAAATATGCCACGATGTGGATTTGACAGTTCAACAATTCATCTGAAAAGAAAACTTTTTATGTTAAAAGTATTTTCACAGCATACTTTTATTTAAATTGCACGACACTTTCTGGATGAAAGTTTATTATGGAATAAAAATAATTGGCTTTTATTTTCAACGATGCCACGGTTTCAATTTGACAGTTCTACAATTTGTTTTAAAAATTTCAACTTTTAAATGTAGAGCAGCTAAATTTTGAATTGACGGTTTGAAGGTTTTGGTTTTGAAAGTAAACCGCTTTCTACGAAAAAGAACCAACGCAACTTTTGAATTTTGGCAATGGTTTTTATTTAATTTTAATAATCATTATTCTTTGTGTGTAGTGATTGGACATATCAGAATAGTCAAGACTGTATAAATAAGGGGTGTTTATTAGATTTAATATATATCAACATTAATATCACCGTAAGACCTTATAAGCAAAACATTTGCCGAATAAAACCATCGTCGGGAAGACATTGTTTTTATTTTAACGTGACAAATCTCGAATCAAATAACTTGGCTAACCACTGAATTAACCGGTAAATCAGTGCACAGTGGATTCTTTTTTATACGTGATTGTAGTAATGTTGTAAAAATATTGATAGTTCGGTCTATTTCACTGCTCTTAATTTGAATTTTTAATAATTGATTTAACTTTCTTTAAGCTCCTATATATATGAAATTTAAAGCAATTTGGATTTTTTTAGTATTTAGTTTTTAAGGTTTTGATAGTTTAAGATTATTAAATATTTTAATCTCAACATTTTTATACATTTGTTTTTATTTTTTTATTGTCTGATTTTAAGATAGAGGAAATCATGACTTTGGCGGGTTTTCTTCTATTATTATCAGGGGATTTTCTAAAAATGTTTGCGCTTATATTTTGCCAGAAGATTCTTTCTTCTTTCCTAGCGTTTCAAGCTTTTGCTCTCAACTTAGTGTTCTAAATGCACTTCCACAGTTATTAATTAAGAGCTTTCTATGCCAGGTACCATTTTTGCATAAGTATGATTGAGTGGCAAATACCATCATACCCTATGCCCTAGACCAGACCAGGAATCGAACCCAGCCACCTCCAGCATGGTGTTGATTTTTAGCCTCGCCTTTACCGACTGAGCTAAGGAAGGACACGCCAAAATGTTCACTGAGTGTAAATAGAAGAATGATGTGGCCATGTTTCAAAATTTTTCTTTAAATCTCAGGATTTTGTATTTTAAGATAACTAAACTTCTACATTTTTTTTTATTTTTCAAATTCTGGGATTATTTCCAGATATGAAGAGATTATGATTTAAGAACTTTTATATTCTATAATATTTTGGATCTTCACGCTCTTATATTTTTAAATATTTAGATTTTTTGATGTTTCGATTTTTTAATTTTGAGATTTTTTGATTTTTTGATTTGTTGATTTTAAGATTTTAAGAATTGAGAATGTTAAGATTTTTAGATTTAAGAAATTTAGATTTATGAGTTTTTATATTTTTGGATTTTCAGATTTTAAGATTCTTAGATATTAAGATTTTTAAGATTAAGAATTTTTAAGATTTTTTGTAGATTTTCAGATATTAAGATTTTTAGATATTTAGATTTTTAGATTTTTAGATTCTTAGATGTTTTGATTTTAAGATTTTAAGAATTTAAGATTTTTAGATTACTAGATTTTCAGATATTTGAATTTTTGGATTCTTGGATTTTTAAATTTTTAGATTTTAAGAGTTTTAGATTTTTAATTTTTTTGATTCTTAAATTTTTAGATTATAAGATTTTTAGATTTTTCGATTTTTAGATTTTTAGATTTTTAGATTTTTAGATTTTTAGATTCTTAGATTTTTAGATTTGAATATATTTAGATTTTCAGATTTTTCGATTTTTTGATATTTCGATTTTAAGATTTTTAGATTTTTGAATTTTTAGAAGTTTAGATTTTTAGATTTTCAGATATATAGATTTTTAGATTTTTAGATTTTTAGATTTTTAGATTTTTAGATTTTTAGATTCTTTGATTTTTAGATTTTTAGATTTTTAGATTTTTATATTTTTAGATTTTTAGATTTTTAGATTTTTAGATTTTTAGATTTTTAGATTTTAGATTTTAGATTTTTAAGATTTTTAGATTTTTAAGATTTTTAGATTTTTAGATTTTTAGATTTTTTTTTTAGATTTTTAGATTTTTAGATTTTTAGATTTTTAGATTTTTAGATTTTTAGATTTTTAGATTTTTAGATTTTTAGATTTTTAGATTTTTAGATTTTTAGATTTTTAGATTTTTAGATTTTTAGATTTTTAGATTTTTAGATTTTTAGATTTTTAGATTTTTAGATTTTTAGATTTTTAGATTTTTAGATTTTTAGATTTTTAGATTTTTAGATTTTTAGATTTTTAGATTTTTAGATTTTTAGATTTTTAGATTTTTAGATTTTTAGATTTTTAGATTTTTAGATTTTTAGATTTTTAGATTTTTAGATTTTTAGATTTTTAGATTTTTATATTTTTAGATTTTTAGATTTTTAGATTTTTAGATTTTTAGATTTTTAGATTTTTAGATTTTTAGATTTTTAGATTTTTAGATTTTTAGATTTTTAGATTTTTAGTTATTTAGATTTTTAGATTTATAGATTGCTGGAGCTGGATAGAACTGGATATTACGATTTTAAGATTAGATATTAAATTTAATTTTTTTTTTAATACAATAGATTATTTAATTTTTAGATATTCAGAATAAATGAATTATTGCAGTTTTAAGTTTTATGGCAATTGAAAGATGTTTCGTTAGCTCCATCCATTGCGTTTTTTATATTACAAGAGTTTTCTTTTCTACGGTACATTAAAAATCAGGGTACAAAATTAATAAAATGTCTTATCAGAGCCTTATAATCTACTTCTCTGTTGTAATATGTCTTTAGTAAAATATTATTTATTGAATACATCATCATTCGCTTATTTATTATTAATAGATTCCCCGTGAAATCGTATTCGATTTTTGCGCTGAAAACTTGACTCGCCATCTTCGTCAAGATCTAAACTAAACTATTTTCCTAATCGACAATTACGAAATGTGCAGAGCGTCTCTTGGCAATTGAACTCTGAACGCCGAAAAAACAGTTTTGGTTAATTTTAGTAATGAAGACATAAGACGAATTCCCCGTCGACTTGTTATGAACAACTTCTATAATGTTAAGTCTCATATCTTTGTACACACATACATACAGATGCACACATACACACGTCAATTCATCGACCTAAGTCATATAACTCTATGGATATCCGGGCCGGCCTTCTATCAAAATATAAGACTTTGAGTGATCCTATAGTCTCTACAGTGCACGAGAAAGCCAAACAGTTAAAAGGGATAAACATAAGGAAATGTTGAGGGGATAATTAATGCCCGCGCCCTTTGGGGATCAAAAAGTGCTACTCCTTCTATAGAGCGAATTTTCCTCCAATTCCAGGTATTGAAGCTGTTGCACGTCAGGCTGTTATTAAAAATAAAAGCCTTTACATTTATTTATTTATTAATTTGATTTAATTATCAACAGACTAATTTGGTGTCCAAATGGTAAAAAAAACTATCTTAGCGCTAAAAAAAACTGTCTTCTTGTATAGTTTCGTGACACATTACAATCGAAATCAGACGACACACAATTAAAGGCATGTTGCAAAGCAATCATTCCAGAGTTCGTTCTGTAGCCTGTTCCCCTGTGTGGAAATCTAAGGAGGGAGGTGTTTCGTAAGATACGGCTACGATCCTGGAGTGGAATATCGGCGAGCAGTGAAAGGCAGTTTATTCAATCAGACAGTAAATCCGCAATTAAAGACTTGCTTAGGAAAAAATGAGACCAACAAATAAGACCACCAAAAATTCATTTCAAATTGGATACCTCTAAAATTTTCAGGGATTAAATAACTATATATAAGCTATGTTTTGGCATAATTTATTTATTGAATTTTCTCCTCCAAGCTGAATGCTCGTACATTTCTCTTAACAATGCTCATGAGATCTTGGGCGAGGCTTTGTCCATCTTCCTTACACAATTTCTCCCAGTTTTTCTTCAAAGCTTCATCGGTTTTGAATGTTTTTCCGCTTTTCTTCAACGTCTTCTTCATTATCGCGCAAAACTTTTCGATCGGACGAAGTTCTGGTGTATTTGGCGGGTTCGCCTTCTTCGGGACCACATTAACGCCCTTCGCTTGATACCAATCCATTACAGGCTTTGCGTAATGGCACGAAGCGAGATCCGGCCAGAACAGCATAGGACCACGGTGAGAGCAGAGGAAGCGCTTCTGCAAGCATTCCTCTCGATAAATCTGCCCGTTTATGGTGCCGGTTGTAACGAACGGCTTGCTGTACCGTCCGCGAATTTGTCCATCTTTCTCTTCCGGAACTTTTCCGGAGCCGCCATGCGGGACGTAACGACAAAAAACTCGAGGCCGGGGATTTGTTTGGTGTCCACCTTGATATATGTCTCGTCGTCCATGACGAGACAGCCTGGTTTGACCAGCCACTCACGGTACAGCTTCCGCGCACGCAATTTGGCCACCGTGTTTTGCTTGTCAGTCCGGTTTGGCGCCTTCCTGACCTTAAAAATCCAGTAGTAGCCCAGCCCGCTTCATGGTCTGCTGGACGAACCACTTCGACAAATTGACCTTTTTGGCCACGTCTCGGGTGGAAAGGTTCGGGTTATTCTTAAAGTACTGCTGCCTTATCTTCCGCGCCTTCTCTGGGTATTCCGTTTTCGGTTTTCAGCCGCTTCCAGCGCGCCACTCAATGGTCTTCGTCTCCTGGAACATCTTCACAACGCGGGACACGGTGGAATGGTGGATTCCAAGCCTTTTGCCGATCCATCTGTGTGACTGACCAAGATTATCGATCACCGCGCCCAAGATTTGCTGGCGTAGGTCTTCTTGTTTCGAATGTTTCTTGAAAACTACTTGACAGATCGCAATAATTTTGCACACAAAAACATAACACTCTTAACTAGTATTACCCAAAATTTAATTTATTTTTACCCACGCGATAAAAAGTTACACCCAAAACAAAGTGTCGCATTTTTTCCGAGTCCAATCTTTATAAGTGCCTTTGCGGCTTCACGACGAATGTGAATAGTGTCCAAATGAATCATAAGGCAGTGACTCTCGTAACTCGGAAGGTTAAAAGAGTCCCTCCAAGGCAGTCTACGAAGAGCGTATCGGATGAAACGTCGTGGAGTTGACTCAATACGTTCGACGCCATTTTGGAAATGAGGGTTCCAGACCGGGGAAGCATATTCCAAGGTGGTCCTCACCAACGAACAGTACAGCGACTTAAGGCAGTACACTTCTCGAAATTCTTTAGCCAGACAAAAAATGAAGCCGAGATTTCGGAAAGCTTTCGTTATGATGTAGGACATGTGAGGTTTGTACGTGAGTTCATCGTCGAGTATCACACCAAGGTCCTTTACTTGATTATTTCTTTGCAGAGGAGTTCCAATCAAGGAATAACCGAAGATAATAGGTTACTTCTTCCTAGAGAAAGTGACAACGGTACACTTTCCCGAAATCAAGAGCATACAGTTCACCTCGCACCACCTTTGTACTGTCTCTAAATCTTCTTGCAACTGTAAGGCGTCTCGTAGTGAATCCACGCGAGTGTAGATTTAAAGGTTGTCAACAAAACGTAGCCTATGAGATTTCAGCAACAGGTTGATATCGTTGAAATACAAGAGAAAAATCAGCGGCCCAAGGTGACTACCTTGGGGAATGCCGGAAAAGGCGGGGAACGAAGAGGACAGCTCATCGCCAATTTTTACCTTGAGAGTTCTGCCACAAAGATACGATTTGAACCAGTGAAGAAAGGAGGCGCCAAAGCCAAGTCTTTCCAGTTTTGCCACAGCGATGTCATGGTTGATGCTGTCGAAGGCAGCAGATAGGTTCATGTAGACAACTTTCGTTTGTAAAACAGATGAAATCCCATCCATGATGAAGGAAGTGATTGATAGAAAGTTTGTGGTCGTTGAACGCTTCTGCAAGCCAAGTCTTTCCAGTTTTGCCACAGCGATGTCATGGTTGATGCTGTCGAAGGCAGCAGATAGGTTCATGTAGACAACTTTCGTTTGTAAAACAGATGAAATCCCATCCATGATGAAGGAAGTGATTGATAGAAAGTTTGTGGTCGTTGAACGCTTCTGCATGATTCCATGGTGATCGTCGTTGATATATTGCTTCACGTGGAAAAATACGGGTTCCAAAACGGTCAGTTCAAACAGCTTAAAGGCTGCGCTTACCTTACCTTACCAATCAGACTAAGGCCGGTGTGGCCTCAGCTGTACACAGAAGTTGTTTCCATTGTAATCGGTCCATTGCTGTACCTCGCCAGCCTCGCTGTCTGCGGAGGGTCCACAGGTCGCCTTCTACTTGATCAATCCACCTTGCTCGTTGCGCGCCTCTTCTTCTTGTACCTGTCGGTTCGTTTTCGAGAACCATTTTCCCAGGGCTGTCGTCCGACATTCTTACGACATGCTCAGCCCATCGTAGTCGACCGATTTTTGCGATGTGTACGATGGGAGGTTCTCCCAGCAACTGGTGCAATTCGTGGTTCATTCGCCTCCTCCACGTTCCGTCTTCCATCTGCACTCCACCGTAGATCGTACGCAGCACCTTCCGTTCAAAGACTCCAAGGGCGCGTTGGTCCTCCACTAGCAATGTCCATGTTTCGTGGCCGTAGAGAACTACCGGTCTAATTAATGTCTTGTAGATGGTCAACTTTGATGTCGGGGAACTTTGTTCGATCTTAGCGTCCTTCGGAGTCCAAAGTAGGCACGATTGCCAGCCATAATGCGCCTTTGTATTTCTCTGCTGGTGTCGTTATTGGCGGTCACCAATGAGCCCAGATACACGAATTCGTCTACTACCTCGATTTCATCACCGTCGATCTGAACTTGTGCTAGGAGGCTGACATTTTCTTCTCGTGAGCCTCTTCCCTTCATGTATTTTGTTTTTAACGCATTAATCACAAGCCCAATCCTACCAGCTTCAGCCTTAAGTCTGATGTACGTTTCCGCCATCGTCTCAAAGTTACGTGCTACGATATCAACGTCGTCGGCGAAGCCAAATAGTTGGACAGACTTCCTGAAGATCGTGCCACTCGTGTCTATCCCAGCTCTTCGAATCACACCCTCCAATGCAATGTTAAACAACAAACACGACAATCCATCACCTTGCCGTAACCCTCTCCGAGATTCGAAGGGACTCGAGAGCGTCCCTGATACTCGGACGACACGCATCACTCGATCCATCGTTGCTTTGATCAACCGCGTCAGTTTTTCCGGAAATCCATATTCGTGCATGATTTGCCATAGCTGGTCTTAGAGGCTGCGCACAAGCTCGAAATTCCGCGATAGTTGTCAGCATTTCTCCTCACTCTCTTTTTGTTCACGGGAAACATGTACGCTTCTTTCCATAGTGTTGGAGACTTACCGGTCGTCAATGGTGATCGATAAATGTGGCATAATGGTGCAGTCAGCGAAGCAATGCAATGTTTTAGAAACACGGGTAGAATACCGTCCAATCCAGCGCTGCTTGACGTCTTTAACTTCTTTGCAACAACAACGATATCTGCATCGACGACAGGGATTGCGTTAAAATACCGGTCAGACAAAGGGACGTTATCCGAAGCAATTTAGATTTGCTGTGGCTGGAGGGCATCGTCATGGAAAACTCTGCCAACTTTTCCGAGAACATGCTACAGATGTCGATAACGGACTCAGCGATAAACCCGTTTCGAGAGATGGATGAAGGTAAACCGTTCTCCATGCGTTGCTCATTGATATGTCACCAGAACCCCTTAGGATTATGCTTCAGTTTGTTTTGCAGCTTGCGTTGGAGGGTCGAGAAGCAGCTTCGAGTCAACTGCTTATGTCAATGGTTGAGCGTCACGTAATGGTCTCGTAATGCTATAGACTGGTGTTTAGATAACCTACGTAAAGCCGCCCTCTTTTTTTATTTCAGCCTGCACAGGGCATCTGTCTGCCATGGTACTTTTTTCGAGGCTGGAGAGACTTTCTTTGGAACGTGTCTGTCAATCAAGTAGCTAAAGATGTTGAAGAACGTGGTAGTGGCATTATCGACGTCGTTCATGTCGAAGGTTTCATTCCAGTTAATACTGCTAAGCACATCGAGAATGTTGTCGTAATCTGAATTGCAGAAGCCATGATAGGTGGATAACGGTAAAATAGCTGGTTTGATCAGTTCACTAGTCCCGATATTGAGAAGAAGTGTTGCGGTTAAATTTTTGAGGATTGTGTGCGTCAGTGTGTGAGTGAGTGATATTTTTTATAAATTGAAAACGTTCAATTCAAAAATTGTAACTTGAAGTTCCAGACATAAGAAAACCATTGTTCAAAATTTCCATCGCAATTTTCCCATCCATAAAATTGTAATTCCTATTAACCACGAGACGGCCGCAAATAATCGGTTCTATTCCCTTAACCTTTGTTTTAAGATAACTGATGTATATAAACATGAAAACTTGGCTCTGTAAAGTTGGTTCGATTGAGCCTGTACAAATAAATGAATTAATAACAAAATATATATAAAAAATTTAAAAAATCAGTAAAGTGATAGGAAAAATAGGATTTTTTGAAAATAATAATGTGTCCTAACGCTACGTCATTTCAATAATTGATTTTACTTGCCTGTTTCATGATGATGCTCGGAATTTGAGCTTACGGTTGTTGGCAGCATATTTGTGTCATTATTTATGTTCTCCACCGAGGATCTCTGTTCGATGATTATTTGTTGCTTTATAGCCTAAAATAAATTTTCCATTGAAATACGATATGTCGAATGCAATATATATTTGATAGATTCAGTGAATTACTGTATTCCATAAATTAATAATTGCTGGTAGAAAAAGATGCATTTTTTCTCTTCCCGGAACATAAACCACTGCGATCCTAGAAATTGGATCTTCAGGAGACGGCTGTACTAATGCACTTCTCTTTAGATCGAGACTCTAAATAGCTGGCTTTGATCTCAAACACCCTTCTGCTAATAGAAGCCGTTATGTGTATCCATCGAAACGTGTACCGATATGGAGTTGCCCATAGTCAAAACATGCATTCATTCACAGTCATCCTCGCGGGACACTTGCTTCTGGTCTATGCACCGACGTTGCTGGACCACTGGCCTTCTCTCTAGTATCGATAATGGCATGCTGCTGTCAGCTTATCCATGAGCCCCTTCAGCCCTACTCGTTACTTGAACCATTTATTTTCCAACCCCCTTGTTTGATCCACTAAGCTTCCACTCCCGAGGCAATCAACTCGAGTTGTATCCGACGCTTGATGTACCCTACGCTGATGGGGAGTTTATCGACAATGGAAATTCTTCCATTACTAGACAACGATGAGTCTTTCAGTATATATCCACGCTGCAGACGACTTGAGGAACCCCCAATGGTGGATAAACCTTACACCGACGAAGATTTTGCCGTCATTCCAAACAAATATAGCATGTTGTATATCAGCTTAGTCAATCAAAAATTATCATTTTAAGCTAAAAAGCAGCTTATCCAGCTTATAATCAACTCAAATTGCTTGTTGGGTTTCTTCCGATACCACGTTGAGCCATTTCGCTCCTATCTCCGTTGCAGGTGACTCAAGTAGTCCGCGACACGTTCTGTTGCCTTTGATGGTATCTGCCCCAATGCTAACAATCATCGCCAAGGATGAAACTTTGTCAAACTCCCACCGTGATCCAAATTGACATTTCCCAATTCCTGTATCGTACACTAGAATCCGGTTGTGGAAGTTGCATCTCGAAATCTTTCGAAGATAATCAGGAAAGCTCATTGCAGCGCTTCGGTGATGGCTTCCCAGCTAATACTATTTAAGGCATTCTAGATGTCTATCGTTATCACAGGGACGATATTCAGAATTGGATCCACCCTTTTCATTCCTTTCCGCAACCCGAACTGATTCGATAGCAAACCATGCTCACTCTCCGTACACTACGTCAACCTTTTTCAAAAGCTTACTCAGTGTATCCAACAAGCATGTTGGCCTATACGATGCTGGGATCCCCGGTGGCTTATATGGCTTCGAGAGCAGCACTAGTTAGTAGGAAGCACCCTCGAGACATCTCTGCAAGACGCTCCTTAACATGTAAGGAAATGCCCAAAACGCAGTTTTCAGGGCTACGTTGGGAATTCCATCCAGACTCGGAGCTTTGTTCAACTTCCAGGCCCACGGCACGGGCACGATTTTCTTGTTGGTGACTTAAATATTGCCTCTTTTGACTTCTATATACGGTGTAGATATCCTCGTAGGTGAATCGTGTTTCCGGAAAAGCCACTCTACGAGAACCATCAGCTTGGCTGGGCACCTTTCAGCTTGCATCGTCGGACCTATGATTTTTGCCATGACTACCCGTTAAGCGTCACCCCAGATATTGGCGTTGGCATCTCTGCATAGCTCTATGAAACAGTAAGGCTTGCTTCGCTTTATTGCATGTTTCAATGTATCCCTAGCCGCACGGAACACCACTCTACGCTCTTCTTTATCTGCTTCTGTTCTTACTTTCTGAGCAAGTCTTCTGGTTTTGAAACAACTAACACGAATGTTGCTGAGTGCAACACTCCACCAGTTCTCTGGCGCCGTTTTCACTTGGTTTAAACTTCCTCGGCATGATTGCATCACATACCGGCATCAACATTGTGGTCTACTCATCTGCGTTCGAGGAAATGCTGTCTGATTAGAAAACCTCAACGAAAAGGTCTTTATCGAAGTCCTTTGTCTTCCAGTTGTGCTCGCTCTGTTTTATCCTCCGTGTTGAGCCATGGTTCCGTTTTTCGATGCTATATTGGATCGCCTTATGGTAACTATAGGTATACCCCTCACACATTATCTAGTTCGTGTTTCCCACAAGCGAAGAACTGCAGAAGATGACGTTGATAATGGATTCACTACCGTTTCTGCGAAAAATGCTGACGGTTCCTTTGTTGGCTGAACTATCGTCCAGATTTGCAAGAGCTTGTGTTGGTATATCTCCTTCTCCACTTATCTGCCCAAGCATTAAGATCTCCTACGAGGATGATATATCTTCGTTCGGACAAACGTCCAGTATACCCATCAGGCATCTGGTGAAACCGTTCCATCGTCAATCTAGTTAGTTACTGGCATATGCCCCAAGTAACACTAGAAACATCTTCTTTGACAAGAATATAAGAACTTTGTTGTAAAGAAGTCGTGAGGATGAAATACCAAACATGTCTGGTCTTGAAAAAGTTCCGAGGATGCTTTTCCACACATATTCGGTTTAAACGTGGTACCAGAACAGTGAACACATTTTTGTTCTACTTCTGTTCGATCAACTATCGTGGGATTGCTGCACTAAGTGCTGTATCCAAGTTATTCGAACTAATCGTTCATCAAAGGCTGGTCCTTGACTATTCACATACTATTTCTCCTGAACAACATGGTTTTATGCCCAAGCGCTCGACGGCGACCAACCTCACCGTATTTACATCGTTCGTCATCCGCGAAATGGAACGCCGTCATCAAACAGACGCCATATACACAGATCTCTCTGCGGCCCTCGATAAAATGAACCATCAGATTGTAATTTCCAAATGCGAGAAAATGGGAGTTCACGATCAATTGTTGAACTGGCTCCGCTCATACCTGACTGGTAGAACTATGTCTGTGAAGATTTCAGATTATGCCTCGTCCAGCTTTTCAGTAACATCCGGCGTTCCGCAAGGCAGTCACCTTGGTCCATTCCTTTTCCTGCTATATATGAACGACGTGAACTTGGTCCTCAGATGCCTGAAATTATCCTACGCGGACGACCTAAGGCTGTACTACGTCCTAAAATGTCCAGAAGACGCCGATTTTCTTCAGCAGACTACAAGTGTTCGACGACTGGTGCCGGATCAACAGAATGTCCTTAAATGTATCCAAATGCTCGGCTACCTCCTTTGGCCGAAAACGTGCGATGTATCTCCACGAGTGCATCCTTCGAGGAACACGCTTTAAACGTGACACAACAGTCATGGATCTGGGAGTAATGCTCGACTCAAAGCTGTCATTCGAGAACCACATTGCCTATATTGTTTCTAAAGCCTCATCGCAGTTAGGATTCATCTTCCGCTTCGCAAAAAACTTCAAAGACGTTTATTGTCTGAAGGCACTATATTGCTCTTTGGTTCATCCTTTTTTGGAGTACTGTGCTGTCATTTGGTTCCCTTTCTACCAAAATGCAGTCCAGAAATTCGAAGCCGTTCAGGGAAGGTTTATACGCTTTGCTTTGCGACATCTTCGTTGGCAAGACCCTCACAGATTGCCAACTTATGAAAGTCGGTGTAAGCTCATCAGCCTGGAATTGTTGGAAAGGAGGCGTATGGTGGCCAAAGCGTGTTTTGTTGGTGACCTCCTTCAGGGAAACATCGACTGTTCCACTTTACTTGGTCTCTTGAACATCAACACTCGACGATGAAACCTACGTTTACAATATTTCTTTATAAACCGGCACTCAAGGACCAACTTCGGCAAACACGAATCTGTGCTAAGCATGTGCCGCGTTTTCAACAGCTGCTATAACGTGTTTAATTTTATGAGAACTTATTTGTTACGGTTAGGGATGGAGTGCGTGAGATGGTTGTCAAATTCGGTTACAAGGAAGTGCTGGGCTTGTCAAAACGTCGTTATTCGCGTTATTTAATATATGAATTTTCTAGCTCCATCGTAAACTCACTAGTGAAAAACGAATACAAGTTTGAAATATAAGTAAAGCTACAGTTCTCAATGGGTTTCGAGGCTGTGGCAGGAATCGGAAACCTGCCGGGAATAAATGTCGTTTACTCTGTTCAATTTCACAATGAAAACGCAGAAAAGAAAATACGAACATTTGAAAATCAAAAGTGTTGCTAAAGTTTTTACCCGTACTTTAGACTTGTACTAGGACTGTAGACTTTGAAAATCGCCATGTTGATTTGTGTGAATTCCATAGAGAAATCTCACTAAAATTCAATAACTTATTCGGGGTACCATCTACGTTTTTCAATCCAATCAATGGCACATGAAATTAGGGAAGGTAAAACGAAAAGTTGCACTGCTTATCTTGAGCCGCATATCCAATGTTGATACAACTTCCATGCGTAAAGCGCTTTCAATTTCCTATTTGAAAAAGTTATAAACAATCACCTTTGACGCGTAAAAAAAAATTAGCTTCGATATCGTTTCGCCATTGAAAAATCTTGTTTATATTTTTTTAACTTTGTTCATTTTAGTACCGTGCTTACTTGGACAAAACGTATCATTATGTTATAAGCATGCTGTTGGAAGCATCCATAGAACATAATATTTGTCTTTTGGATGTTCTACAAAACATCTGGTATGACCTAAAAGATGTTCAGAAATGTCACATTTATTGCGCTTTTTCGGTTATATGCGTTCATACCACAGGCGTAGCCGGGGGGGGGGGGCAGGGGGGCCGTTGCCCCCCCCCCCCTAAGTTTTGATTTTATTTTTAGAATTTTATTATTTGTTTCAATATATTATTATTTATTTTTTATCTCTAGAAGGTTGCAAGGTAACTTGTTGCAATACAGTTGATGTTACTCCAATACTACTCAATTAAGTCACAATCAAGTCACTGTAACCAAATATGACGATTTAGTGTTGCTTGGGATGTTTGTCAGATTGCTCCTTTGCCTAAATAAAAAAGCCAAATTACGCGAAGTTGCCTCGATTTTGTAACAAGTTGTAGCAAAAAAGCGTAAAAAATTGACATCCATGAGAAAAAAGTTGTATATAATTACAACTTTTTTCTCATGGATGTCAATTTTTTACGCTTTTTTGCTACAACTTGTTACAAAATCGAGGCAATTTCGCGTAATTTGGCTTTTTAATAGTTTTTAAATAGTAACGAGTAACAATTTTATTACAATATTTTTCCTTTAACCTAGAACCCAACCTATGTAGCCTAAAGTATCTAAAAACCCCAAGCAGCACACAACAGTCAAAACTGGTTTCAGCAGCTCTATTGTGACTTAATTGAGTCACAGAGCAGTCACCTTTACTGGGTTGAAACAAATGTGCTACTAGGGAAATATCTCTTAATCTGTAATGTTAGCTATCAGATAAGCATTGATTGATTTTTTTCCCCGCTAGCTGAAAGTTGAAGAAGCTATGCTCAATAAAATGTTCAGTTCTTGGTTAATCAAAAAACTGAATATTCAAACCTATGCTATAGCTTTCAGAAGCCAAATAATACTAGATTAAGAAACACAGTTGATAGTTAGAAAAAGTATCAACGAAAAATATTTATTTGAACTATTCATTGCATGGGTCAAACCGCCCCGTTACCCCGCTTTCCCCGTTTTAGGGTACTGTAGTTTCGTATTATTGAGAATATATGTTGATCATATCTTACAGTTTGATTCAGCGTGTGAGAAGCAGAACAGCAAGCTAGTCAGGGCGAGAAGTTTCAGTTGTCTTATCCTATTCAAATAATTTATCCGTTTTTATGAGCATGAGCAGGATAATGAGCATGATTGACCGCCCGAAGTTGTTATTCCGTTACTGCCAGTTCAGCTGTTATTACTCAGAAGATCAACAGATGATGCAAACATGCTCAATGTGTAAAACTGGTGATCCCAAACTAAGGCAATACCGGCGCTGGCCTCGCCCGAATGCAGGTCAAATAAGGAAAGGGTAGGAATGCGTTAACGTTTATTTGGACGTTTTATTGGAAGCCGAGAACACCGCCGC
Source organism: Aedes koreicus (assembly GCA_024533555.2). Lineage (NCBI taxonomy): Eukaryota > Metazoa > Arthropoda > Insecta > Diptera > Culicidae > Aedes > Aedes koreicus. The sequence goes on from JAHHFK020004487.1 coordinate 118,024, forward strand.
ACTTCCACGAGAAATCACTGGGATTTTGGATGACAAGATTGGGTGGCAGCAGGGTTCGTTTTGGTAAACAATAAGCTGAATTCACGCTTCGTTTAGTAAAATATTTAAATACTAGTACCGATTTCTGATTCGAACCGATTACAACAGTAAGGATGCTATTGGGGCCATACACAAAGTGTAATGGTGTTTTTTTTTTTTTTTTTTTTCATCGGAAAAACAAGGTGATTTTTTATAATGTTGGAAATCCGATTTGATCTGAGTTAAACCAAAAATAAGGATGCTATTGGAGCCACTCACAAAGTGTGATGGTGGTTTTCCGTTAGGAAAACAAGGATAATTTTATGAACGCTTGAGAGACGCTTTGTTGTTCTCTTACTGTGCTCACTCGATCACTCGTTACACCGAATTATAGATAACCGAAACAACACGAAACGCGCCATGTTCGATAGGAAAATAGTGCGTAATAAAGCATCGACACAACCTTTCACAGCCGATGCTCGAACCAAACTCTTTTTTCGTAACTTACAATTTTTACTACTGTATTCTACAATCTATTGCACTGCTGTAACTAATAACTGTATCAATCAAGCTGAAAGTGTCTAATGAACAATCTATGCTAATCCATTAAAAATTGGAAATTGAGGGATTTCGTAAAAATAAGAGTCCGTAGATGGCAACACTGTGTGTTTGTTTTGATTCGCTGTTTCTATCGACTGTTTTTATTTATCTTTTATCTGTGTAATCGTTCGTGATAATTACATCAGTATACCGTTTTGAATGTCTTTCGACCTTTACTCGCGCGCGATAGCAAAAATTTGTACATTGTCGTCGTGTTTTGCTGTTTTGTTCATGTGAGTGCATTGTTGTGGTTTTGCAAGTGGAACCGTGGAATCTTTGTCTTCTTCACTACCACCACGCATTTTTTTTTCGACCGCTGCGCCATCTGGAAGATTTCTCTGGCAGCAATTGTTTGCAAGTTCACGCATTCTTTCACCACGCTACGCTTGTTGGTTGCATACCCAAAGGCTATTCGACTTCTTTCACCACGCTAACGTTTTGCAGTAATTTCAATCGTTCTACTAGCCACAAAATGAAAAGCACGTGCAAATCCTGCGAAAGCGAGATTTCAGAAATGAAACTCACCTGCCAAGGCTTTTGCAATGCGGAATATCATCCTCGCTGCGGCGGCATTTCTACATCTGTTTTGGATGAAATCAGCAAATACCATCAGTTATTTTGGCTTTGCAAATCGTGCTCGATTCTGATGAGAGATATGCGTGTTCGCAGCTCAATTCGGTCCGCCTACGAATCTGGCCAAGAAGTTGTTCTTAGCAAGCATAACGAAATCGTTGAAAGCCTCAAGTTGGAAATCATGAACGAGCTGAAAAACGAACTACGGAACAACTTTACTGCGCTTATCAACTCCAACTCATTAACGCCGAGGTCTTCGAAGCGCACCGATAATGCTAACGTTTCCGTTCGTCGTCGACTTTTCGGCAGACCTGAATCGAAAAAGCCTCCACAAGAGCCTCTCATGTGTGGCTCAGCCGAGTCAGTATCCCCATCACTCGGCAATTTGGCGGCCGTAAATCAAGGTTCTAGCAGAAAGTTTTGGCTATACCTGTCACGAATTTCCCGCGATGTCACCGTCGAGCAGGTACGAGCTTTAGCAACGCATCGCCTCGGCACCGAGGACGTGGAGGTTTTAAGACTAGTAGCCAACGGAAAGGACGTCAGCTCAATGTCTTTCATCTCCTTCAAAATTGGATTGAGCGCCGATTTGAAGGAAAAGCTCTCTCTTCATCAACGTGGCCGAAAGGCATCTATTTCCGGGAATTTAAGGATAGCAGATCAGCCGCAAATTTTTGGAAACCTTCCCAAACGCCGACTCTTGCATCATTTGGAAACCGAACGTCTCGAACTGTTCAGTCGGCGTCGGGAGATGGCGCCATGGAGGAGGAATAACTACACCGCGACGCGCAGTAAACAGTACCATGGAGACCTCTTCTCAGTTCGACACAGTCCCGCCTTTTGCTGTCGTCGTTCATCGGAGTCGTTGCGGTCCTGATGTCGCTTCTGACGAAGAGGTTCTCCAAGCTGCGAATTCAGGCAAGTACCCGCAGTTTGTAGAGCGTACGCTTCCTGATATATCTTCCGATTCCAGCCATCTTTCTCCTGCTGATGCTTCCACTAGACCGCCGTTATCAACGCCCGCCAGCCTGCTACATACCTGTCATCTCGCCCATGCTCGTCATCAACACACATCGACCGTCACTTCAACCGGTCTGGGACGCACGTCACAAAGCAGTATGGAAGCCCTGGACCCTCCTAGCTCAGCTGTGCCCACTGCCGGTCTCAACGATGTTCTAACTGCTAGTTCCAGCCGTCAAAGTCGTCCCGGCCCTGGGTCTAGCGATGGGGACAGGGCTCTCCAAGCTGCCATCCATGGCAAGTATCCTTCATCTAATGACGTTGCTCGGGCTGATGCTGCCTCATCTTTCAGATCGCTGCCTGCCGAATCCTCTGCCCCCTCATTGAAAGCCCTTTTGTACTACCAGAACGTAGGTGGTATCAACAGTTTGCTCGCCGAGTACCAGTTGGCATGCAGTGACGCATGCTACGATGTTTACGCCTTCACGGAAACTTGGCTTAATATAAACACATTATCGAAGCAACTGTTCGACAACACGTATTATGTCTACCGGCAAGACCGATCGTCGCTCAATAGCAACAAGAAATCTGGTGGTGGAGTTCTTCTTGCCGTGCGCTCAAAATTCAAATCTCGACTTCTGAAGCCTCCAGAGGACTCAACGGTCGAACATCTTTGGGTGGCGATATCCACTAAAACCGGGACACTGTTTATCTGTGTGGTCTATATTCCCCCCGATCGTGTTAGTGACAGCAGCCTTATCGAAAAGCACGCTCTTTCTTTGGATTGGATCGTGTCACAAATGGGACCCAGCGACAACATCATTATCGTGGGAGATTTTAACCTCAGCACGATTTCATGGCATATCGATACTAACGGCTTCCGCTATCCAGACAATTCATGTTCGTCATTCAGACCGGCTTCGCTCTCCTTGCTTGATGCTTATTCTACCGCCAGACTTCGGCAAGTTAATGGCATTCCGAACGCGAATAACCGTTTGCTGGATCTATGTTTCATTAGCGAAGAATTGGGTCAAAGATGTTCCGTTCTTCTAGCTCCGACACCGCTTGTCAAAAGCTGCAGAAATCATTCCCCTCTGCTACTGACACTGGAGTTTAATCCTAAGTACAGCTTCCATGACAACATCGAAAACGTTTATTATGACTTCACCCAAGCTGATTTCGTGGGAATGAATAACTTTCTCGCCGGCGTGAATTGGAACACGACCCTTGCAAACGGGGATACGAATTCTGCTGCCTCGACTTTGTGTAACATTTTGCTGTACGCCGTTGATCAATTCGTGCCTAAGAAACTCAACCGTAAGCCTCCCAAACCTGCTTGGTCTAATTCCGACCTCAAACATTTGAAACGAGTTAAAAGGGCTGCTCTTAGGAAACACAGCAAATATCGCACCGATTCTACGAGGACAATTTACGCACGCGCCAACGACGACTACAAACACCTCAATAACAGCTTATACAACTCTCATCAGTCTCAATTGCAGAGCCGTCTCAAAACGAAACCGAAAAGCTTTTGGCGGTTCGTGAATGATCAACGGAAGGAAACCGGCTTACCATCCACCATGACTGACGGCACTCACGAAGCTGACTCTGTCGCGGATATCGCCAACTTGTTCCGTACGCAGTTTAGCAGTGTCTTCTGCGACGAAATGCTGGATGCCGAGGGCCTTGAAGCAGCTACTAGCAATGTTCCCCGTTTGTCTGTATTTGGATCTGCACTCACTATCCATAGTGATATGGTGATTTTAGCAGGGAAGCAGATGAAAAGCTCAACTGGATGTGGTCCTGATGGTATTCCTTCAATTGTCCTGAAGCGTTGCCTTAACACACTGGCTGTGCCCCTGGCTATGGTCTTCAATTTGTCATTAACTTCCGGTATGTTTCCTGAATGCTGGAAAGAGTCGTTTGTTTTCCCAATACACAAAAAGCGATGCAAACGATCCGTCGCCAAACTATCGTGGGATTGCTGCACCAAGTGCTGTATCCAAGCACGAACTAAGCGATTTGAAATTGATTCACTGTTGTAGAACCCCTAGATCCGAAGTACAGCTTGTAGCCAGCACCTTGCTATACATATTTGCGCCTTTGTTTTGATTTGCTGTGTTATTTTGACAGAATATTTGAGCGTGTGTTCGTGTGAGTTCATTATTAGGGGCGTATTATTAAGCTTGGGACCGAGCTTGGGACCGATGTGCTAGTACTGACTGAGCCAAGAAAAAAATCGTATTTGTTCGGGACCTACTGGTCTTAGAGTGAGTCTATGGTTTAACCGTACCGGTTACAGTTGGGATGATAAACCGAATTGGTGGTTAGGTGCTTCTTATAGTAATTGTTTTGCAGGTAGACATTTAGGACATTTTTACCCAAGAGACTGGCTTCATCCACCACCAATTGCATACGATTTCTTCTAGGCCTATGTGTGTACAACACTGCAAAATGTGCAAATGTCGAAAACACTATGGCTTCGACGTACGATATTTTGCACAACCGCCCATTTTGAACAACTCTCTTTTCCAGTTATTTTGGAGGCCTTGAAAGGGGCCGTTTTGGGGTCAGGGGAACAGCTAGTGCAGCCACCTCACTTCGTCATGAAGCTGAAGCTTAAAGCTTGAGCAACTCACGTATATAGTTTGCAGCCATATGCTGCGACATTTTACTTACACTTCCTCAAAATAATTTGTTTCTTATCGAATGGTATGGACTCTATCCATCGCACTAGAACGCAAGAAACACTTTTAAACACTGATTGGAATTCGAAGATAATATTACCAACGAACTTTACACTTCACATGCCATCAAACAGAAATTATTGCATGCCATCAAACAGTGGACTGTGATTGCAAATAAGCACACATCAAACGACCCTTAGTGATTTGCAAATCTGAATCATATTATGTAACATTTATAATGTATCGAATAATAAATATGATATACTCTCATGTTTGGTTGAATTTTGAGTTTCGTTTGTGTGAAAGCATCCCCCTTCCAGAAGGGGGGGGGGGTCTCGAGCCACAGTAGAAACATTTTTTGCCTTCAAAAACTTCGACATACCAAATTTGGTTCCATTTGCTTAGTTAGTTCTCGAGTTATGCAAAAAATCCAGTTTCATTTGTATGGGAGCCCCCCATTCGGGAAGTGGGAGGGGTCTCGAACTACCAAATAATCATTTCTTGTCTTCAAAAACTTCCACATGTCAAATTTTATTCCATTTACTTGATTAGTTCTCGAGTTATCAGAAGTTCCTGTTTCATTTGTATGGGAGCCCACTCCCCCTTCTAGAGGTGGGAGGGGTCTCAATCTACCATAGAAACATTTCTTGCCTTCAAGTACTTCCACATGTCAAATTTGGTTCCATTTACTTGATTAGTTCTTGAGTTATTAGAAGTTCCTGTTTCATTTGTATGGGAGCCCCCTCTTTCTAAAGGTGGGAGGGGTCTCAAATTGCCATAGAAACCTTTCTTGCCTTCAAAAACTTGCACATGCCAAATTTGGTTCCATTTGCTTGATTAGTTCTTGAATTATGCCGAAATTTGTGTTTCATTTGTATGAGAGCCCCCCATTCCATAGGGGGGGGGGGATCTTTAACCATCATAAGAAGCTTCCCGGTCCCGAAAACCCCTGCATACAAATTTTCACGCCAGTCGGTTAAGTAGTTTCTATGTCTATAAGGGTCAGTTCGATAAAAAATCATTTTTATACTTATAAGAATTTCAATAGTTTTTTATTTAAAATTAATAGTTTTCAATAATGAAATTGATGGGTAGAAAGATTTGCAATCGATTGGTGCAAAAAATTTGAAAATCGGTCATGAAATGACTTAGTTATTAACTTTCAAAACCTAAGCATATTTCGTGACGCTCCAAATTTTCGTACTCGCAACGTGTACCCCTATATTAAAAACAAAGACGTAGTCCTACGTCAAAAAAAAACCATCACTGGGGGGTGTTGATACTTTCCGTTTCCTCCTTGTTTGTATTTTTGAGTTTTTTTAGAGGGGTGTTTGTGGTGCATCCAAAGATTCCTTCGCTGGTCGTTTATAATTATCTTGAGAACGGCAAGCTCTCTGGATGCGGCCAACGCGTCCGCATTTATTGCAAATCTTTAACACCGCAATCGTCAGCCGAATGAAAAATGCCACCACATCGCCAACATTTGTCACCACGCATGGTGTTTAAATAAACGCCTCCACCTCTGTATGGCTGCCTGCCTCTAGGACCACGCCAAGCACCTCTGCGACCTGGGTAATTTCGTTGGTATCCACCTCCCCGATAAGAATTTTCCGTAAATCTTCGTTGGCAGTTCTGATCCCAGTCAGAGAAGGATGTTACCGGTGCAACCAATGCTTGATCCGAGTTTCCGTGTTTTCTCATAACGAACTCCTCATTGAGCCTGATAGCTTCAATCTCACGCACCTTATCTACTAGATCTGTGAAGTTGCACTTTCTACTTAGCATTTTGAGGGCGGTAGTGCGCACTTCTCGATTTCTGGCGTGTTCCGCAACAGTGGCCACAATTTCCTCAAATTCTTTTCCCTCATCGAATTCGCATAGATGGGCGATGGATCCAACTCGAGTAATAAAAGTGAGATCAGATTCAGTAGATTTTTGCGTCATAAGTGCCAGTCTGCGCCTCATCAACATCACATCCGATCCGGAGCCGAAATATGTCTTAAGACGGTGCATTGCATTTGAAAATGGTGCTGTGTCAACATCAGGTGCATCTGCTTGGTGCTTGGTATTCCTGAATATCTCGAGAAGACGAGGACCAGATTTTACCTTGAAAACTGTAAATTTTATGTGCTCGTCCTCAATTCCTGCTAGCTTCAAGGAATCTATTAGCAAGTCTTTCCATAGCTCGAACGTTTGACGGTGAATTTCACCATCATCTGATGCCTTACATTCAGCAACGTTGATCGATGCCACGGAAAGTTGATTCATTGATGATAATAATCTGGACTCTTCAAAACTGTGGGTTGAGACCATATTCCGAGTGCTGCATAACCCGGGTTCTGCGTTAAACTCGAGAATAGGAATGTGTTGAGCGTTCCCGTCCTGCGCAGAAAAAGTACCAGCTTGAAACTCTTCGTTGATTTTGATACTCCGTTGTAATTCTTTCTCCAAACGAGCACTTTTTGCTTTTTCTTCCTCGAGCTCTCGGACCAAATGCTTAACTTTACTCTTCTTCGGTCTGCTTTTGTCCATTTTCTCGATTTGATCTGTCTTTTGTTGCTTGGACGAAGCTTTTTTCTTTTCCGTTCGTAAAGTATTGTCTATAAATAAACAAAGAAAACAATTTTATCTTTCGTTTTCATTTGTCATTGACAAAAAAAATAAATCAATCCGATTCAAAACAGAGTATTTGTTTTGCGTTACTTTTATATTCGCTCTACTTGACACTTTCGATATACCAAAAAAACGAAAAAAATCTCTACTGGTTCTACATCAAGCTGGTAATTAAAATAGTGAAGATCTCTCAATCTACACTTATTATTTTTTTTTCTTTAATTGCGGATATGCGCTCTGCGCCATTTTATTTTATTTTCTTTTTTTTTTTTGAATAGGAACGATCTTTGCCATATATATTTTTTTTATTATTTTTTTTTTGCGCGATTTCATAGCAATTAACTGATGTAGTGAAAAAACTTACTCGCTCTTGTTTTTTGCAAATTACAAATATTCATGCAGAGATCTACTCGCTCTGAGACATTTTCTTTTCTATGCAGAGACCTACTCGCTCTACATTAAGCTGGTATCAACATAAACTTAATTGAAATAATGAAGAGATCTTCTCGCTCTACACTTTTGTTTTTTAATTCCATAATTTCATTCAGAGATCTTCTCGCTCTGAGCCATTTTCTTTTCCATACAGAGACCTACTCGCTCCGCGCCATTTTTTTTCACCTCAAAATGTGAAAAAAAATTCAAAATTTGCATTTCATAGCAGATGTGCTGATTTGTATTCCCTTTTGTTATGAATAGTAGAATCATCCAGCTATTCAAACTTACCTGCAGACTGCGCCATGTCGTATTCCTTGAATTTTTTTGAGTTCAATTTCGACGACTTTACTTTCCAACAATCGTTCACAGAATGAAATCATAAATTTTGTTCCAACGTTCACCAAACCAGTTTTCTCTCACCTACACATACACATCTTCTTTTTTTTTTTTTCATTGTCTTTGTTTCCGGTTAGAGTTAGCGTTTTCAATCAAAATATGATTGCTGTTGTTAGGATCAGGGGTATGCGTTCACAAAACCCACTGAAAATAATATTTATTTCAATTTGAGAATTACGTGTATTCTTATCTTTATAATTTACGTTTTATTCATTAAATCGATAACTTGTAACATTATAAATGAGCAAATCCAAGGAATGAATAAAATTAACGTTATTTATCATTCCATTTTACCCATTTTATTATAACTAATTTAAACTTGAATTAGTTGAAATAACAGTACATCTTATTCAGGTTCACTTTGTAGGTTTCTATAAATATCGATTCACATCTCATGATTGCTGTCAAGCTGTTGTCAATGTCAAATTTTTTTTTCTTCTCATATTCATCGTTGTTTTTGTTTATCTCGGTCTCGGTTCCTACATCCTTCTGCTGCTCTACTCTCAAAAAAATTTTTTTTGGTGTTTTTTTTTTTTTTTTTTTTTTTTTCGCAACTAAAACGTGGGGGATCCTCTTTTTTTTGGCTCAAATTTTTTTTCACACCTCCCCTTTCTTTTTGTTACAAAATCATTAGTGGGTGGGGGAGAGGAGGGGGGGAAGTGAGGCCCCCGGGTTGTTGTGGAGAAAAAAAACTTTCGTTGTGTTACACCCCATATAATTTTTCCACACCCTACCCCTTAAAAACCAACATCACTCACAACTCTATCTATCAAACATTGAAAAAGGTGCAAAAAATTTTCTTCTTTTTTTTTTTTTTTTTTTTTTTTTTTTTTTTTTTTGATATAATTTCATTTCTCTTTCTTGTTGGGTCGGGTCGTATTGTTGTATTTATGTCTATTGAAACACAACGTACACGAAATCATCATCAAATCTGGAAGGCCGTTTCATCAAATCTCGGCGACGAAGCGATCGTGATCCGACGTTAGATGCCGGAAGGATATCTGTCAAAACTGGGCATTCTGGCAGTGATAACGGCACCTCATCACCAGGAGAGAAAAACGAACCATTAAGGTCCATTTTCGGAATTTCGCTTGGTTGTTGAAGAAATGGCTCATCTGCCCGCACGATGTTTGGTTCAAGCTCTGGAGCTCTTTTTATGTCCTGGATGTTTCTCGCGTACTGGACACCCGTTTTACTCATGACGATGACTTTGGCACCCACTCTTGTTATGACTTGGTATCGTTCCGAAGAAAAGGTAGGATCAGTTTTGCATCGCTTCTGCTGTGCAAGTAAAACTACGTCGCCAACGGAGATGTTTGAATTCTTTGCACCTCGTACATTGTCAGCATACTTTTTGCTGAATAATTTCGTCTCTGCGTCACGTTCGCGAACGTCTGTGATATCAAGGTTATTACTGCCAGACTTTCCCCAAAGGCTTGAAAATGTTCCACGATATTTCCAACCGACCATCAACTCGAATGGGGTTACTCCCAATCGAGAATGAGGTACAAGCGTATTGTGTCTGTGGACATATTGATTTAAAGCAGATCTCCAATTTCCACCCTCCAATCCAGCAGCCGACACTGCCTTGATAATTCCCTGGTTCTGTCTTTCGACAGCTCCATTGGATTGTGGACTTAGAGGTATAGATTTACGTGTAATAACCCCTTTTTCTTCCCAGAAGTTATTGAATGCTGAGCTCTGAAAAGGTGGACTATTGTCGCTTTGTATAGTTATAGGCAAACCCCACGTCTTAAACACCGCACATAGAGCAGCATTAGTACTTGCCGCATCCATAGATTTCATCTCAACGACTGACAAGTATCGTGAGTATGTGTCGATAATTAAAAGAAACTCGCCTGTATCAAAGTTAATTAAAAATTTAAGAAACTCATAATAATTAAACAATAATTATGAGAAACTTACCTGTGCCGGTGTTAGGAATCGCCAAAAAATCTATTTGAAGCATTTCCCACGGCCCATCCGGCAGTTCTTTGGATACTAAGGGCAAGGGTGGGCTACGCTTAGACAACAGTGTACATGTTTCGCAATCTTTAACAAATTTCGATACTTCAGAAGACATTTTCGGCCACCAGAAGAACTGTCGCATTATCCGTTTCATGGCCATCTCACCTATGTGACCACCATGAGCTGATATTAGAGCTTTATGACGAAGAGACTTGGGTAAAATAGCCCGCTCATTCTTGAAAAGTATGAATCCAAAGCAGTGTAAGTTTTTCTTTTGTGCCTCGTAAGGCCGTAGTTCATTCGGCCATTTGTTGCAAATCAAAGCTTCACGAACTAGTTGGAGCTCGTTGTCTTCTTCTGACATTGTTTCAATTTCATTCCAGGTAAGTTCCATGCAACCAGCATCCAATGAATACAAAAAATGTTTTTCCTCGTCTTTGTCAAATGGTTCAGTCTTCTGGGATTCAGGAATCAGACGTGATAGTACATCTACAATATTTTCATCACCTGGTACACGTTCCATGGAAAAATCATAGGGTTGCAACCTTAAAGCCCACCCTTCTGCTCGCAAAACAGCTCTCTTCCCTAGCCGATGCTGGGGATTAAAGATGTACTGATTTGCCTCAGAATCAGTGCGAACTACAAATAGTAGTTGAACCTTTCAACTCCCCAAACGACTACTAGAGCTTCCTTCTGGGTCTGAGGGTATCGCTTTTCAGAATCAGTGAGAGCTTTCGATGCACATGCTATAATTCGTGGATTTTCTGCATCGTCAAATTGGGCGAGAACAGCTCCAAGTCCTACCGGTGACGCATCCACGAACAACTCAACCCGCTCAGTTGGACTGAAGTATCCTTAACGTTGTATTACATCAAGAGCCTCTTTTTTTAGGTAAGTAAATTCCGCTTCTTCGTGGTCAGTCCAGTAAAAACTGTCTAAGGTAGCAAGAGTACGCAAGTGTTCAGTCTTCGTTGCTCGGTGCAGAATGAACTTGTCGACAAAGGTGATTAGCCCCAGAAAACTCTTGACTTCTGAACAACTGCCCGGTCTTCTGAATTCCTTGATTGCTGCTACTTTCTCTTCCGAGATCTGCCAGCCCAGAGGAGTTAACGTAAATCCAAGAAATTTTACCTTTTGACTGCCAAACAAACATTTGCTTTCATTTATCTTCACATTGTGATTAGCTAGTTTAGCGCGCACCACTGCTAGATTTTCATCATGTTCCGACTTAGTTTTACCAAACACAAGGATGTCATCCAAGTAGTTCTTACAACCTTTGCATCCTCCTAGTACTTTTCGTTCCAGAACTTCTTGGAATAAATCCGGAGCGTTGCATAGTCCGAATGGTAGTCTCACGCAGCGAAACATTCCAAACTCCGTAAAGAAGTTTGTGAGGTGCCTCGATTCCTCATCCAACTCAATATGGAAAAACGCGTTTGAAAGGTCGATAGTTGAGAACCATGTAGCACCTTCCAGTTCTGCTAGTATCTTTTCCAACGTTGGCATTGAGAAGGGTGTCCGATGAATATAACGATTTGGCCCTCTCAAATCAATCACCAAACGTATATCGTCCTTCCCCTTTGGCACCACTAGCATGGATGAACAGAAAGAAGAATCCATTCCATCTACCACAGGCTCTATGATATCCGCAGAAAGCAATCCTTTAAGTCGTTTTTCTACTATAGGTTTCACAGCCAATGGAACGTTGACGAAAACGTTCCTACAAGGTGGTTTCGACTTATCATAAAAGATTTTCACAGGCGGAATATTGAATTTCGGAAAACTTTCACTTGTAGTAACTAACGCAATTTCTCCTGGTTGCAAGGAATGAAGCATGTTTACAGCGTGACGATGCACTGGCAATCTTAGACCAAGCATCAAAACGCTGTACCTCGATGCCGTTGCTCTACTCAGAAGCGCTCGAAGTTCCTTAATAACATAAAATTTCTCCAACAGTATTGGCCTGTCGTCTGTAATGAACAGGTACGCATGGAATATAGCGGTGACTTCAATTTCTCCTTTTGAGGCATATGCTTTAAGTGGTCGATCTGTTTCCTACTTGACGTTAATCAAACTACTGCGATATTTATCGTCAGTGATAATTTGTTGAAACATATCCTCCGTGAAAGTATTTACCTGGGCTCCAGAATCAATCAAAAAATGACATTTTAACCCTGCCACTACAGCCACAATAACCCCGTCATCGTAAGTCTCAGCTGCCATATTCTGAATCGTGCCGATGGTGATCGACGGTGAACATTGTATCTAATATACAAAAGTTAAATAATACTCTTTACTCTCATTCAATATTTGTCTAATACTTACTTTATTTAAGCTTTTAGCATCATTCAATGAGCATCAAGTAGGTTTCTATAAATATCGATTCACATCTCATGATTGCTGTCAAGCTGTTGTCAATGTCAAATTTTTTTTTTTCTTCTCATATTCATCGTTGTTTTTGTTTATCTCGGTCTCGGTTCCTACACTCTCTTCATCGCGGACATCTCACCGGGCCGAATCGATAGCAGTGCCATTTTGGAGCAGATAAACATCAACATTCGGCCACCGGCATTGCGCAATAGTGTGATGTTAAGAATGCGATTAAAGCAATCCAGCGGGTTTTCAATATTTGACTTCAATCTACCACGGCAAACTCTTCTCGTCTTACATTTCCGGGCTTTAAAATTGGTTTAGGCTCAAAATAACCGGTAAAATTAGAAGCTGTCTTTTCAAAACCTCAAATTTAGAAATTGATTTCCGTCACATGTAGACTTTAGGCACGATAAGGCGCGCCAGTCAAGGGGGGTACCATTCCCCTCCCTTGCCTACCCCGCACTGGGTAGCTTGGTAAAAGATTGTGTGCTGGATTGAATGCCGCTTTTCAAAATAGCCCTCCGCTAAATTTCAACTGCTTCTATTCAATTTCACAGTCTGCCGTACTCTAATGGACCTATCATAACTTTCTCTTCTCATGTTTGGTTCTAGCAGAAATTGCCGTCCACTACTAGGGTCTCATGTTGGTGAGAAGGATATTTCCATTTCAAAACATTCAAAATAAGTGTTTATATTTATGATGTCACCTTTGGGACTTTATGAAGTCTGTGGGGTGTTGATTTTTTTTTTTTTTTGTTTCTTGATTATCGAGATTTTCAGCCCTGGGCTGATTCATCTCCCGTCGTAGTCACTCAAATACCTTTTTGGGTATTTTCATAACTTGTCCGGGAGTGAGATTCGAACTCGTGACTTTGGCATGAGAGATGTGGGTGTTAACCACTACGCCGGGGTCGCCCCTCGATTCTGTGGTTGTTGATTTTTTTTTAAATAAATTATATATCAACAGTTTACCGCTTTTGTCATACAGAACAATCTACCTGATCACTGACTCTCAAAACACAAACAATCATCAACATAGTGCTTGCATTCAGCAGATATCGAACGAATCAGACGTTTAAATTCTTTTTTCAGCTATTTCGAGTGTAAATTATGCATTAAATTGAAAACCCAGGGGAAAAGCTAAGTTAAGCGACGACCCTGCATAATGAGCATGTGCACGCCATAAAAAAAATTGACTTTTACTGTGAGCCATGTTTTCAAGCGTCCTGTGAGAGTGAGTGAGACAACACCAAAACACTCACAGTTAAAGTCAAAAAGACAAAACAATTATAGCAGCGTGCATAGGCTCATAGCAATTACACTACAATAGGGGGTTTTAATTTAAAAAAAAACATGGTTTTTTTCCATCCGTATCGATGATGGGTATTTTTCCTAGCACAAAAATATTTTTTATGAATCTCAACTATTTTTTCTCGATTTTTAAACAAGAAAAATCTAATCATTTTTATTATCACAAACTGACTTGCAGTTTCACAAACTGACATTTATACAAAGTGACAGCACTTAATTTTCAGTAACGGGGGCTCCCATTATGACATATATGTCAACTTATGTATATGCTAAAAATCAATGGTTGGTTCGTTGGTTTAGGTAGTCTGTTTTTTTGTAGCGTGTTTCATGGTGAAATAGGATGGTGTTGTCTTGCAATCATTATTTTTTGAAATTGTTTTTTTCAATAGTTTCGCTTGTCAAAATTAAAAAATAAATTAAATGCCGGTATATTATTATATTTATTATCGAACAATGTTATAATCCACATACCCCTATAATACCCTATTACAATTTATATTATATTATGGCATTTCGGAAGGGTTGAACGACAAAACATGAAAAAGAGTTCTTTTATTAGGAAAAATAAGATCCAGACGAAATGTCGTTAGGTTCCTAATTGATCTTATAAATTCAAACTTAAACCAAAACTGAATGGAGCTCGATTGTAAAATTATACAATTATAAGGCATGACTCTACTTACAGCAAATTGTCAATAGTTTATTACTTAAATCTAGTCGTTTCGAACAATTAATCAAATTGCTATAATAAAAATATTGATTGATTCATAAAATTCGGATATCTAATGAATTATGTTTTAATTTCGGAGTATTTCGTGTTTTGGTGGTCACTACTTTTGTAAACACTACCCGAAAAGGGTCTGAGATTAAATAGAAAACTAAATATGATGTTGTGATGTTGCCGATAATTATTACTAGGTTGCAGTCGTTTTGGTCGTATTAACGGTTAGAAGATCAAAATTGATAGCAAACATTTATTCCTAATTCAAATTTAAAACTGATCCTGCTCAGTGAGAGCAAATTGAAAAGTCAATTTGAACTATTTTCAGTGGTGTTCACTTCTGGTAGCTTTTATTTTCCATTGGGAGAGAAACTGCGGCAACATATCCGCCATCTTTTTTTTTCAGTTGGATTCAACCCTCATACAAGAATAAACGCATTATTTGTTTTGCTTAAGAAACTAAGTTCCTTTTTTTATTCCCGGAAAAGGTGGCAGTCCAAGTCGGAATTGAGTGTGAAACCTACAGTCCATTCGTACCGAAACATTTGGTCCTTCGAGCCGGATAATGTCGGACCTACAGCAGCTGTTAAGCCGACGGAACGTACAGTTGACTCAGATGCGCGGAAAGCTTTCAGTTGCAGACGCTATCAAAGAGCGGAGGCCGTCCTTAAGTGAAGTTAGGGACCGACTGAACCAGCTAAAGGAGCTTGCTGCCAGCTTTCGGGAGACACAAACCTACATCGAGAAGAAAGATAATCCAGAAGCCATCGCATCTGTTCACAACGCTCAGGAAGAGTTTTTCGGTATGTTTTACCCAGTGAAAGATATTTTCGACGGATACCTTGACGTCGACGATGTTGGATATTCGGCTTGACCGGAACGAGCGATTGGAAAGAAGCGCTGCACCTGCTGATCGAGACACAGCGGAAACTAATGCTGGATCAGGCGATGACCATGAAAACCGTACAAAACCTGTCGCAACTGTCGAGTGTACCTCCCGGCGTAAATCAGGTGTCGAATTGTTCACCCCAATTTAACGTTCGACTACCCACTATCCCATCCAGCCGTTCGCTGGAGACCGAAAACAGTGGATGACATTCAAAGATATTTACGTTTGAACGATCCACAATCGACACGACATCTCGGATGCATTAAAAATGCAAAACTTGTTTTCGTACACCGATGCAGACGCTAAAAGATTGGTAAGCAAATTCACTATTTCTGGTGCAAATTATCACAACGCTTGGAGCACCCCAACCGACCACTTCGACAAGAAGTGCTAAACAGTGTTGGTGCATGAGTTCATGGCACAATACCCAGTAACATAAGCTACATCGCAGTAGCTGGTAAAACTGGTTACAACGTCCGACGAAATCATCCAGTTGGATGCACTGGGAGAGGCGTATACCAGCAGAGATCCATGGCTGATTCATGTTATGCTGGAAAAGTTGGACAAGGAGACGAGCACCAGCTGGTCTCAGTAAGTCGTCGAAACTGAGGACCCCACTTTCTACGATATGCTGTAGTTCCTAAAGAAGTGTTGCGAGGTGCTGGAAACATGTTCGGCATTTATGAAGAAACCAGCGAGTGAAACGAAGAAGGAGGTGACTAAACCGGTTCCAACGAAGCTGAAGACGCTACATACAACAGTGGAGAAAAAGTGCGCGAAGTGCTCCAGTGAGCATAATACGTATCAGTGTGAAAAATTTAAGAACATGACTGTGAAAGACAGGCGTGAACTTGTTCAGAAGGCCAGACTGTGTTTTAATTGCTTGGGACCGTCACATTCAGTGAAATCGTGTTCTTCTAAATCGATACGCTGCTGTGTTTCGTAGTGAAAAAGCCTGAAAAAGTAGAAGACATAAAAGTGGTAAATATTACGTCACTGGAAGTCCCTGCCAAGGAAGATAATGCAGTCGTTGCTTTGACAGCTGAAGTGCCACAGGGCAAGAAGAAATCTCTTTCGGTGCTACCTACAGCGGTAGTTAAAGTGCAGCATGCGGATGGTAGTTTTACTTTGGCCAGAGTACTGGTCGATTCTGGTTCGCAAGCGTCATTAGTTAGCGAAGCCTGTGTCCGAACGCTGAACCTACCCCGACGGAACGGGAAAATTGTTGTCAACGGACTTGGTCAACAGGAAATGGGAACAGCGCGTGGGTTGGTTACGCTGTGCTTGGCATCTCGGTTCAATGACGTCGTAGTCTTGACCACCGAGGCTTTCGTTCTTGGAAAACTGACCTCAATCCCATCCCAGCGGTTCAAACCTGACAAGATGAAGTTTTTCGACAATCTGGGAGAACTGGCGGACCCGAAGTTCAACCAACCGGGTGCAATTGACATCATCCTAGGAGCAGACGCTTTTCTTGCACTCCTCGAAGGAGGACAAGTCAAAGACGAAAGTGGCCAACCAGTGGCCCAACGGACGATCTTCGGATGGATAGTCGCAGGATGATACGACGCGTCGGAAATCATCCAGAACAACCATGCCGCCCTCAACCTGCACGTTAAGATAGATCTGAACCGCACCTTGCAGCGGTTTTGGGAGCAAGAGGAAATTTTCAAGGCGCCACCGCTTACTCCTTCTGAGCAGCAGGTCACTGATTACTTCAGTTCGACACTGCAACGAAATGAAACAGGACGCTTCATCGTCAGATTTCCATTTGACGATTGGAAGCCACAGCTCGGTGATTAACTCGCTGTTGCCACGAAGCGAATAAAGTTCATCGAGAGGCGATTCCAGCTAGATCCAGAGTTCAAGCAACAGTATGTTTCTTTCTTGCGAGAATATTTATAACTCGGTCACATGGAGGAAGTCCCAGCTGATCAGATAAAAAAGAACAGCAGCCTAGTGCCGCACACGCGGTAACTAAGGCCGACAGTTTGACAATAAAACTACGCGTTGTATTTGACGCCTCCTGCGCTTCATCATCAGGTGTCTCGTTGAACGACAGGCTGTTAGCGGGACCGAATAACAACGCTGACCTTTTTGGTGTTTCGCTCCGGTTCCGTTCCCATCGAGTAGCTTTTGTTGCGGATGTAACCAAAATGTACCGCCAGGCATTGGTACACCCGGTGGATCGTGACTACCAGCGCATCGTTTTCCGGGAAAAACCAAGGGAGGTTATGGGTCCACGGATTTGGTGTTACAGAGGAGAAGCGGGCTCTTCACTCAAAAAACAATGCACCTTATATTTAAGTGCAATCACCTATAGATTTGGGCAAAGTGCAAAGTTATTGCTCTGTATTGGTGCGGCACTTATTTTTTTATTAAATGTGGTCAATTAACCATATGTGCAATAAATATATAGTCTTTAAGTGCAAGAGCTGAATAGATATTAATTATAGTGTACATGGATTGCATTAACTTGTCCTAGCAAAAATCAAAAAAGGTGCATGGATTTTATTTTTCATAAAAAGTTTAGCATTGGATTTTTTGTACTTTTCATGTAATAAAACGAAATGTGTGAATAAAAGAGGTTTTATTTGTACCATTATAAAAACTTCATTACTTTTTGAAGCTATTGCATTCAGCAGCTCTTCTGTGGGAATGGCAAAAATGCTCGGCAGATCTGAAATGTTCACAATAAACACCGTTGACATGGCAAAGAAGAACATCTATAGTAATTTATTACCTTAAAAAAATTCAGTGACTTCCGCTGGCAAACCAAGTACCTAAACCACCACATTTCCATTTTGCAGTTTTTGTTTTTCTTCTAGAACGATAAAGCAGCTGATTGTTTTTCGCGCACGGTTTTTTATTTCGTTTTAGATGCGAAGATGGATAGAATAGGGCAAAGTGAAAACACATGTGCGGACCATCAGTCTCATTGGAAACGAAACTATGTATTAAGTGACGGGTGTTAAAAATTATGTGCGGCAAATGAAAATCATACTGGCTCACATGATTTCAATTCGAAGCAAAAATTGACCGATTTAAGTGCCAATTTTAATAATAAAAATTATTGATTTGTTTTCAGTGTTGGCAATCGAATGCATGAGAGAAGCAGCTAAACCCTTTGAAAAAGTGTATCCCCAAGCGGTAGAAGCAATCAGGCTCGACTTTTACGTCGACGATTTCCTGTCGGGTGCTGACGACGAGGAAGCAGCAAATCGCCTGAAGGGCCAAGTAGTCGAAATCCTTTCCTCAGCTGGTTTTGAGCTACGCAAGTGGCCGTCTAACAACAGGAATCTTCTACCCAGCAACGACAAGAACAAAGCTGCAACGGTACCCGTGACATTGCTCAATGTCAGTGGAACAGTGAAGGCCCTTGGAATCAACTGATACCTGATCGAGGATCAACATGGTTTCAAGGTCAATTTCTCGCCACTTAGATGATTTCGGACTCAGCCAGGCTGTTTTATCCGTTCGGCTGGTTAGCTCCCGTCAAGATAAAGATTCTCTACCAGCATCTAAGGCTCTTTGCCGTCGCCTGGGATGATCCTTTGCCACCTGTCGTCGAAGGTGAATGGGAAGCGGTGAAAAAAGCCTATCAAAACTTGTAGCCATCAGAATACCACGATGTATCTTTCTTAATCGTGGTCAAATCCAACACCACGGAGGCGTATGCAGCTATGGTCTACGCGAGGACGATTGACGAGCAAGGCAACGTGTCGGTGGTCCTGGTTGCTGCTAGATCAAGGGTAGCACCTATCAAGCAAGTCTCGCTACCCCGCCTGGAGCTGAACGGTGCACATCTTTTGACGCACCTAATGCGCCAAATCACCGAACCCCTGCCGCACGTACCCTGCCCAACCATTGGGCTTGGACTGATTGAAGCATTGTGCTTCAGTAGTTGGCATCTCATCCTCGTAAGTGGAAAACTTTTGTGGCCAACAGGACGCCCCGCCGGCGCAGTGGGAACTGGCTCGAGTAGAGAAGACCCACCCAGACACATCAGGAGTAGTTCGAGTGGTGACTCTGCGCAGAGGTTCAACTGTGTACCAGCGGCCAATCCACAAGCTGAGTGTACTGTCGTCCATTTGATGCCACTTCGAGACCTCAAAGCGGGGATGATGTTCGGGTATCGACGCTCCCCTCGTACGAGCACCAACTATTTTCAGTGCTGTTCACTTCTGGTAGCTTTTATTTTCCATTAGGAGAGAAACTGTGGCAACATATCCGCCATCTTAATTTGTTAGTTGGATTCAATCCTCATACAAGAATAAACGCATATTTTGTTTTGCTTAACAAACTAAGTTCCTTTTTTTATTTCCGGAAAACGTGGCAGTCCAAGTCGGAATTGAGTGCGAAACACAATTTGCTGTACATTTTTTTTTCCGGTAATGGCAAAATGAGTATTCCACTTGATGATCTGTCCATACAATAAAAACAGAACTACTTTTCGCAAAGAGAAGTGAACGCACGATTACAGCAAGATGAAAACTGAATTTGATATCGAATTTGAAAGTTGTGAGGTGAAATCTTGATGTTCACTCTAAGCTCAGTTTACGCATAATCGCAAAACAGTGCACATAATCATTTATGTGTCAAGTTGACTTTACCTATATTTCAGTAAATTTGTATAGGAAATAATACTCAAATATGGGTAAGAAGTAATTCGCCGCTCTACGCATAATGGTCCCATGTTCTATGGGTTTCCCTACGTACATGGGACAGTTAGACTTATAACGGCGGTAATGGACCCATAAATGGATGTGCACTTTTCGCGATTATGGGTATTCTTCACCCATATTTGAGAAAACTGAACTTAGCGTGTTGGTATCAAAATAAATTTTCGAATTGCTATGTAAGAGCATCTCCAGGAGTGTTGTAGTTCTAGATTCATTTTATATGTCAGTTATAAATTTTTCTCTTGGGAAAATAAATAACAAACATACCCTCTCTTCAGCAGCAGTTCCAAATATTGTTCTAAACCTAAAGACTTGAATGTGTGTGTATAATTGATTCTCAAAACTTCTGTGGGCATATTCTCAGAATTCCTTAGGAATTCTCCTCAAATTTCCGCTGTAATTTCTCTCAGAACTCCTTTGGAATTTCGCTCAGAATTACTATCCCCTTCGAATTTCTCTAGAAATCTCAGAAATTGTCTGGAATTTTCCTCAGAATTCCCTTAGAATTTTTTTTTAGGATGCCCCTAGAATTCTTCATAGGATTTTTTCTGGAATTCTCCCTTTAATTCATTCGCAGTTTTTCTAAGAATTCCTCTGGAGTTCTCCTCAGTGTTCTTCTGCAATTCTCATCAGAATTCCTGTGGAATTAATCATGGAATTACACTGAAATTCTTAAAATTCCACTCAAACTGTCTTCAAAAGTCCTGCGGAATTCTCCAGAAGTCCAATGGAATTCTTCTCAGAATTTCTCAGGAATTCTTACTAGAATTTCTCTAGTATTCTCCTCAGGATTCTTCTTAAATTCTCATCAGAATTCCTCTGGAATTCCTCTCAAAATTCCGCTGGAATTTCTCCAGTATTCCTCTGGAATTTTCCCTCATAATTCCTATGAGATTCCTCTCAGAACTTCTCTGGAATTCCCCTTGATATTAGCCTAAATCATTTTCGGTTCTATACCTAATTTAAATATTTCACATTATGGAGAAATTCTCGAAAAAAATTTAAAAACAAAGAAATAGGGAAATGATGGTAATAACAAAGAAATAGGGATATGATGATCAGCGAGTTTAGACTTGTTGATGCAACTTGAAATTATTAACGAAAAAGTAGAACGTATACAAGATTCAAACAGATGCACGACCGGACGTTGGTTCAAAGTTTGACGATTGACTTGATTCCATACACACTACCACAATGACAAAAAAAATATAACTTGGATGAAACGCGTTTCAAATTTGAAT
Source organism: Aedes koreicus (assembly GCA_024533555.2). Classification (NCBI taxonomy): domain Eukaryota; kingdom Metazoa; phylum Arthropoda; class Insecta; order Diptera; family Culicidae; genus Aedes; species Aedes koreicus. The sequence continues at coordinate 139,491 of JAHHFK020004487.1, forward strand.
AAAAATAGAACAACGTAGTATTCCAGTTTTAAATTTTAACATGAAACTGTTCGAAATTATCCAACTAGAACGCCTTGCTGAAGTTGCCTTTGTTATAAATCCAGTTCTATTTTGTAACGACCATACACTCCTGGAGATGCCCTAAGACTTTACTCGGGTAAGTACTTCGGAGTCTTTATTGTTCAAAAGCTGACCACTTTTCGTGATGTTCAGTATACAAACAGGGATTGTCATCATATCTATGATAAACCTTTACACATTCATACCCAAATCACCAGCCGCACAGTGTCACGCGACGCGGTCTGCGTCATAGCGGGGATGGTGCCCCGATGGCTTCGATCATCGTGGCACAAGAGGTGTTCGGAAGACCACTAGAGTTGTATCTATGATCAAATGGCAACGCGAATGAAACACTTCCACAAAGGGTCGGTGAACCCATCGAATAATTCCGTAGCTATCTGGATGGGTCGGTCGGCGACACGGTGAAGTTAACTTCCATTTGACACAAATCCTGTCAGGCCACGGTTGCTTTAGAGAGTACCTGAGGATCCCGGGTGCGCGGAACATGTGTTTGCGAATGTCCTGGCTTCGACGGCGCGGACGGGTGGAACACAACTCCGGATAATCTTGTCCAGAGGATGTGCCAAGACCGAGACATCTGGGCCTAGAGCTCCAAGACAGATAGCGGCAGGTCAGAAGGGACTAGCTAACAACTGAAGTTCTAATTAGTTGGACATAGCGGGTGCTCAGAGCACAATAACCCCTCCAAGAAGTAATACCGAAAGACCCAACAACCCCACACCCTGAATTCTTCAGGAATCGGGTTGCAGATTTTCCTTCTTGTACAAAAAATAAGCAAAACACAAAAAAATCAGACGTCAATTTTAAGCATGCTGATGCACGTCGTACGGCTATTCGACTCGCAGAATAGACCCGATTGCTTTGCGATCGGAGCAACAATATTCGGAGGAACGATTTTGAGTGAATTTCACCCGGGTATGAGGCTTGCTACAAACACCTGTTTTCAAGTCAAATCCCCGAAATTACATTTTTCACTTACCGACCTGTGTTCCTACAATAATCTATCGACAAGAGACTCTAAACCTCCAAAACCTGCTACAGCACTATTCCCCTTCAACCTCTAGATGCGCGATTACTTGACTGCATTAACGAGCAATCGAACGGTCCGGTAGACTCGCTTTGACTACCTTGGATTTAAGTGGAACACAAATTTGACAAATTCTGTTTACGCCACAACTTAACTGAATCTGTAGCGAGACCTTGGGAGTAAAAACAGTCGGTTGTTCTAAATTTCATACACTTTATTCTCTCGCATCTGCATTGAACAATCATCATTGACATAAAGCGTTTGTATCGAAAAAAACAATGCCTATTCTCGTCATCCTGTTTCCCCTTAGATTTGCATGTCTTACTTGTTTATTTTTACGGACTAACACAGTGTTTAGTAAGGTAGGTACAAATTAAAAGAACAAGGAAAAAATGATCCACGCGAATGATGGATATGAACGCGAATTTCTAGCTATATATCAGTTTATGGCAAAAAGATAGAATGAGCTTCATCTCGAAGGATACGTGAACGTGTATGTGCTTCCTTTTTCTTTTTAAGTATGTGTGGATTGACGATTTATATGAGTATATGCACTAAATCTTCCCATGCCTTCGCACTTTTTTTTCCTATTGTATTGTTTAACTATTTTTGTTTCTCCACGAGAATGAATGTTGCTGTGTGTGTACTTGTGTGTGGGTGTTTTCTTTCTCTTTGAAGTCTTGCTCGTGATTTTAGCAAATGTGAGGTGAAATTACTTTCAGGCTTAGTTTTTGTCTGTTGTTCAATGTTTTCAACCTTGCAGGTTTACCGTTTTTTTAATCTCTTCTAAGTAAGTCCATGCTTTTTTAATAATACGGTTTACGAGTCTCTTTTACCTTTTTTTCCTTGCAAGTCTCTAACAAACTTTTTTCCGATTTTTATCCTTTTTTTGTATTAAATAATAATATGCTTATAATTATTATTTATATTTTTTTTATTATTAGGTATATTTTTTTTACTTTGTAGTGTGTATTACAATATTCGTTATAATGATATTCTTAAAGGAAATAGTCCGGTGTTTTTCTGGTCACGTGAGGCTCACCGCGACGTGGAGCTGGATCAAACTGTAGGCTGTAAAAAAAAACACAGTTTTAGGGTATCACGAGTTATGAATTTGTTCTCACTGCAATCATTTACAAGTTATGTTTATGGAATACTGAACTCATTTGCTATACTTTGTACAAATAAAATGGCTTATGAAGTAAAAGATACCTATATTCAGGTTCTTAAGGAGAACATGAACAAACACCGAACGTATCCAAATTCACAAAACGAAACATTGGAAATGGCCGACTCGATTTGTTGTAATAAGAATGAACATATCCCGACAACTTATTCAAAACGACGTATATGAATTTATGTAGACAAATAGTGGAAGTAGTATTCAAATGTTAAATTCTTGAAACTCTTAGCACTTTCACGCAAACTACGACCAACGCAACGAATAACATTCCTAACATAATGGTTATGATAGTTTCCGTGAGTGTTCTGACAGTTTTGAGAAATTTACGTTTGAATCATACTTTAAATCAGATACGTCGTTTTGAATAAGTTGTTGAGACATATTGGTCACCTGAGAAAATTAAGGTACAGTGCAGTTGGGTAACGTGGCCATATCAATAGACACAGAGGCAGAGATAAAAATCTGTTAACATTCATGCGCCAATAACTTTTTCTACACCTTCAGAATTGTGTTAAGATGACAAAAATGACGATTCACAAAAATGACGGCCGTCATGGGAAGAAACTACAAAGATTTCACATTCCACACATTATACGAATCTTGTTGCACTGTAGCTTTCAAGTCTTAGTGAGTTGGCATGTTTTTGTAGTTTCTTAGATATGTGCCTTAAAAAACGAAGTGGGTATTTGAATCGGCCATGATGGCGACTATTTTTTGTATTCATGCGAACTGCACCTTAAATGATGTATTGAAATGTTGTAGGTATCGATCTTAAGTACAATAAAAAAGAAAATCTCTAGGGTTTTTTTTTTCATTAGGGCGAATCTACAATTGAGAGATTCTCTTCGGGCTCGCTCTCTTTCATTCATAAACCAATCACCTTTACGTTTTTCATTCTACTATTTGTAGAGTATGCTAGCCAGCACTGTTGTGTTTCGATCTGTACTAAAGAATCCCTCGAAAGTTTTACAATGGCGCTGTAATGAATGAAAGAGAGCGAGCCCGGAGAAAATCTCTCAATTGTAGATTCGCCCTAATGAAAAAAAAACCTTAAATCTGTATTCTTGATTTTACCCAGAGCATTCATGGATAAATCCGGAGCAATTTGCGATAAGGGCGAACATGCAGAATGTAAACAGAAGGGGAATGATGATTGTAATATTGCAAGTAGAATTTCAAATCGTAATTTACAAATTAACGTATAAGTTCAAATACAATCTAGCATACAGAGAGAGAACAAAGCTAGCTTCTGATTCATATATAATACTGATGGAAATTCGTTCGTTTCTACTTGAAATTTACTGATTTTTAATATTCGCCTTTCAATGCAAGTATGTTTGATTACGCCTTTTTCAATGTTAGCCCCACAGGTACTGGAAATAATTGTATCGCACTATACTATTCGCCTATTTTTGACTTTTTATAGGTACTTTTCGCCGTTGTTTTGATTATTTTGTCAGTATCGCCTTTTACATTACGACAAGTTTATGTTCTGATTTAAATTACGCCTTTCACTTTGTCAACAATCAATATGGCGTAAACCGCAAAGTGAATAGTTTTGATAATGACATAACTCTACGCCCTTTGCGAAAACAATATTTAATGAACAAAATTAAAGCACAATCAAGACAAAAAATTCAAAACTAATGATTCAGTGGTAATAATTATGCATTGCATTGAAAAATCATTTTGTTTACATTTTGCATGTACGCCGCAAAATTGCTCCGGAAATATTGATTCGAAAACTTTTATTCGATATGCATTATACAGATATAATGTGTTTGTAGCTTAGATTTTGTTTAAAAATGCGTCATATATCATTCAACAGAATTAAATAAACAGAATGCGATTCTCAGGTAAATGAATGTTCATCCCTGCACACAGATCTTGGCCTAGCCGGTGAGATCATTAAGGAGAACAAGTTAGGACATTTAATCCATTGATATATGATAATCTTTTAGTATAATGCAAATATAAATGAAGGTAGAGAACTACATTGGCCTTATCGCCATTTGCAACAATACTCCAGTTCAAGAGCTGTGTGAAATTCGTGAATTTTCACTCACATTGTTTTGAAAAACAAAAAACAAAAGGCTGCGTTCTTTTGCCGACACCCGTTTGCTTGTCGTACTGAATCCTATTTTTATTTCACTTATCGCCAATCTTCAACAGACGTTTTAATGTGTTTACAGAAAAACGAAATCAGTGGGCCAAATTTACAAATAAGCAGGGGTGTTTAACTTTTAACAAAATCAATAAGTTAATTGTGAAAAATAATAAGCCTAAAATGCCACGCAAATGTATCAGAAAAACAATCAGGCCAAGAGTCGTTTCAGAAACTCTACGTCGTTCTTTAGTAATGAGAATAGAACGATTGTTTCACGCAAGTTTTATCCAATTTTCAGCTTTCCATAGCTTTCTCTCGTACTAATGCATAGAATCATTTCTATCAACTTATAGCAATGAATTCAGGCTTGCATACACCCAATTAAAGTTTAGATAGATATAAACAGATACCGTTTAGATAGATATAAGCAATACTTACAATGAAAATTTCAAAGAATCGTCTAATTCCATTAACGCTGCCTGATTACCGCAACGATAACAATAGTTTGGTGCAGAGAATATTGTAACAACATTACGGTCGTGACACCAGTTGTAGCCTTCCATCACAAGCTGATGTGCCCGAGATACTAACGTCAAACCGTTTGAGTGATTGAAAAGTTCCGAAATATCCTATGGGCACAGAACAATGTTTTTAGTATTAACGGAAATTCGCCATCTCGATGTTGTGAACATACCTGACCGAAGGTGTAACCAGCACCGCGAGGCGATATTCCCCAGCCGCCCCGGTCATCGGGATCTGACCAGAGGAGATCGCACATCGGTCCCTCGTGTGGTACCTCCTGCAGTCTATCCAAAGCCCGAATGTGATCCAGCGTGTCGATCGAAGGGCTCAGACCTCCATGCAAGCAAAAGATTTGACCATCTACCAGTGCCGTGAGTGGGAGATAATCAAACAAGTCGGTAAAGTACTTCCAGACGTTCGGGTTGCCGTACTTCCGTAAGCACTCATCGTAGAAACCGTACACCTGTGTGATCTGTCGGGACTCGTGATTACCGCGCAGGATTGTGATTCTCTCGCGGTATCGAACCTAGAATTGGAAGGTGATAGATTTAAAAAAAAAAAGTACACAACGCAAAGTGAACACAGGAATTACCTTTAGCGCCACTAGAAGTGTCACAGTTTCGACTGAATAATAGCCACGATCAACATAATCACCCATGAACAGGTAATTAGTGTCCGGCGATCGTCCGCCTATCCGGAAGAGCTCCATCAGGTCGTGGAACTGACCATGCACATCGCCACATACTGTCACCGGGCATTTTACCTCCTGTACATTTGACTCCTTTGCCAAAATTTCCTTCGCCTGTAAAGATAGACAAGACGGAAATGAGATGACATTGATTGCAAAATTCATGAAGATGCGATAACAATAAATGAGAGGAATTTGGAAATCGATTACTGTATTATAATAAGGAGTGAGTTCCCATTACTCCACTTGAACACAGCACACACCATTCGATGAATAAGACTAAATTGAAACGCCAGAAAATCATCCCTCGGATATCATATTGCGGAATGAATAATATGATTTCGTTTTTTTTTCTAACCTTGTTTATGGCGAGATCCTAGACAATGTTGTTGAATAATAAAAGCAGTTTTGGAGCAGAGGAATGTCTCTTCGAAGGCATTCTAATAAATACGATTGAACAAACGCTGTTAGAAAAAGTTTCTTTTGAACGCTTCAACAAACCAACTTTTCTTGTTATTCTTCGGCAGATACGCAACACCGATGGTGATGAGAAAATTGTAGATACGTTGTGAGTCACGTTAATTAGGAAGTTCGTAATCATTCGAGACAGCTATTGATCATATGTTCATGTCAATAGATAAGGCGTGTTTTGATTCACAATATTGAGAATTTATTTCACCGTGAGAATTGCCATTTGAAGCCATTGTTTACGGTGGTAATTTCCTCCAGTTTGAAAGGTTGGGCTGGTAAAGGTTTTAGTCGATAATTATTGCGACACATTCTATCTTTCGTAGATGTACCTTGTTTCATATTTAACCGAAATTAACCAAATTTTAACCATTTTTTCTATACACGCTATTATGAAATTGTACGTATTTTTGCAAGGAGTTGTCAAAAAAAATTTGTAAACTGGTTTCAGTTAGATGAGTGGAATCTATCCAGATTCTGGGTAAATGATTAAGATAGACATTTTCCATAAATTCAAAATGGCGTTCAAAGAAAATAAACGGGTTATTTTTGCGTGATGACTCAAAAACTTTTTTTTGTTCCAAGAAAATCTGTGATAATTGTTTTTTTTCCCTCCCAACAAAGACAGCATGTTGGGGGCCATCCATTAACCACGTGGACTGGATTTGACCGATTTCTGACACTCCTCCCCCTGCATTAACACTCATTTATATATTTTTTCAACAGAATGAATGGATCGTGGACATTTGCCAAACCCCTCCCCTCCCCTAATCTGTCCACGTGGTATATGCATGGCCCCTTGCATAACAGCTAGTTGATCCAAATATTAGCTTTTTAAGCTTAAGGTGAAACGTGAGGGAGTCCTTTCTCTATATGAACTATTATAGGTTAGATTAATTATCACTTCACGTTTTTTGAGACTGAAAATCACAAACAAAACAAAAAAAACCGCTCAAATTGCTAACCAATGGATGCTACAGTGGAGCAAACGATTCTTGAAAATTTCGCATCTGAAGTGCTAGTATTATTTGATACTAGTAGTATTTGAGGTTTGTGATAGGGACTTGATTCCGTATGTCCTTAAAACCGGCTTGTTCAGCTATAAATCAACTCAAATTGTATGTTGGGTTAGATGCATGGCGCATTTTATCGCCTGAAGCAGCAGAATAGCTCGGGATATTTTCAGTTTCAAGGTCGGTATCGTGTTCGAAAGAAATTTCTTTTTCTATCTCAATCCCATGTTAAATTCCGTTCACTAAAACGGAAAAGTAAAAAATCGAAAACAAATTTCTGCAGCAGTATCCACCTGAAAAGAACTAAAAATAAAATTGGAATTTGTAAGGTTCCCGTGCGAACTAATGGGAGCTGTCACTTTCACTTTCGGAAAAATATTCCGCTCAATTATTCCGTAAGTGAATGTGATGTTTCCTTGCATGCAGATCAATTGTCAAAATTCCGCTTGGTAATATTGAACAAAATTCCGTAACCTCTCTACTTTTTAAGTCGATACTGACCTTCAGGAAGAGGACTTCTTTTAACACCAGGGAATTTCTACTCAATAGAAGATGGTAATAATTTACGTGCTTGGTATAAATATGGATTCAAAACACATAATTTCCTCTGAATATTATTTAATGCATGTCAAATTAAGCTTTGCGGATTTTTGCAGCGCTTCATACAAATGTATGTATACAAATCGGGGGGTTAATCACTCTGCCATGTTGTGTTTGTGAAGATCGTGAAGGTTTCGGGGTGTTGGAAGGTGTTTCTGTGTTTAAATATATCTGTCAACACTACGATTGAAAATGTATGCTTATTGGCAATCATATACCTTTTGACCTTTTAATACACGCACTCTTATGCTTCATCTAAATCACATCAATGCAAGCGAGAGGGAAACAAACCAGTGAGAAAACAAACAATCAATTTGTGTAAGGGGTGCCAGAAATGAATTTATCTTCCATGTGGTTGCGAGTGTGTTTGAAGTGTGTCGAATTGTGTTTTTGAGTGTTAAGAGATGGTGGCCGAGTGGCTAACCCCCTGACACAAATACGACAGACTCGAATTGTTCAATGCTGACAGCGTACATTTTAGTGTCACCTTTTCTTTAATGGATATTGCAGCGGACGGTTGAGTTTTCGAGACCTGTCAAGTTGTTTTTTCCTTCGTTGCACAATGATTGTTATTTTTCAAGTTAAATTTCTTTTCTAAATTGGTTTTACCTGAGATTGTAGTATGAAGTGAATATGTGCGCGATTTTTTTAAGTACTAATAGTATTCGTGCTATTTCGTTCGAAGAGGACGAGGTGAAAATATTTGCCGGATAGTGGAACGCTACTGCTGTAGAGACAAAATGCATTCTTTAACATCACGGGTCGGCTTGCCATACCAAATGAAGACTGAACATCAGCAACAAATTCCCGGTGAGATTCTATCTGATTTGAACGATACTGCTAAATACGCACAAAAAAAACATCAACTCCGTCTTCAACTAGAGGTTGTGCAGACTGAACATTAACATTCACACTAAGATAACATTTCCGAAAATCAGGTTTCAATTTGACCGAAAATTAGGTTTTGTTAGCAAAACCCAAAGTATCGGTATAATTTACCGACAGTCTGATTTCACTTATTTCTTGAGTAAAGTGGATTTACAAATGTTATCGATATTTTTTACCTTAATTTGGCTAAAATGCTATCATGTAGTTCCGCTAAAAAAAATGAAAAAAATATAGCTATTAACGTTTTTCCCTTCTTTCCAACACAACCGATTTTTTGGTAATTCCTGTTTACCGATTATTTCAGTATGTCAAAAGTGCCCTCCTGCGGTATTCGGTATTTTTTATCGACTTCTCCGTATTCTTGTCTTAGCGTGTAAAGCGAATAAAAACAGACAACTTAACCTAACACCCAGTGGACCAGAGAATGGACATTTTCGTTTTTGCGAAAAGTTCCACAGTCTGGAGTGAGAATCGAACCCTCACTTCATGACAATCGCCCGAACGACGCGTGAAAAACGTACAAGGTGCAGAACTGCGCAAATCGGTACCAATGCCAGATGCGTGCCCAGAAACTCTACACAAAGCTGCCAACGAAATACCGGTGCCGCGTCATTGATGATGAGATGGCTCATCATCTCAGGGAACGCACAAGAAAGGTGTTGCAGCCAAGAAGCATTCAAGGCTCCAAGACAAGACGTCCGTAGGATCACATCTGTAAAATCAGTGCATCAATGCCAGATTTTTTAAGTTGCTAAAAGTTTTTCAACAGGATTTCAAACGAGAATAGCATGTCCACTTGGATACTGAATAGTGAAGCACGTTTTGACTGTAAATATGCTGTCTCCATAGGCTTACTACCACTAGACTAAGCATACTTTGACTAACGTCACTTAGCACAAAATGATAATGACTGGAATTGGAATATCCACCTCGTTGTATTATTTATTCTTTATGCCCTATAATAGTCTACCCAATCCCTTAAAACATATTTTACTGAGCATTGTGCACAAACAGTGCACCGTCAGTGGTCTTTCGATCATAAAACTGGCTAAGGAAGATGGTGTGAGCGTCGGAGCAGTTCAAACCGCATTACGGAAGTATCAACAACAGTGCTTTTTCGTAGATTCCCCGAGACGGGGTAGAAAACCCGGTCCCGCTAACCCTACAATCGACAGAAAGGTAAGAACTATTTCAAGCGTCATTCTTCAGCATCAGTCCGAGATGTGGTGAAAAAGCTAAGTACTTCGGCGACTAATGTTATGCGAGGCATGAAGAGAATAGGCTTGCAGATTCGTCGGAAGCAGAAGCAGCAAAAACGAAGCACCAAACAGGCTGAATCTGTGAAACCGAGGGCTGTACGACAAACTGCTGACCAAAAATCGAGCTGTGTTATCATGGACGATGAAACCTACATAAAACTCGATTATAGAACTCTGCCGGGACCACAGTTTTATACATCGCGAAGGGAAAAATTCGCAAGAAGGTAATGGTGTGGCAGGCCATATGCGGATGTGGAAAAATATCTCGTCCATTCATTACGACAGACACAATGAATGGTCAAATCTACGCGAAGGAGTGTCTGCAACAAAGGTTGCTACCCTTGATCAAACAGCATAACAAGCCTACAATCTGTTGGCCTTATCTTGCATTATCTATTTTCCGTGTGCCATTAATCTAAATAAGCACTAGAGTGGTACAAAAGGAACAATGTCGTATTTGTACCAAAGGAGATGAAGCCACCAAACTGCCCAGGGATTCGCCCTATCGAAACTTTCTAGGTGAGAAAACACATAAAACCAGCGGATAGAGTTGAAAAATGTAAGAAAGATTGGCCAAAAGTTGTGAAAATGGTAGGAGAAAGCACTGTGCAGAAGCTTATGAGTAGTGTTAAGGGAATAGTTAGAGAACTCGCCTACCCTACGAAAAATCAAGCAAATTGCAAGGAAGATGGAAAGAAAACATTGTTATTTACTATGTTTGAGAATAAAATAACCAAAAATCACAGTATGGTCTTTTTTATTTGAAAAAGAAAGTGTATTTATATATTTCGGAACAGTCTATACATATAATAAATGAGGCAAAGATGGGTGGCAATGTTTTAAGGTGTGCTAACGATAATGCGCATAATTACATTTCTGGTCAAATCTATGTTCTCACATACTTCAGGGAAAGGAATAACACCATTTACCTTTATACCTAAATTGTCCCTCAGCATTAAAGCTTCCCGTCTTCGTCGATCGTTATAAGATTAGAAATTTTTCGCAAGATAAAAATCTGGTTCCATTATGAATTACTAACTGTCTACATATACGACGAGTTAAGATATTTGTTTAACAAATCAGCTAATTTCTAGTTCTAGTTTCGTAGTTTTTTCGTGAACATCCAATTATTAATTTAAACAAATAACAACGGTCATAACATTATAATCAACTGACGGGAAGCTCGGCATTTCTTTTACATTTCCACTGGGTTTCCTCGTGCTGCTGTTTCATTACTATCACCTGCATGTGCATATGCTCATACGATTGTTGTGCGTGGCACGAGTGTTACGTTTTTAGAAACGAATAAACGAAAACATAACATAAGGCTTCGTTAACTTAAAACCACACGTTCGATAAACGGAAACTAAATAGCAAAACAGTTCAATACTCAAAATGCAAGTGCTGCTTTGAGTCGTAAAGCAACACCACACCGCCTATAAGAAAAAGGCAGGCGTTATAACAATCAGCCGGAGCTATTTGATTCGTACAGTTGATTGTTTGATGATGAAGACGGTTTCCCATTGACTAGATTGCGTGCAGAAGGCGTGTTACAGTATCTGTCGATGCGAGAAGAATAAATGGAATTGAATTTTCTTTCACCAGCGCAAGCGTTCGACCTGTTACCTGTTAGTCGCTGCTCGGCTTTCTCTTAACATCTCAGCTGCTGCTACTACCGTTCATAGATAGGCACACAACAAACGTACGGTGTGGGTCATAATCCAATCGAACTACCGAGCGAAGAAAAACGAATGTCAGAGCGATAACGGAGGTCACTGTGGGATAAGGACCGTTGGAATCACTACCGACTGTATGTACTTGAGAGGGGGAATAGAGTTGAGGTAAAATACGATTCCTATCTTGGAGCACACTTTGCTCAAACACGAAAAGTCGCAGGTGTGCGAGGAAAGATATGTGCCAAAGTGTGGGTTAAAACGGCCACCCTAAACGCTCATTGCCTTTTCCTGCTGTTCAATCCACTAGTGCTAGTGGTCGTTTATTGACTTGAACTTGAAACGCTGCGGCAAGGTGAAACCTGTCATCATTTGTTTCTTGCCCTCGCAATTTCGCTGTCGTCGGATATGATGAGATGCAAAAAGTTTAGACATACGAGCATTGCGACACTTCATAGATGACGCTTATGGATTTTACCAGAAACTGTGTCATGAGAATTCAATGACGTCAAAATTTTGCAAAAATGATGCTGCTGAACGCTCTTCAAACTCAACTTAAACTTTAACTAATTTTGCTTTAATCGACTTACTCTAAGACCAAATAAAGCGTTTTGTCTTTAATGTATGAGATTCAATACGAGTCGAAAACTGCAGGCCCTATTGAGCACCATTTCTCAAGTTGGTCTCTTGGTTTTGCACGGCTTTCGACTTGACTCAAAATTGTGTTTTTTTTTTACTTAATTTTGTCTAAAGTGGAGGTAAGTGGAGTAACTAGTCGACAGATAAACTATATCTACTGGAACTAGATGGATGTTGTTGACTTGTCCACCTTTAAATCAACAATATTTACTAAAACTTGAATGAATCCCCTCTCGCTTGGCGGGATTGAATCCAAAATAACTCAGCTTGGTGACATGTTGAGCGGCCGTGCGTATATCACCTACCTACCTTCCTACCCGAAATCCCGAAATATAAATATATTCAGCTAAGGTGCAAAATTCGGCATGATGCTGGATACACCTAGAAAATTGAAACCTAAGGTTACTTTCTACTTCATCTCAAAATTAGTGATTATGGTGACCCACAGTCAGGCAAATAAACTTAAGAATTTCATAAAGTTCAACTTATGAACGATGCTTTGGAATTTCATAAGGCTGACACTTATGAATGGATTTTGTTTCACACGACGTTGTTCTTGTATGCCTTTAGCTTTCCTATATACAAGTGTTGATATATACTAGTGGCCAAGTCACTGGACGTTTGACCGTTGAGGTTATGGGTCCAGTGAGTTGCCCACAAGTAATATCGATTCCAGGTTGCTCCATATTTTTATTTTTTAGACATCATTATATTTTATAAGGCAAATTTATGAAGTTCATACTGATTTCTTTTAGCAAATAATCATAATACAAATGCATATCGAAAGTTTATTTCGCTGAGTGCATTGATGAGCCATAAAGTAAAATTTACCTTAAGTATTCACATAAGCAAACAAATTTTCTGAAATGTTGTATTGCAAAAAAAATGCATTTGCATCATTTTTTTTAAACCGAGGTCACTCGACAATCGAATTGTTGTTCTTGTGTGTATCTCCGAGAAACAAGGCAGAAAATAACCTAGAAATCGGAGTATCGCATTGCACCTCTTCTCTGTGTACGTTTTTCTTCTTTCATACACTGTGAAGCCAGCCTAACAAGCTCTAAATTCGATAAATATGTAGAGAACGACACCATTTCATTTGCCAACTGTTTTCTCAATCTGGTGAAATTTCAGATCAATCAGTGCGCAATAAATGTTCGCAGTTTGCACACCCAAGCAAATAACATGGACTTTCCCGCCTCGTTGAATCACCTCATTAAAATCAATTCTTCAACGACACACGGATTACATAACTTTTTTCTTCAATTGCTCGAGAAAATACATCCATCAAATGCAGGAGTGATTTTCCTTGTAAAAAATAAAACAACAACATTTCACAAACATTGTCAGTCAGACGAAATTATAAAATAGCCAACTAAAAATAAATTCTCTGTAGCCGGCACACAACAAACCTTCCGGTGGAATCATAAAGTGAAAAAATCTGTCTACGATCGTCTACTGATCGTAACGAAACTACAGTGTTGGGTCTCGTACTGTTTCGATCATCGTCCTCCCAAGCCACAGATTTACAACGACAGCCCTTCTCACACATTTTTATGTAGCCTTTCATTTCCTACACAAAACAGGTTACAAGCTCTGGTATAAGTCAGTGCCGATCGGCTGTTTACCTACCGACAACATAGAATGGCCACCGCCGCCGGCTCGAACCTTGTCCTCGGGCAGGGTCGTTCGATACTCCCATCCTATACTTCAATAGTTTATTTTTGCGCTAGTGCTCTATTTTGTGCATCTACTAAAATAGTTCCCTGTATATTTAGAGACACAGAAACGAGTGGTGAGATCGTTACTCTCTGTCGGTCTCTTGATCGCTCAATCTCGCAGCAATAAGCGTATTATAAGCGTAGTAGGTACATAGTTGTAATAGGCCTTGGTATAGGCCTTTTGATTTTTTTTTATGGCAAATATGATTTGCATGGATATACTGAAAGTGGATTAAATACTTGGTTTAAAAAAAAACTACCCGAAGATAACTTTACATTGCTTTTATTTTAAATTAGCGTATAGTATACTGATTTTCAGATTAGTCATCTTCATGATCGATGTAATCTAAAATGAATTGACCTGAAACTTCACCCGAGGGCTTAGAAGTAACATGAATTTGATTTTCACAGTTTTTAAACTCAAAACTCAAATGATCACAAGTTGCTAAAAAACACACTTCAAATGATAGCTACAAAACACACACCAACACTTTTCTACAGGAGTAAAACCGTCAGATCAGTCAAGTCAGTCAAGCAAAGATAAGCGAAACACGGCATGAGTACACGTTGACAACAAACAAACCATTCGAAACGTATGATGATATCATCCACACACCTCGCGTCATCGCTGCCCGATGTGGTTTCGTATGCTATCTCGCAGAGCTGACTGTGCACGTCTGATATATGCTGAAAATAGGTGCTAAGCAAGCTTACAGAGGACAGCAGAATATTTGTTCATCAACTTTTTGTTTATTACTATATAGACTTGAATTGAAGATCAATTTTCTGTTATACTAAACAAAACTCGTGTTGGACAAACGGATTGGCTTAGAAAATAGTTTGTCATTGGTGAAAACGAGTTCTTTATTTATTTGTCGGGTTAATAAGGGTTCACCAATAAGGACGATATGTTTACAAATTGAAAGAAAACACTGCTAATTTATGCGGGAATGATGGATATTGAATTTATTGGATCGAATATTCTATGCCATTTAAACAATATATCGGACAAATGCTCAACACGACTCTTCTTGCATACAATTACTCGATGAAGCATTTCTGGTGGTATAGCGGCATTAGTGGCTCGAATGTTGGTTTCAAGCAACCCAATTGTCTTTGGTTTATTGGCATAAACCTTTGATTTGACATATCCCCAAAGAAAATAGTCGAGAGGTGTCCAATCACACATTCTTGGCGGTCAATTAAAAGGACCATTTCGCGAAATAACCGAATCTCCAAACTTTTCGCGCAATAAATTTATCGTATCGCGAGATGTATGGCAAGTTTTTTTTTTTTTTAATTGGTTCGTTTGTTTGTTAGGCTCAGGCGTGTGTAACACTTTACGGAGCCGATATTCAATATTGTTATTTACAATGTATAATTTTTCAATTTTAGTAAAATGGGGTGCCAATTACTCGTGGCTAGCTCGAGGTTAATCGGTCACAATATCGTTTGGAAGGGGCTAGGCAGGTAACTTATTGAAGGAATTATATGCTGAACATGGTTGCGACATCTACCAAATCCTTGGTCCCTGTAGTCCCTTTCAGGGACTAAGCCGCAGATGGGTGACCACTGCTTGCGGAGCAGGTACAAGTAGCACGGAAACAAAAGGATAATATAACTGGAGACACAATGGCAGGGAATTTACTAGACTGGAGGGGAGGGGGTGCTGACATTACACTCTTAGATAAGACAAACAAAGGAATTCGTAAATCGCTTGCATGTAGGGGAGATCACGCATTCCCAAAACATCTCTTACCTCCCAGGAGGGTTGTCTACTTCGTACCACTAGGGTACCCAATAGTCGTGCTCTGGAGGCATCATTATCCGGGCAATACCAAACTGCGTGATCGATGTCATCATAACCGGTTCCACTTCTACATAAATTGCTATCGACGAGGTTAATTCTGTAGAGATGTGCGTTTAGCGAGTAGTGGTTGGACATAAGTCTTGACATCACACGAATGAAACCGCGACTTACATCCAGATCTTTGAACCACGATCTCGACGAAACATTTGGAATAATGGAATGTAACCACCGCCCAAGAGAATTACTTGTCCAATCATTTTGTCAACTTTGAAGAGAACTCTGACGTACTAATGGAAAAATTCATCATGTGAAATTCTTCTTTCAAAAAGCTCGCCTTCTTTTGCGTCCACCTTTGCTAGAGAGTCCGCCTTCTCATTGCCTGGAATTGAGCACTTTGAAGGGACCCATGCAAAGGTAATTCTAAATGATCTTTCGACCAACGCACACATCTGCTCCCTTATTTTTGAAAGAAAGTAAGATGAGTGCCTCACTGTTTTCATCGACCGGAGGGCCTCAATAGAACTGAGACTATCCGAGAAGATGAAATAATGGTCTATGGGCATGTCGGAAATTATCCCCAATACGAAATTGATTGCTGCCAGCTCAGCAACATATCCGGAACAAGGTTCCTGAAGTTTCCGGAAGGCAGATGACTATTCATTGTAAACACCGAAAGCAGTGGATCCATCAATGCGCGACCCATCAGTGAAAATTCTTCTATTGCAATTGACATGTTGGTACTTTTTAATAAAAATATGGGGAATTAAAATAAGTCGAAGTTGATCTGGAACTCCTTGAATAGCCCGTTTCATGGAGAGATCATAGTCAATGGAGGAACTGTGATAACGCTTTCCTTATCTAACACTAGGAGAATTATAGCATGGAAGACTAATATCAGATGACATATAGTTAATATAGATTAGTAAGAATCTAGACTGGGTGAATCCACCGTGGCTCACGTCCAAGCTGACTAAAGTAATTAATTTTCCGAAAAACACTGTACAGGGAAACCTTGACAACAACTTGGAAGTAAACGCCGTAGTGAAACTGCCAACCGTCATATCCATAGAAAGGCCGTGAGGTCCATCAGAAGCAACCCAGCTATGTCCGATCTTGATTTGAGGAACAAGAATGATGCCACCCACAGTACAGTGCGGCGAATGCGCTATCGCGAAGGCTTGCCGGCATACCGCGCCAATAGGCAACCCAATCGAACCTGTGCTCGAAATCTGTATTACAACCTGCTGACCAAGTCCGGTGAATGCATGTATTTATATAGATGATGAAACCTATGTAAAGGCTGTCCAAAGTCGGCCTTTACATAGGTTTCATCATCCATATATATGCATTCACCGGACTTGGTTGGCAGGTTGTAATACAGATTTAGAGCACAGGTTTCCAGCATTCCAGCACCAAAATTGTATCCCTGACAGATTCTAATTCGTTTATGCGTATAAATTAGTACGCAAATATATGATCTGACAAAGATTTTCGTCACTAAGAAATGATGAACTGAGAGGTTTACAAAACCGAATGTCTTCAAAAGCGAATTCCACCCTTCGTGTTCAGTTGTCACTACAGCTGCGAAGTACAACAATGATACAATGACAACGGAATCCAGCTTATTCCGAAAACCCTCAATCCACCCAATTCAGGCCCATTGAAAACTACTGGATAATTATGAAGGGAAAACTGAAGGTAAATGGTACAGTCATCATAACAACGTTCAGATGAAAAATTGGTGGGATAACATCGTCAAAACAGTTAGCGAGACTGTTGTGCGCCGCTAGATAGCTCGTTTCAGGGGAAAAGTTCGAGAATTCGTATTCGTTTCCTATTTTCTATTTTTTAATATAAAGAATAGTATGCACTTCAGTCCTTTTTTATGACGCTGTACTAAGTGGACCATACTTTAATGGGGTAGAATTTGAATTTTTTTTTTAATAGTTTCAAAACTTCTGTTTGGCATGAATTTCAGGAGGTTGTGCTACGAAACTGAGTTTCATGTTTCTCTAACGACCTTAGTTTGCGAACTGTTCCGAACGGGCCTTTGTAAACAAATTCTGCGCGAAAGCCCCTCAAGAATCGGCAAAGTGGTGAGCGCATCGAGCGAAAGCATCGGCAGCAGGAGTGTTAATGTGTTAGTGTACAATCATCATCATCATCAAGTTCTGATTTTGTTTTAATTTGCTCGAATCACCATCGCCAGCGAGTGATGAAGATCAATCTCACTAGAAGTGAGCGGTTAATTTGTGTGGCCGCAGCAAAGGCACCTGTGGCAGTGTTTTATTTTTAACGATGTTGCAGAGCTGCTGCTGGTTATGAGGGTATGTGATGCGTTTTGAGAATGGCAACACCGAATAACCGAAGGCGGGGAGGAGCCGGTGAAGGCGCCTTATCGAAGCTGTTTTGTTCACGGTCCTGCTGTTGGGATTTTTCCGGATACTTGATCAGACTGATGGCTGGCCCACAATTGATACGTTGCGGATGCGTTGACGTAAATTTGACAGAAAACCTATGGGAAAGCTGTCAAATCCGCAGACGCATCCGCAACGTATCAATTGTTGGCCAACCATGAGGGTTAGCCCGGAGGAGCTCGAACAACGTTACAAATCACGAGAGATAGATAAGTTTCTGGAGAAGGATAAACATGCTTTTAGGAAACAGGCAACAAATAATGTATTTCTACCAAATTTTGAAGACAATATGTAATATCTAATATATTTTATCTATTTTGTTTTGTTTTGTTTTTCGTTATGCTTGTCTCTTTTCAGTCACATTGGAGCGGTCCATTGCTTTTGGCGGATAGTGCTATATACTTTCAGCGTATCGTTAACCAAAACGAACCCTGCTGCTAACCTTTTCCCAACTATCCAACATCCCAGTGATTTCTCGTGGAAGTGCAGAGGATTTCTCGGCTTCCTTCAAAGCGAGTATCATGTCAACACGTTCCTTCCCATTCCCTACTTGACCAGCATTCGGGCACGGCCGGCGCCGGTATTGCTTTATAATGGGTCACCAGTTTTTACACATTGAAGATGTATGTTAGTCCCAAACATCATCTGTTGGTTCTTTGTGTAAATACAGCTGATCTGGCAATAACGGAATAGCATCCGTGGGCGGTCAATCATGCTCATGCTCATGCTCATGCTCATTAGTAAGAATCTAGACTGGGTACTCAATTCGAGCATTTCTTCGAAGTTTTCAATCACAAGGTTGTTACTGATTCCACACTTGATCAGTATTCTAGATGAGAGCTCCCACAAGCGGATCTGGCAGGGTTTTACTCCTGTCAGAATCTCCAGGCTCATATTGTGCGTTGAATGCATATAGCCAAGGGCAATACGTTAACAACGATATTGAATGCGTTCCAATTTGATGAGGTGGCTGTTTCTTGCCGAGAGGAAGCAAAAAGAGCCATATTCGAGAACTGAAAGAATAGTTGTTTTATAGAATTTAATGAGGTCTTCCGGGTGGGCACCCCACCATGTACCGGAAATTGATCTTAGAAAATTGATCCTTTGTTGACATTTCTGTTTCAAATACGCAATGTGAAAACTCCAAGTGCATTTCGAATCAAACATGACTCCAAGGTATTTGGAGGTCAAAGATTGGGTAATGTCTTTTCCCAACAGCTTGAGACGCAGTTGGGCAGGGAACCGCTTTCTAGTAAACACTACCAATTCGGTTTTATGCGGTGAAAACTCGATCCCCAAATTTTCGGCCCAGATAGACAGTTTATCTAGGGAATTTTGCAATGGTCTTTGCAAGATTTCCGCACGTGGACCTCTAAAGGAGATCACAGCATCGTCTGCAAGTTGTCTTAGCGTGCATCTATTTTCCAAGCAGTTATCAATATCTTTAACATAAAAATTATAAAGCAAGGGACTTAAACATGAGCCCATGTAGCTAATTCTGGAAGTTGTCAGTTGACCTAGATTAAAGGTCATTTGTTTTTCTGACATTAAATTATACACAAAGTTATTTAAAATTCCTGGTAAACCACTGCTGTGTAGATAGTCTGCATAGTATATCTATGGAAACTGAATCAAATGCGCCCTTAATATCCAGAAATACTGAAGCCTTGTGTGTAAAGGCCAGTTGTATATCAGATGAAAGCAAGGCTAAACAATCGTTTGTTCCTTTGCTCTTTCGGAAACCAAATTGCGTATTTGATAGCAGGTTGTTTGATTCAACCCAACGGTCAAGTCTTGATTGGATCATTTTTTCTAACAATTTCCTTAAACATGATAGCATATAGATCGGACGGTAAGAATTGAAATCAGACGCTGGTTTCCCAGGCTTTTGAATAGCTATTACTTTAACCTACCTCCATGCGGGTGGAACTATATTTAATTCCATGAGAGTGTTATACAGGTTAAGTAATCATCTTTTAGCGATATCGGGGAGATTTTTTAGAAGGTTGAATTTAATCATATCGCTTCCCGGAGCAGAGTTATTCGATGAAAGAAGTGCCATTGAAAATTCCAACATTGTGAATGGTTCGTCCAGAGAACCGTTATTTCGGGTAGTATCCCGTAAATTCGGTTGTGTTGGGACAGAGTCTGGACAAACCTTTTTAGCGAAGTCGAATATCCACTGCATGGAGTATTCTTTACTCTCATTGGAGGATGAGCGGTTTCGTATATAACGAGCCTTTCTCCAAAGCGTTCTCATCGAGGTTTCTCTAGATAGTCCCTCTACAAACGAACGCCAGTAATTGCGTTTCTTTGCTTTGAGTAAGTTTTTAAGCTTTTTTTCAAGCTTGAGGTACTTATCAAAAAGCTCACATGTTTCATGTCTACGATAATCTTTAAACGCATCGGTGATGTATGGCAAGGTTAAGCCGCCTTGTTGAAAGTAAAGGTTTTCATCATCATCAATATCAGCATAGCTTGGAATCGATCTCCATTCATAGTAACAGCAGGGTTCTCGGCATTATTGAAAAAAAAATGGTCCGATGATGCTTCCATACCATACACCGCACCAAACGGTTAATTTTTCGGGGTGTAATGGAGATGAATGAATCACCTGAGGATTCTCCTTGCACCAAAAACGACAGTTTTGTTTGTTTACAAAACCACTGAACCAAAAATGCGCTTCATCAGAAAAGCTGATTTTTCGATGAAAATCGGGATCATTTTCAGTTGACTCTGAGGCTCAATCCCGGCGCATATGATGGTCTGCGGGCTTCAGTTCTTGAGTGAGAATCATCTTATAAGGATGCAGGCCAAGATCCAACCGCATAATGTGCCAGGTAGTCATCGCAGACAGTCCCAATTCCTGGGATCGGCGTGAAACTGATTTTGATTTTCTTCAATACTGGCCTGATCAGCAAGAAATGCTTCGACAAAAAATTATGGAAGCGGTCGTGGAAAATCCATGCCAGTTCGACAGGTGGATCGCGAAACAGTTGGGAATCTACAATTCGACCGTGTCCCGTGTGGTAAAATTGTTCAAGAAGACTCAGACGACACAGCGGCGAGCTGGCAGCGGGAGAAGAGTGAAGACGACCGACTCCGTGAACGCAAGGAAGGTGAGGGATTACTTCAAGCGCAATCCGAAACTTTCGATTAGGAACGTTGCCAAGAAGGTGAACTCTTCGGTCTGGTTCGTCCAGCAGACAATGATGCGGGCCGGACTTCATGTCTTCAAGGTAAGGAAGGCGCCTAACCGAATCGATAAACAGAATTCGGTGGCCAAATCCCGCGCAGGAAGCTGTACCGCGAGTGGTTGGTGCAGTCGAGGTGCATCGTAATGGACGACGAGAGACGAAGACGAAGCAGATCCCTGGCCTGGAGTTTTTCGTCGGCAAGTCCCGCCTGGATGTTCCGGAAGAAGTAGGTCGACAAATTACTTGATCTTGCAGGCGATCTGTGGGTCAACAAGCCGTACATAACGACCGGCACCATCAACGGTCAAATATATAAAGAAGAATGCCTCCAGAAGCGCCTGCTGCCCTTCCTTCGGTCCCACGAAGGTGCCATTACGCGAAACCGGTGATGGAGTGGTACGAAGCCAACGATGTTGTTTTTGTGCCGAAGAAAGCAAATCCGCCAAACTCACCCGAACTTCGCCCAATAGAAACATTCTGGCCGGTTATTAAGGGCAAGCTCCGGAAAAGAGGCAAGGTCTTCAAAAACGACAAGGATTTAAAGAAAGAGTGTAAAGTGTGTGAGAAAGATGGCGCAAGAGTTGCACAGGATTTGATGGGTAGCGTTAAGTCTAAAGTGCGGGCATTTAGTCTAGGAGAGGAGGTTGAATAAACCAACTTTGTAAAAATATAACTAATATATGTTTATTTATTCCCTGAGAGTTTCAAAAATATTCGACTAAAAATGAATCTTTGGTGATCTGTTTTGCCAGTTGCATTTTTTTTCGAATACAATCTTTATAATGCGCCCGATAGGGACTTTCAAAAACATATAATCCTTATATGTAGACCCTTTAATTGTGGATGGATTTTATGTGCGAATTGAGAGCAAATCGATAAAAACCCTTTGTTCTTAAATTCTTCTTAGAAATTCGTGTTGTTTGATCTTAACCAATGGATATTGCTAAGTGCTGGTTAAGAATTAAACAATCGGTCATTTAGGTTTTTACATCTTATCTGTATGAGTCTACGAACAAATCTCGAGTCATCCATCATTAGTGCCTGAAAGACAATTGTAAAAAATGACTATAAACGTTGATTTTTTTTCTTGAATCTCAAAACACTTTCGAGAATTTAAACCAGAATCTGGGAGAGGAAATTTCATGAAAAATTAACGTTTGAATTCGTTGTTTGCAATTAGCTTTTAGGCCCTAATCATGAATTAGTCAAGAAATGTCACCCCACCAGTGGTAAAAATACGTATTTCTGATATTGCAAGAACATTGTAAAATTCTTTACAATTACTTTTTAGGGTAAATGAAGTCGACGACGACAAGCGCAATAATTATTGAAACTTTGTCCCTCAACTAAGCGATTCCAAAACTCCTGATTCTATGGTTTTCTCTAAGATGGCAACCCCTTATTGCTTGCTCTCAACTTAGTGTTCTAAATGAACTTCCACAGTGTTATTAATTGGGAGCTTTCGATGCCAGGTATAATTTTTGAATTAGTATGGTTGTGTGGCAAGTAAAACCATACCCTATGCCTACTATAGACACTCAAGTAATAGACCGGCCAACGTGTGTCTGGCACAGTTGACGTATCCAAAACAACTGTCAAATCGTATGGGAAATGTTCGTTTTGGATACAACATGGCGGCACGTTGGCCGGTCTATTACTTGAGTGTCTATAATGCCTACGGAGTCGAGATATGTTCCTTAACGAAAAATTCCTAGACCAGACGGGATCGGCCCCGCCACCCCCGGGGGGGGGGGTGGGGGGGGGCTGGGCGGGGGGGGGGGGGGCCGGGGGGAATATAAAAATTATTAAAAAAACGGAGTATAGAATATATTTTTTTGATTAGCCTGGGACACGGATATATGAAACAAAATTATTTTCGTTCCCTATTGATTTTTGGGAGCCTTTTGGACCCTGTAATAACTGTGCTAAATTTCAGCTCGTTTGGTGAAACTATATTTTAGCGCTCGCAGTTTTAATTTTCCATAGTATTTTATATGGGAAAACTTACCTTTTCAAAGAAATATCTGGCGAGGTGACCCGTTGTCCTCTAAAAATAAATCAATCCCTTAACTTGCTGGGAAATTTTTCAAAGAAACTTTTCTCCGAAGACCGCAAAGCGATCCGACGCTTGTGGAAGAAGTTATTAAGCTGAAACTGATTGCTATCCAATCGAACGGCTCATTGGACTGTTTTTTCTAGCAGCACAGTTCCTCCATGCTGAGTGAACATAAACAAAACACAGTGGTTGCTTCGCGCAGCCAGCAGCAGGTTGCAGGTGGCAGTGCTGCAAGAGAAAACAGTTCAATGAACCGTTCGATTGGATAGCAATCATTTCAGCTTAATAACTTTTTCCACAAGCGTCGGATCGCTTTGCGGTCTTCGAAGAAAAGTTTCTTTGAAAAATTTCCCAGCAAGTTAAGGGATTGATTTATTTTTAGAGGACAACGGGTCACCTCGCCAGATATTTCTTTGAAAAGGTAAGTTTTCCCATATAAAATACTATGGAAAATTAAAACTGCGAGCGCTAAAATATAGTTTCACCAAACGAGCTGAAATTTTGCACAGTTATTACAGGGTCCAAAAGGCTTCCGAAATCATTAGGGAACTGGAATTCAAATTTTGTCCCAGGCTAATAGCCATACCCTATTTCGACATAAGCGCCCATTTACGTCATATCGAAAAGAAATATCAAATATGAAATTAAATATTTTTTATGATCTCTATTAAATAATGTTGTATAAGTATAACCTTTGAAAATGTAAACTGCAAGACATATTTTGACATAGCACTTCATTTTCCAGCTCGCTATTGCATACGAAGTTTAATTTTAATTTGTGTTGTGAAATTATGTGTTGACTACAGCAAATATAGCTCAAAATGGAGTGCCTAAAGAAACACTGAAAATATTTTTTAGCGAATAAAAGCTCAATTGTAAAAAAATTAAGACCATAGTTGTCTAGCAGAAGCTTTCTTTTACCCAAGTGTGGTTTAAGTTAGTTTAAGAAATTGAGCTTTTATTCGTGAGAAATCGTCGATTCAAATGCTTGTTTACAAAAGCAAATTCACCCATGGTCAGATTTATACATGGCCAGCTTTTGTATGGAGTCGCCACACTGTGCACAGCACTGACTTGAACCCAATCGAGAATCTTTGGGCGATTCTCGATAATTAAGTGGAAAAAAAACATACGTAACCAACAAACAAACAAACGTATCATGCGGTGTTGGAGCAGGCTTGGAACGAACTGGATCCCTGCTACCTCCGAAACCTGGTGAAAAGCATGCCAAAACGGTTACAGGCGAGCATCATGGCAAAGGGGGTCATATTCATTACTAATTACTTGATTTTCACCGATTTTTCTGTTGAATTTTGAAATTTATCTTTTTTTCGTCATAGCCTATAAAATAGTTTTTCTGAAATGGTTGATAATTGTCGTTTGTGTTATAAAAAAAACATTACTAGTAGGCCAAACCAAACTTCCATGTGCATCTTTTGACAGGATGTACACTGATAAATAAGCAATGATAATATCTGTGTCCAACACATGATATTTTGCAATTTGATCAACAAATGGATGGTAGGGAAAAAAAAAAAGTGTTTTGATAAGGTTGTTTTGGGGGGGGGGGTTATTTTTTTAGGGTGGGGGGGTAATGGATTGGGGGGTTAAAAAAGGGAAGGGGAAAAAAAAGGAAAGAAAAAAGGGGGGGGAGGGGGGTTTGGGGGGGGGAAAAATTTGTGTTTGGTGTGTTGTTGTTTGTTGTTTTTGTGTGGATTTTAAATGATATTTATTTGTAACCACACATACTTCCTATGTGTACAAATAACCACTATGTTTGGCCACACATACTTTTCATTTGCCACATAAACTTCATATGTGATTCACAAAGGGTTCTGTTTATGTGTGAACAACAATATTATGTGGAATTTTACATGGATTTTTGCCAATAATTATGTGTGGATTTTTACCCGTGTATGACTTTTGTAAACTGTTTTCAGACGTAACAAACAGAGGTAGCAGAGGTCCATAGATCGTAAACATATTGGGTAGCAACCAAATAAACAACATGACTCAACCTGATCGAAGCAAACGGTTCCATGTTAAAAGACAGGGTTTATTATTTTAAGGGTTTTTTTCATGTTTTTTTTTTTGCATAAAACACGTACTAAACATCAGTGATTGATTTAACAAAAATATTGCTTTAGAAATATTTTGCAACTCTCTCTTTGACTCAAACTTTCTATCTCACTTAGTTTTTTTTTTTTTTGCAATACTGTTTGAAATGCGACATGTTGTGCCTCCAACTAGCAGATAACAAAATCACGAATTCAACCCCGCCAAAAACACGTAACGAAAACACTTATTAAACTGAACTGAAACTTTGGAACCCATACTCATATATTTTTATTGAAAACTTTATCAATATCAACATTTTAATGTGTAATAAATAAATTAGGCTATAGTTGGGAACATAGGATAAAATGTGTCCCTAAAAGTGGGTCTACGGTATTGTTGTGCAATCATTGGTTATGTTTCTATGTGAACAGTTAATTTATTACGCGTTACTAAATTCTGTACGTCTAGAATGCATTACTAGGCATACCGATTCAATTTTGACAAATTTAGGTCATTTGAAGATCGTGAGGGTAATTTGTCAGCTTAACCAGTGAAATCATGATAGCTAAAAAAAAAGTGAGAAAACGAAAATCCCGCTCAAGTATATAACTATTAATTAATGAATAATATCTCAACTGCTGTAAAATAAATCGTTCATCATGATATAATGTCAACTTGAATTTGCCGATTATCGCTGAATTTATTATATATTTGATACATAGGCCGAATCTAGGAGCTAAGCTCATATTACATCCCCTTACCTGCGTG
This sequence comes from Aedes koreicus, assembly GCA_024533555.2. Taxonomy (NCBI): domain Eukaryota; kingdom Metazoa; phylum Arthropoda; class Insecta; order Diptera; family Culicidae; genus Aedes; species Aedes koreicus. Next base: position 165,666 of record JAHHFK020004487.1, read on the forward strand.
ACGATATAGATAGAGAGAAATGGAAAAGTGTATTTTTTAGTGACGTACTCATAGAATGATCCCTTGTAGAAATTTGAAAAATGCATTTGTAGGCAGTACGATTTTTGTCGGGACAGCTAACAAATAATAATGATGATAAAAACAACACAAACTAATATATTTGCTTCAATTAATGTGTACTTTAACAGGGTTCTCGTATAATTAAAAAGAAAATTATCAATATAATTAGTTTTCCCTAGAACCGATAAAAATTCCGAACGAACCGATAAAAATTCCGTACGTAATCAGTAAATACAATACAATACAATACAATACAATACAATACAATACAATACAACAAAAACATATACACATGGAACAAAACTGTTATCCCAAGAAAGTCTAAACAAAAAGATTTGATGTCTAGATGAGAGCACTTGTTTCCTAAAAAATCATCGTCACTGTTATCGATGGACAGTGACCAGGTTTTAAAATACCAATACCACACTGGATTCGTTGAAAAATCACTTCCATATCACCGTCTCCCACATACACCAACGAAAAGGATGGTGATTATCGAAATAAACTGTAAACCTGCCAACGCTGCAGCATCTGAAGGTTTTCATTTATTGCTTCAACCCGGCACACTACCTTCCCTGCCTCGTCACAGCATTTCGCATTTGGGTATTGAACCCATTATTAATTGATACAACAATTATTAGTAAGATTATTGTTCAAACAAAATTTACAATTACTCGACAGCAAAACAAATACCATTGATTGCCTGTTCAGATATAACAAATATAACCACACGCAGATGTCAGTAGGTTGTACTTATTCTGAAACGATTGTGCCAAAAAAAATAGCAGAGCAATTCGTTCACCCAGGGCTGTCCTTCCCTTTGGTCTTGAGCAAACATTTAGTAATTTCAGGAAGTCACACGCATTGCTCGCGCAACGCATAACCATCAAGGCGAGGGATCCAACCCCGAAGTGACGTCGGAACAAGTTTACGCAAAAATAGAAAAGAGGAAAGAGCTTTCTAGCCGCGACAAAAAAAAACAAATTTTTCACCCTGGCTTGCATGGTCAAGCTCGTCTCTTTTTGGTCTTGTTCGTCAAGTTTAGTGCTTGTTTTCAACACAATTCCCCAGATTGTCTTCGCCGTGTTCCGCCGAAGGAAAAATTACATGAGAGTTCAAATCTGCTGCAGACAAGGAAAAGGGAACAAAACATAGGAATGCAGAAAAACCAAAAACCCTGCACTTTACGATCGCTCTGCTACACCTCTACTCCATGAACGGATGAGAGATCTATTTTCCGCATTGCTAAATGAATGAGCAGGAATAGGCGAAATACTTTTTTTTCACTCGTGTGTGTATGTTCCGGAATTTCTACCGATTTCCAAATTTAGAATCCCAACACCGTAACTGCAGTGTTATGGAAAACAAAACCAAAAACTGGGAAAAATTCAACATTTTACCTTATCACACAGCGTTTTCACTTGGGTTTCCGTCAATTGTTTGCATTCGTTCAATTGTTCGATCCACTGGTCCAAATCTTTGAGTGTCGCCTTGTCCTCCATCCTTTTTTTCGCTACTGCTCCGAATCGGCTGTCTGCTGCAGATCGATGCGGGTACTGATTATACAAGTACTTTAACAATCAATCACACACGGATAACGGGCATTCACTGGAACACTCGTAGCGCGGGGACCGTTCCGGTACGGTTAAAGCCGGATTCGCACACGGAAAATCGAACAAAATCACTACCGACTCAAACTTCCGAACTGACTTCCAATTGCAAGCACACTTCTAACAAAATGGCCGCGGCGTTGTGGAAAATCGATGGCAGACGTTTCGTACTAGACTGGTCGAACGTCGACACGATTTCGCCCCCGTGTTGTGCAAGCTGTCAAAAAACTATACGTCACTGTAATATGTCGACTCGACGAACCGTTTTTATTTTTCTTCCACTTCTTTTCTTCTTTTCAAAATCTGACGTTGCCTTTAATGCACTTATGCTTTTCACACTTCCTTTCTTGCACTACTTATTCTTATTTGGAGTTAATTTCTAGCTCCAATTTTAACGATTTCCGTCGTACGAATTTGTTGCGATCTTTTTCAACCAAATATCACGTGCTAAATAGGTTCAGCTGAACGAACACGCATTACTTTATTTTTATTTCAGCAGCAAATTTGCGCAAACACCTACACACTTCAGTAACACAATACCATTAGTACGCCCTTAGTCCACCTGTAAAAATATGGTAGTGGAAAGAGATCTGATAAGATACCAAGTTATAGTACAACTTGCTGACGTAAATACAAACACAAACGATGTAAGCACCTATTCAGGGAGTTCAGCCGATGACAAATTAAAATTGAAAATGATTAATAAAATAAGTTTTCAAAACGTAATTGAACCGGGCTTACACTAGATGTTACCGGTTCAAGGACCTTACGGAGAATGAAATTATTATTGAGACAGCGCAAATGGATGCAGGTTTTTTTTCTCTTTTCAACATGAATGTCGTTTTCAGTTTTAAACCTGGGTCAGGTCTGACTCTGACTCGCAATTACCGAACGAAAACGGATCCAGAGTCGAGTCAGTATGATGGTATAAGTGCAAAACATAAACATAAACAAACATAAACATTTTAATTTGACAGTTCATGTTTGTGTGTGTTGGTGAACCCAGGTTGGACCTCGAAAAAACTTGAGAGCGAACCTCATCGATGTTGGGTCGGATCCAGAGCGGATCCAGGTCCGACCCGATTGAATAAAAAAACGTTTTGACAGCTGTTAGGGCAGACCTAGGGCGAGCCCAGTTCTGCACTGGCGATATTATTAAGGGAAATATGGATAGATAGATGGAGAGGATAGATATAATATAGGATGGGAAGCAGAAAGAAGTAAAAATAACCGAAAACGACATTTGAGTACAATCATACACTCAAAAACAATGCATCTTATATTTAAGGGGGGGCCCTAAGGTTGGGGGAAGGGGGAAAAGTCATTGTTTGGTGGGGCGGGGCTTTTTTTTTATTAAAAGTGGTGAATAATAAATAAGTGCAAAAATGAAGAATAATTATAAAGAAGAATATGAATAATAATTATTAGTGTAGAAGATGTGTTGTATTATGTTGTTGTAAAATTAAATGAGATTTTTAATATTTTTTATATAATATAGTATATTGTATTTATTTTTTTTTTTTATATTTTTGTTTTTTTTTTGTTTTTTTTTTTTTTTATATATATAAAATTATAATATATTTTTCACTTTTTGAAATTTCAAAGCACTTCTGCGGGAATGGCAAAAATGCTCGGCAGATCTGAAATATTCACAATAAACACCGTTAAAATGGCAAAGAAGAACATCCATAGTAATTTATTACCTTCAAAAAATTCAGTGACTTCCGCTGGCAAATCAAGTATCCAAACCACCACACGGTAAACTTCACTTTGCTTCTCCATTTTGCAGTTTTTTTTTGTCTTCTAGAACGATAAAGCAGCTGATTGTTTTTCGCGCACGGTTTTTTATTTCATTTTAAGTGCGAAGATGGATAGAATAGGGCAAAGTGAAAACACACTTGAATGACATTTCTCGCTCCATTGAAAATTAAGTGCGGACCATATCAGTCTCGTTGGAAACGTACCTGTGTATTAAGTGACGGGTGTTAAAAATTATGTGCGGCAAATGAAAATCATACTGGCTCACATGATTTCGATTTGAAGCTAAAATTGACCGATTTAAGTGCCAATTTTAATAATAAAAATTATTGATTTATTTGCAGTGTAGACTAACAATTGTATATACCATCTCACCATCATTCACCACTTCATCTTTTGTCACGGTAGAAATGTTACTCAATTTTTAATGTCGTTTTGACCATGATCAAGAAAAAGAAAAAAGGAAAGAGTGAATCTACTCATAAATTGAGTAGATCCACTTTTAAAAGAAAATTGAGTAACATTTTGTCATTAATTTAAAAAAAACTCAAAGATTTTTCTAGATTCACACCTGTCGTTCTCCCCAAGAATTTATTCGGTACATGCATTTCTATTTCCTTCCGTTCAATAACCTTCAATATTTCAATGGTGTACTGGTTTTCTGTAGACAGAAAATAGTCATTAAAATACTCATTTCATTAAAAAACAAATCAATTTCTTACCAAGAAAGCAATTCACAGATTGCTCAGAAAGTCCAAAACCAAGCAATAAATCTACTAGCGTGACGTTAACTTCCACGACCTCTTCAAATAATATTTCATCAGGCGAGTCCACTTTGCTTTTCGAATAAAGCGTAGAAATTGAGGCTACGAAACTGGTGCCTGCGGAGATATTGAAAACATACACATACACTGACAACTGTAAGACAGTACTTGTTAGGCCGATCCTTACGCTGTTCTACTTTGTATGGTCTGTTAAAGTTTACAACTAGAACTGAAACAAGCCATTCCCAATGCTGTGTTGCAGTTCTAGATAAAATAGTCAAAAGGTCGAAAGTAACATTTGTAAACAACCCTAATAAAAATTACATTGAAAATACCATACAATCTTATGTGCAAATACAGTGATATGAATGCTGGATACTATAGATCTTTACGGCAGGATAACAATTGAACATATTGTTTTTCACCATAGAATCAATTGTGAATGGCAATTCTACAATAGAAATAAACGGTTGTTAAGTATCGTAATAATATAAAAAATATTTTTTTTTCTCGAATAATTTCGAATAAAAACTATTCATTTTATGGTTTTTTTATCATCAAAATTTCGGCTACAATAGACTTTATTGTCTATGTATCATGTTTACAATAGAGTCATTCTAATGGAACAATACATGAACAGTAAGGTGTATTGTACAACCACTGAATCAATTACTACTTTATGGTTCTGTATGGTAATCCTATTGTACTTTTTTATTCGGGAATGACTTCTAGCGTATTTTTCTGGGATCTGCTTGCTCCCACAAACAAAATAGCACCAGAAACAGACACAGGGAGTTATTTTCTTCCCGTCGGTAGTGGATATAGATCTAAGAGACAGAGTGGGGTGACATGGGTGGTTATATAATAAAATTCAAATTTCCATGGCCTACTGCCAGATCATATTCATACTAGTCTACATAGGTCTACATGATTGATATTAAATCTAATTCATTTCAACACCCCCTCTTAGACCTAGTGTGGATCGATGCTGCAGAAAAGCAGCAGCAGGTAGGCCCTTCGTGAAGACGTCCGCCAGTTGGTCTCCTGTCGGAATGTAGTTCACTCTGATGACGCCGTTATGGATACACTCCCTATCAAAGTTGTAGCGAATGTCCAGGTGCTTCATCCGTTTCTGGTCTCGAGGTTCTTCCGCGATATGTATGCAGGACTGGTTGTCCTCTGACCAAAGGTGCGTTCAGGTTGACGCCGAATTCGGTGAGCAGATTCCGCAACCAAATTGCCTCGCAAGATGACTGGCTTAGCGAAACGTATTCCGCTTCCGTCGATGACAACGAAATCGTCGCCTGCTTGCGTGTCGTCCACGAGATGGTATTGCCGTAGACTTGGAACACGTAGCCACTCGTTGAGTGATGGTCGTCCATGTCGCTACCCCAATCCGCATCCGCAAATCCAACGATTGGATCGGCACCAGGGTCGCGTCGATACTCCAAGCATAGGTGCATGGTTCCTTGGAGGTACCACAATACTCGCTTGAGATGGCTCCAGTGCACATCGGTTGCGCCACTCTGGAAGCGGCTCAGGAAGTTCACCGCTATGCTTATGTCAGGACGAGACGTCAGCATTAAGTAGGTCAAGCAACCTACAAGCTCCCGGTATGGATGCTGTGTCGCTTCCTCACCAACCTTACCCCTCTCCAGCTTGAGATTGGCGTCCAAAGGGGTCGACGCCGGCTTGCATGCCGAAGCGCTTTAACAGAGCAGAAACATATTTAGTTTGATTCAATAGCAACGTACCTTCTGCCATGTTGTACTGAATCCGCATGCCCAGGAAGTTTTTCAGCGCCTGCATGTCGTCCATCTCGAACTCCTTTTTCAGCAGCTCTTTAATCTTCCGCATTTCTTCCAGGGAACTTGGTGCCAGCACGATGTCGTCGACGTACAGGACCAGGTACATCCACACACCGTTGACCTTCCTCGTATACAGGCAGCTATCGTATGGTGAGCGCTGAAAACCAAGCTTCAGGACAAAACTGTTGAACCGCTCGTTCCAGCTACGCGGTGCCTGCTTCAGGCCGTTCAAGGTTTTTTTCAGCCTGAACACCTTGTTTCTCCTCTCAAATCCTGGTGGCTGCCGCATGTAGACGGTTTCCGATATCGTTCCGTTGAGGAACGCCGTGCGCACATCCATCTGGTGCAAATGGAGGTTTTTCTGCACCGCCACCGCCAGTAGAGTTCTGACGGTTGTCATACGCACCACGGGAGCATAGGTTTCCTGGTAATTCGTAGCCTTGACGCTGGGAACATCCTTTGGCCACGAGCCTTGCCTTGTGCCTGTCGATCGAGCCGTTGTCCAGGTATTTGATTTTGAACACCCACTTGCAGGGCACTGCTCGAGCACCAGGAGGGAGGTCCACGAGGTCCCACGTGTGGTTCTTCTCGAGCGCCCACATCTCATCGCAGATCGCACGCTTCCATTCCAGCCAATCGTCGCGCTTCCGAAGCTCGTTGATGTTGTCCGGAAATGCTTCCACGTAATTTTCGCATTCAACGCAAATACCACACTCATGTCGTAGTCGGAGTAATGAGCCGGCTGTTTGCGTGGCCACCCGCTTCGCCGAACTGGAGCTTCATCTTCATCGGTACTTTCTTCAGTCGTTGTTTCGTGCCCGCCAGCAGCTTCACCGTCAGACTTCTCAAGGATTGGCTCTGGATCAGGATCAAGATTCGGTTCACCTCGTTGTTCCGGTTCTTCTTCAAGCGTTTCCGGGCGGTCGGACACTAGGTGGTCATTCGTATACACTTCCATCCGACGTTTCGATGGTGGTTCTTCCACGACGATGTCCCGAACGATGATGACCTTCCGTCGCACAGGATCCCACACGCGGTACCCGTTTATACCGTAGCTGACCAAGTAGCACACTTGACGGTTCGCGTCAAGCTTCGTCCGCTTCTCCTTCGGAACGTGGCAAAATGCCTTGCTTCCAAAGACACGCAGCCGGGACACATTTGGCTTGTGCCCGAACCACATCTCGTACGGCGTTTTGTTCTCGGTAGTAGTGGGACTTCGGTTGAGCAGATGGACAGCGGTCAGAACCGCCTCGTTCCATATCCATCGATTGCAGCCGGCGTCGTCCAACATCGATCGGGCTCGTTCCATGATGGTCCTGTTCATCCTTTCGGCGACGCCGTTCTGCTGCGGCGTATACGGCACGGATGGCTCCTTCACGATTCTTACTTCCTCACAAAAATGGATAAACTTCGCATTAATGTACTCACCGCCGTTGTCGCTTCTCAACCTGGCGATTCGAGTGCCAAAATGTGCGGTGACCATCGCAGCATATTTTCGGAAAGCATCCAGCACGTCGCCCTTCGATTTGAGCGGATACACCGCGGTGAAGTGCGTGTAGTCGTCGATGAAACTGACGAAAATCTTCTGGCTATCCCATGAGGCTGGTGTAAACGGACCGCAGACGTCGGTGTTGATCAACTCCAACGGCCGGGATGAACGAGGTAGAACTGCTTCTTCGAAGGGTTGCCTCGTTTGCTTCCCCATCATACACGGCTCACAAACACCTGCATCCGGTTTGAAATTTCCACCAACATCGATGCTTTCAACCATTCCGCTTCGGATGAGCTTCATCAGGCCAGCGTTCCCGATATGACCGTACCTACGATGCCACAACGTCAACTTACTTCCTTGATCAGCGGCCATGGCGGTTTCGATCTTCGGCACTTCCTCATCCAACTCGTACAGCCGACCCTTCCGACTCGCAGTGCACACCACTTCCCCAAGTAACACCACTTATCATATTCATGTTAATAATACACGTGTTAGACCAAGCTCATGTTTTTTTCTAACGTCAATAACTTAATTTCATACACGCATATGACCGAAAAAGCGCAATAAATGTGGCATTTTTGAACATCTTTTAGGTCATACCAGATGTTTTGTAGAACATCCATAAGACAAATATTATGTTCTATGGATGCTTCCCACAGCATGCTTATAACATAATGATATGTTTTGTCAAAGCAAGCACGGTATGAACAAAGTAAAAAATATATAAACAAGATTTTTTAATGACGAAACGATATCGTAGCTAATGGTATTTTACGCGTTGAAGATTATTGTTTATAACTTTTACAAATAGGAAATTAAAAGTGCTTTACGCATTGATATTGTATCAAAATTGTATATGCGGCTAAAGGTTAGCAGTGCAACTTTCCGTTTTACGGTTTTACCTTCCCTAATTTCATGCGCCATCGATTGGATTAAAAAACGTAGAAGGTACCCCGAATAAATTATTGAATTTTAGTGAGATTTCTATATGGAATTCACAAAAATCAACATGGCGATTTTCCATGTCTACAGTCCTACAGTACGGGTAAAAACATTAGTAACACATTTGATTTTCAAATGTTCGTTTTTTCTTTTCTGCGTTTTTTGTTGGGAAATTTAACCGAGTAATGTCAGTATGAATGAAAATACAAATACATTTTTTTCTATTATGTTGTGCGTAGCTACATCTCAAAAGACTCCCCCACAAATTAAGCGTAACAATTTATAAAAAATACTAAACAATCTCCCAAACTGTTGCTTTATGTTACATTTGAATAATCCCCTATGCCCAATTTGAATTTGAATCAATGAGTGGCATCACAATCTTACATCTAGGTAGTGTTTTATTTATTCCAGTATTTCAAATAAACATATTTTCAGCCGTCACTGTATTGGATTCACAATCTATTCTGAATAATTTCACTATTGCATGAGGATGTTAAAAACATGTTTCAAATTCATCTTGAATGCAACCTATCAACATATTTACAAACATCTAGCATACACGCTATTTCCAAACAATCCAAAATTAAGTACGTAAGACTCAAATCAGTCAAAAGTATGGCTACTCAAAGGTGAGTAAAGATAGTTCGTAGTGGAAAGATGACAAACAGTCACCAATGTTTTCAAGAAGTAAAATTTAAGTTGATCGAACAAAAATAGAACAAAAATGTGTTCGCTGTTCTGGTACCACGTTTGAACCGAATATGTGTGGAAAAACATCCTCAAAACTTTTTCAAGACCAGACATGTTTGGTAGTTCATCCTCACGACTTTTTTAAAACAAACTTCTTATATTCTTGTCAAAGAAGATGTTTCTGGTGTTACTTGGGTCGGAACCACGCGTGATTCGTGCACCATCCTTGCCAAACGTCATTTCCATCAGCTCAGCGACTCGCTTCACGGAGAACAAATTGGCGTACAATCCTGGCACATGAAGGACGTCGTACACCGTGCAGGTTAGCTGCTTACCTTGGACGTTGGATACCATCTTCACTTCGCCGGCCACACGACTGGTTAGCGACTGGTCGTTGTGCTGTCGCTTTACGTCCTCACTGAGCAGTTTCGACTTGACGAATTCCATCGAGCACTGTTCCACCGGTAGCGTCTCAAGCACCGTGATGATCTGGTCGTACGATTTCGGTATCGACTGTAGCAGGAAGAAAATCACCACCAGCATGTCGAACTTGATTTCCGCCGATTCTAGCTCTCGGATGGTCTTTTCGAAAGCCAGAATATGCTCCTCCAACGGTCGTCGCTCGTTGTTCTTCATTCCAGCCAGCTGTTTCAGCAAAAAGAACACGCCCGAGACTCCTTTTGTCTCGTAATAATGCTGCAACGTGGTCCAAATCGCTCTTGGGGACTTTTACAAACGGTCGCGCTCCAACTGGGAATCCGCTATCTTGTGGATCAGGATCGACCTGCGCTTCACGTCTTCTTGCTCCGCTTGGTCCGCTTGTCCTCCTTTTCCTTCTTCACCGCTGCCGTGCCCTCTGCATCATCCGGGAAAAAAAAAATTCTTCTTCCAGAGTCTTCTCGATGCAATGGAGCAAACCCAACTCTTCCAGGTACGACTCCATCCGGAAGCTCCAATTCAAGAAATTCGACCCGTCGAACAGGTACACGCGCTGCGTCCGCTTGTCCTCCATTTCCGATTCCGCGAAAGATTACACCATTTTCGTTCCGAAAAAAAAAACGAAAAAAAATAAGGCGTGCTTATACCTTCTGGAACAGTCGTTACTTTAGCAATGTCTTATGGCATTACAAAAGATATAGCATTCGTTCGATCTTAGTGGGGCCCTTTTCAGCATTATTCCAACTTCAATGATGCACTAGACGAAATGCATATGCCCTATATATGCATGCTATTATAGCCTCGTGGTTACTTAGGTTGCCCACTAGTATATATCTGCACTTGTAATCAGGAAAGCTCAAAGCGTACAAGAACAACTTCGTGTGAAACAAAATCCATTCTTAAGTCAGCCTTGTGAAATTCCAAAGCATCGTTCATAAGATGAACCTTATGAAATCCTTAAGATTATTTGCCTGAGTGTATGGTATGAATGTGTGACGTCAATGTTTGTCAACACACCTGTGTTTTGCTTCCGACACAAGCATGTTGCCTGATGCGCAGGCCCTTATATATAGTTATTGCTTCCTTTGGACTGTCAAACCAAATTGCCACTAACGCGAGCCAATATTCCTTCTTTACTCTGCAGAACGTGGAATCGTGCGGCACGCGTTTGTTGCCCTCTGTGAAAAGTGCAGTAATTGCCTTCAAGCTATTGATTAATCATGACTGAAACGTTGCAACTCCGCGGCCAGCTCGTTGGCCATTCCGGATGGGTAACCCAGATCGCCACCAATCCGAAATACCCGGATATGATCTTGTCTTCGTCTCGCGGTAAGTTTTTAAATGGCAGCCCAAAATGGCGATATCCATGTGTCTACTTCTATTTCATGTTACTAAGATTTAATGAATATTTCCAACTAATGAGATATTTTTTCAAATTGTATGTTGGAGGTTGGCACTTGAATTCATCACATTCATTTTTGTTAAGTTTTTGTGAAATAAAACCATACCACGTTTATCAACCGTCCCTAACCTTACTTTTTCGCTTTCAGACAAGACTTTGATCGTTTGGAAGCTGACCCGTGACGATGCTAGCTACGGTATTCCGCAGAAGCGTTTGTACGGCCATTCGCACTTCATCAGCGACGTTGTTCTGTCATCCGACGGTAACTACGCTCTTTCTGGCTCTTGGGACAAGACCCTGCGCCTGTGGGATTTGGCTGCCGGAAAGTCCACTCGTCGTTTTGAAGACCATACCAAGGTGTGAAATTTGTGTTACCCTTATGGTTCTGGATGTCTGGAAATCCAGTTTTGAGAACAATAGGAGGACAAGCGAATGATATCTCACAATCGTTGAAAACGATTTTTGGATTTCAATCCTTGCAGTTAAACGAAGAATCCGATAATTCATCGGATTCCTCGTCGATAGGGAAACAAAACCTTGTTTATGCGCCTATGCGAGGCAGAACAAAATATGAGCCTATGCGAGGCAGAAGATAGTTATCCATCAAGTATTAAGGATGTGTATGAGGTGGCTAAATATCTATCGATCGATTTAATAGGTATTGTGTTTCTAAACAGATAAAAGTGCATAAACGAAGCAGAATCAATATCATAAATTTTTACTAAATTGTAAATTTTAGATTTGGCACAATCCCAGCTCCATGTCAGACTAATAAATCAATGTCCGATATGGTGTTCATTTTAGAGCGTGCTAGAGCAAACTCTTGATCGTCGTCTTTTGCTGAGCAACTTTTTGTTGTTTGGTGCCCGATGGTTGAGAAACAAGATTATTCTTCATGTTGATTCTGCTTTTACTCGTTCATAAATAGTATCTTTCGTATAGATGAAATGAATACGTCATTTGATCAGTATTTCCTTCTTATTTTTTCTAACAGGATGTTCTGTCGGTCGCTTTCTCGGTAGACAACCGTCAAATCGTGTCCGGATCTCGTGACAAGACCATTAAGTTGTGGAACACTTTGGCCGAATGCAAATACACCATCCAGGAAGATGGCCATAGCGACTGGGTCTCGTGCGTGCGTTTCTCGCCAAACCACTCCAACCCAATCATTGTGTCGGCTGGTTGGGATCGCATCGTTAAGGTCTGGAATTTGGCCAACTGCAAGCTAAAGATTGACCACCTGGGTCACAATGGCTACTTGAACTCGGTTTCCGTTTCACCTGATGGTTCCCTGTGCACATCTGGAGGTAAGGATTGCAAGGCCTTCCTGTGGGACTTGAATGATGGCAAGCATCTGCACACTCTGGAGCACAACGAGGTCATCAATGCCCTTTGCTTCTCGCCAAATCGGTACTGGCTGTGCGTTGCTTATGGCCCATCCATCAAGATCTGGGATCTGGCATGCAAAACCATGGTCGAAGAACTGAAGCCATCGAAGGCGGACCCACCACAGTGCTTGTCGCTGGCCTGGTCCACTGATGGACAGACGCTGTATGCAGGTTACTCCGATAACATCATCCGTGTCTGGCAGGTATCAGTCTCGGCTCGTTAAGGAAAAAGCTGAGTTGAACGAAGTCTTTTACCTAATAAGAATTAATTCCATAATTATTTAGTAGATTAATAAATCTACTAGAAATATTTCGTTCATTTAATAATTTATATCCGAACTAACAGGGAAACGAACATGCAAATTTTTGCCATGTTATTGGGGAATCTAAGCATAGCTATAGTGAGGTTACACGTCGTAGTTCAGCACCATCTACCATGGTGAACCGCTCCTAGCTTTACCTATGCAGGGTTATTCTGCTCGGCGTGTGAGGTGAGACGACGACGACGAAGTGACTAGTCGATTCCTAGACTCCTCAATTGGGTTGATTATGTTTATTGAGGTTTTTGCATATTCGTAATCTGTATTGTAACTGGTTCCGAAATCAAAAATTTTATCAAATTTGGTGCACTATTTTTAACAAGTACGATTAAATTTTCCAAATTCATTTTCAGTGCACCCCTCAATGATCGTTTTTATATGGGAGTGAAATGACACTAACAATTTGGTGTTAAATGCTCTTATTTTTGAAATGCATTAAAATATATTGTACATGAAACAAATTCTGTCAGATGTATAGAAACCCAAATTCTCGAGTAATTCATAAGGGCCTAAAAGCCATTTGTAAACAATGACTTTAAATGTCGATTTCTCATGAATCTAAAATCACTTGGTGGAATGAAAGCAGCATCTGGTAGAAGAATGTTAGTTCTACCATACGGAGAGTAGCTGGATATAGTGGGATTCTCGTGATTCGCGAGAGATCAACTTTTGAAGACATTGTTCACAAATGGCTTTTAGGCCCTTATCATGAATTACTCGAGAAAATTAACCAATGGCAGTCGTTTCTACCGGTATTCACATTAATTCATCAAATTCTCAACAACCTTGTACTCATTCATGGAACGAGTTAGACTAGCAGGTTCACAGAAATAAAAAAAATCAGAAATTGTTTAAAAATTACAATGATAAATTATTAATTTTTTTACAATCGAACAACATCGAAAAATCTTCATTTTCAGACTACCAAGCCCATGCATTTCGACTTCGGTCGCCTCCTATATGTGACTGCCTAAGGTTAATTGAGAAATTCAGACAAAGCAAGTGAGGTAAAACCGTAAAACCACAGAGAACAGACGTTCATCTTTGGACTGCAACTTGTGTAAAACTTTAAACCGTCATTTCAAATGTATGTCGTTATGCTCCTGGTAGGTGGCGCTGCAGTTGTGCGATAACTGTTTTGTCAATGTTTATCAATAAAATACCTAGCACATAACCTGAAATTTTTTGTTTCTTTTTCTCTGCACTTGCTTTTTAAACCGGCTTCCCCCCTATACTTTAACACACGTTTTTCAAGAAAAAGTATATGGACATCAATGTCTGTTCTCTGTGGTAAAACATCGAAGTTGGCACTCGGCTTTTGAAACTGCTGGTCGCCTCCTACATGTGACTGCTGGCAGAATAGACTACTATCCAAAACGTTATATAGCAACAGATGGCACTTTTTAAGTGGCAGTAAACTAGGACTCAGGCCTATAATGCCCAATACTGGGAAAATCTGCTCAAGTATCACCGAGGGGGATACTACCTAAGTTTTTGGATAAAGTGAACAGTTTACGGCAAAAACAATAATTAATTATTAAGTTCGTCAAAATTCAATTTTCGGGCACTGGCGGAGCAGAATCTGTTGAATTTGAGGGCGTAAACTAATACTAATAATTACATGAAAACTAAATTGACGAGTGTTTTTAGTTTTATTTTTATATTTCAGACTCACAAACTATATTTAGTATTTGATGTTATTCGCTTTTCAAAAAAACAAAAATTTATTAAAACAGCTTTTAGTCAGTCACTTGAACTCATATTTTTTCTTGAATGGTATGCTTCTTCTGAGTAAGCTTAACTTTCCAAGGGTTCAAATGCTTTTTTCAGCTGTTGATGTGATGGACGCCGCACACATGTTCTTCCTAAGACCTAATAAAAGCGAACTTTTCACTATAGGATTTTGGTGCCAATGTGAGATTTTTTTTCGAACCATATAAGCAGGAAATGGTACGAATCTGTTCTATAAAACCGACCTACTAACCCTAATCGTTTGAAAATGTTTCATGGAATAACACACTGATTGCTGCTATAAGCATTTATTTAGTCTTTGTGGAGATGTTCCTTTTCCTTAATGATGGAAAAGTCTAATCGCATCCAGATGATGACCAGCACGAACAGCACCCAGAGGAAGCCAACTACCAGTAGTGGTTCCTGCAACATCATCACTCGGCTAAAGTTATACTTCAGATTGAAATCGGAGATGTGATTTTCGACGACATTTTTCTTGCTGAATGCGATCACTGGACGACCAAATGTATCCAGATAGGTGTAGTGTAGCGAATCTGCATGTCTAGTAACTGTGTACGGAGCGATCAGCTTGATGTTAGTCGATCCTTCAGGAAGGATAATTTTCGTGATGACCTCATCGACGACCATGTCGTCAAAAATGTGATCCAAGACCCTCATCTTCAACAAATAGTTGTCGCCAGTCTGGAACAAATACTCGAAGCTAGGTACATTGTACCCTAGGGTATAGTGGGTCTTCCAACCGCCAAATAAAGGAAAACGAGGACGAAGATCCAGCTCAACAGAATCTTTCAGTACACGCATGGCTGATGTGGAAATATTACCATTGGTGTCGCGGTAGTAAACTCCGGTGGCTGCAGCCGGCAACAGAGTCTTATATGATTTCACGCAAGCTTGGTTCGAGCGGGAATCTTTCTGATAGTCATATCGGGAGAATGAACCCTTCAAGGCCGCACCGGAATGAACAATATCGATGGTTTCCTCTATGGCAATATTTCCCCAGTGGGATACTTCGATTACACGCTCCAGCTTCGTGACAGTCATAAATGGAGTGTAGTTTTCAAAGTGAACAGTCAAAGGTTCCGTTGAGAATGCTTGAAGGGAACGAGAAATAGTTCAGTTATATTTTCATGTCAGTGTACAAGTTAATCCTTACCAGCAATATTATCATAAGGTCCATAGGTGACTGTTGTATCAGAGTGAACAGTAGGCTTGAACTGGGTGTAGCTTTCGACGTTTCGCGAACTTAGATGAACAGTCGTCTTCTGAGTTACTGTCTTGAACGGTGAATAGAAATAAACGTTTCCGAAGTATTGTACCAGTTGACGATCTGTCTGACTGATTGAGGTAGGGTATGGCTTCAGGGACTTGGTGAAGACTGTTTCAATATAAACAACTGGATTTGCTGATCCTGCCGGCAAACTCATAGAAAATGCCGCACCCTTGGGTGAAGCGGTTTCCGTTAACTTCAGGTCCTTCTTAGAGGAATCTTTGGCCGAAATAAATGCCAGCTGTTCTCGTTCGTCATTCGGAACAATGAACAGATAACTGCTGATTGGTTTCTTAGTTTTATGTTCCAAAGTTATTTTATAGCTGATTTTTACCAACTGAGAAGCAAGATCGATAGTGCGGTCAACATTTTTGTTTTCGATTTCCACGTCAATAGCCGACTGCGCACATAAAATGACGGCAGCAAACACTGTCAGGGACAGTAATTTCCCGTTCATTTTAATTTACGATACCAAAATCACTCTTATTTGAACGGTAATCGAAAAAGCCGCAGAAAATTTACTAGTTTTCACAGCACCCACAGAATGAAAAGGCCACAATTCAAGTGAGAAAGGAGGACACGCACACAGAATGCATCAGCAGCCGCATATCGTTTGTTTTTGACAGCAGTATGACGTGTATCAAATCGACATTACCAGATGAAATTAAAAAAATCGACATCCAACCTAAAATAAAGGGTGCATGTGCTGCGTTATTTTCAAAAATGTTTAAAAGAAGGGGTGACACAAGTTTTTCTACACGGAGAAAAAAAGTATGGGCTAATTAGAGGGCATCCCCAATCCTGATATGGGAAACTGTCATAGATCTAAATATTTAGATCTAAAAGGATCTGAATGTTTGCACCGCGGCGTGCTATATTAGGTTTTATACCACATTCAGATTCAAATGATTGCATCTTCCGAGAAACCTGATCTAAAATTTGCATGTTTTAGATCGCTTGTTTGACGTGATCAATTTTTTTTTTTAGTACAAGCAGCAAAGCTTGAGAAAAGTCATTTAGCTGGGTTTTTTTTTTCTGACAGTTAGAAAATATATGTTATTTGTTTCTACTTAAAATTTACCAAAATCCTAAGCATTTTCTCGGTGTTTCCCGAAATTTCCAGTGGAGGGGATAACCATTTGAGCTACCCACAAGTCTCACACATCACGCAGAAAAAAATACCGTCATAACAAACATATTCCAGGTAAATCCAAACAAAAACTTAGTTTATTCTGGCCGCAAACATAAACTTGCTTTATTTCAAAAATAATTTATGTTGAAAACCAAGTGACATCGATGTTTGAAATAAAACCCTGATAAAAAATTACCTTAAACGAACGATATCACAAATCCTCCAACCATTCCTTTAATGGTTTGGATGATACCCCAAATAGGTCGTTAAGAAAAATAACCATACGAAATTTATTAGGGAAATCATGTTATGTTTATTTTAATTAATGATAAGAATAAATATACACATTTTGGAATCACGAATAAATGATTATTGTTTTTATATAATATTCGAATTATTCTGCTTGAGTTCCAAATTTATTTTAAATATTCTATGAATATGGATTTGGTTTGAATGCTAGCAGGTTCCAAGAATCGAGCAAATAACCTACCGATTAATGTGACGATTGGCTCATGTTGCGAAAAGCGCCTCGGCCTCACAATCTACAGATGGAAGTAAATGTTCAAATTTGCCTACCCGATGAATGTATTGTTAAAATAAACATGCTCTGAATTTGATTCAAAAAATTTTATTTTCGTTCGAGTCATGCTTTCTATTAATTTTAAATAATTCTTATGTTTCAAGTTGAACATCGCGATGTTCATGATGTTTTTAATTTACATGGACGAAATTTGTATCCGTGATGATTGAATTGCTGTTGGACAACCACTGCCACAATAGAGGGTTTTAATTGAAAAAAAAAAAAGTTGTTTATGTTTTCATTGATATCGATGACGGGCGTTCTTACTAGCACAAATATATTTTTTTTAGATCTCAACAATTTTTTCTCGATTTTTAAACCAAAAAAATCTTATAATTTTTATTTTTACAAACTGGCATGAAGTTCACAAAGTGATATTTCGACAAAGATTTTTCATTAGGGCCTAACTGACAAACGTAAACAATGGCTCCTTGCGTAAATTTTTCGTGGCACAAAGGCTACTCATGTAAGCATTCAATTCTATCGGATAGGTGAACTCTTCCTCTTCGAAATGCCCGTGGTGGAATGATTAGGCGAGTTTTCAATGACGAGAAATTCGCGGAAAAAGCCATTGTTTACGTTTGTCAGTTAGGCCCTAATGAAAAATCTTTGTCGATTTATGCAAAGGGACAGCAAGCTGGCCTGTCGGAATATGCAACGTCTTTTTGACGTTTTTGATGTACACGCTCATTCGGATTTACCCAAAATTGTGATGTTGACCCAAAATCATAAAAAATTGAACTACTCAAAATTGGGTAGCCGAGTCTAAACCCAAATTTGGGTAAATCCACGATTTATAAGATTTTGGGTTAGGTCCACTCATTATTATAAAATGTGGATTTTATGCACACAAGGAATAATGACTGTTAGAATTAAAAAAATCATTGCTAAAATTGAAAAGTTGCGTTGGTTCTTTTTCGTAGAAAGCGGTTAGCTTTCACAACAAAAACCTTCAAACTGTCAAATTAAAATTTTCCGCTTGGTAAATTTAAAAGTTGAAACTTTCAAAACGAATTGTAGAACTGTCAAATCGAAACCGTGGCATCGTTCTAAATAAAAGCAAATTACTTTTATTTCAAAATGAACTTTCAACCCGAAAGTGTCGTGCGATTCAAATAAAAGTAAACTGTTAAGATTGAAATGAAAATAGTTTTAACATAAATTGTTTTTTTTTTTAAGATGAATCATTAAAAATTTTAATAAGACAGCTATTCGTTTGAAAATCATTTGATTTTAAATGAGTGGGATATAATTAATAAAACATTATTTTTTCGTTATGTAAACAAATATTTCTTGTTACTGGCTCATGTATTAAACAACAGATTTCTAACTAAGGCATAATCCTCACTCAAACGCTGCATTCGGATTATATTAATCATCTAAATAAACTTTGTTGGAGTCGTTTTTCGCTCGTTCTCAGGATATAACAGTATTCCAAAACACACATATAAAAAACAATTAATAAACTTATACTGCACGACGGTTCTCATAATTGGCATGAAAAAATCAGTCTTAGAAGTAGTCACTGACGCTGGTGATTTCCAGTTCGCACACCGAAGGCGTCTCCGCTTCTGTTTCGGCCGGAAGAGTGTCGAACCCGGTGTCCTCCGTCGTTGTCGTGGCGGTTGCCTGGTGCACACCTGGCGTCGCCTAGGAATCGGACTTCGAGAGCGAATCGTTGACGATGGACCGGTCGTCGACGGGGTTTGTTCGGACGGATTCGTAGTTCGGATCCGATTCGCTGCTAGTGAGATATTCGTAATTGGAAGAAAGTTAACTGTTCCTGTTGTTCGTTGGGGTGTTATGCTGCTTCATGTTGCTTAATGGGTTGTCCGGCGAGCTGGTGCTGTCGGTGGTAAGAGTACTTTGTCAGAGCGTACTACTATGAGGCTAAAACTTCGAATGTAATCTTCATAGAAATTATACCACCGGGTCTCACCTTAAAATCCTCGACAAATCCCTTCACAACAGAACAATATCAGTGAGCAGCTTAAATGTTGTCCCGGACGGACGAAAAGAACAGCACGACTTTGACAGGTAAGCCGATTCTTTTTTTTTTTTTTCTATCAAACGAAGACGGCTTGCTTTTGTGTTGGTGGATTTGACAGTTCTACAATTTTCATGGTAAAAGGAATCACTTTTAAATTTACACACTCAACCGAAAAAATACACTTTCGAATCAAACGCAAAACTTTCACAGTGGATAATTTTACTTTTAATTTAATGAAAAATAAACTCTTTTAAGAAGTAAAGTGCAAAACTTTTAATAAAACAAGATCTATTTTTTGTGTAATGAAAAAAGTCCCTAGAATTACAGTTCCTATCGACATTTTGACATCCTCAGTCATTTTTTGTTGGTTATGTGCGCAACATTGTTTGTGATATAACGATGACTTAGTGTGTTTTTATGAATAATAATCAAATCCATGATATAGATCATTTTATCTTTACCTTTATTTGGAGCAGGGAAAAACCCCTTTTGACGTTGACGATAGAGAATATTTATGTTGAGACGCGACAACAGTCGAGGACAATCCATTTTCGATTGAAGGAGGTCAGAAACAATGAGCGTTTTTTAAGCATCACGACGTATACTCAGTAACTCTAGACCTACAAGTTCACATCGCGCATCATGGCTGGGCAAATTTATTGGAACATTCCATGGAAGGTGTCTTGAAGCGAAGCACAGAAATTTGCGCTGAATCGCCTCGATAAGTAAGATTCTATTCTGATAGCCCGGCGCCCAAACGAGAGACGAGTATTCTAATATTGACCTCACTAATGAACAGTTCAGTGATTTTAAACATGGAATGTTTTTGAAGTTTCTTGCAATGCAAAATATTAAACCAAGTGTCTAGAGGCTTTGGAGGATATAAAAGCTGCATGTTCCTTAAACGTCAATTTGGTGTCTAATAACACACCTAGATCATTAACAACAGATTCCCTTTTGAGAATTGTAGATCCAACCTTATATTCAAAGTCAATCGAACTGCGTTTGCGGGAAAATGAGATAACGGAGCATTTACCAGCGTTGAAATCCATACGATTTGTACACCACTCGGTGAATATATCGAGCTGACATTGTAAAAATGTAGCGTCTTGAATATCATTGACAGTCCAATACAGTTTAAAATCATCGGCAAATGTTTGAAGGATCCAAGTAGCAGATTAACATCATTGGGATACAATAGAAATATTATCGGCCCTAGGTGGCTACCTTGTGGTACTCCTGATGGAACAAGGAACTAAGGTGAAATTGAGTCGTCTAATTTGATACCCATTTCACGAAGGATTGAAGCCAAATTGGTACTTGTTGACCGTTTCGGCATGACACCAAGTTGATCTTCAGAGATGTGCAGTTGTGCGATAAATAGCTGTAAACCACTTTTCCAAATAACTTCGAAACGGCACACAGAGCAGCTATTCCACGATAATTGCTGACCTCACGTTTGTTTCTTTTTTTAAGACAGGAAAGACATATGATTTTTTCCATTGATCTGGGAATGATCCGACTTACAAAGATAAATTGAAGAGACGGGATTTTTTTTTTCAACCCTTCAAAAATGGAACGACTTGGAGTTACGAAGCTCAATGGAAGCAACTATAACACCTGGAAGACGAAGGTAGAATTTCTGCTTGTTCGTGATCGAATTCAGACCGGCGGCGGGTGCTACGGCGAGCGCTACGACCGGTGCTATGACGGGAACTGCGACGACCATGGGTGCTACTGTGGCGGAAATTGAAGCTTGGACCACGATTGGGCTACTTTTGGAGGATAACCAGCTGAACCTTATTAAGGCCTCCAAGACGGCAAAGGAAACCTGGGACGTTCTCCGGAAACACTACGAGACGCTACGCAACGCTGACGTCAAAGGTTTTGCTGCTGAAGCAGATCTGCGACAAACTGTATACTGATGGCGAGGACATCGAGCGGCACGTGTTCGAGCTGGAAGAGCTTTTTGAGCGGCTGTCGGTGGCGGGCCAGGTATTGGTGCTACGAAGCCTCCCAGAGTCGTTCAACACGCTTACGACGGCGTTGGAGACACGGTCAGACGACGACTTGACACTCGAGCTGATCAAATCCAAGCTAACGGATGAGGTGTCCAAACGGGGAAGCAGCAAAAGCAGCGAATCCGTGCTGAAGGCTGACGGCGAGAAGCAGAAGAAAATGGTGATTTGCCACAATTGCCAAAAACCCGGTCACAAACAGAAGCAGTGCCGGGCATTGATGGAAAAGCGCACCGGTGAGGCGAGATCGAGTGACCAGAAGGAGAAGCGCTACCATCCCAAGGCCAACACAGCTCGTGAATCTGAGGATCGTTCAAGGCTGATCTGGGAATTGCGTCGAAGGGAAATTGGCACGTCTGCCATTCCCGAAGCAATCCAAGAAGAAGTCGAAGCAGCCGATGGACCTAATCCATACCGACGTGTGTGGGCCAATGAACACGCCAACGCCAGGGGGTTGTCGCTACTTTCTGACGAGGATCGATGACCACTCAGGCTATACCGTGGTATATTTTCTGAAAAAGAAGTCGGAAGTTACTGAACGGATCAAGGAGTATGTGCAGTTTGTGAAGAATCATTTCAAGAGGACGCCCAAGGTGATTCGATCGGACCAAGGTGGTAAGTACCAAAACGAAGCTCTGAAACGTTTCAGCTGCAACGAGGGTATCAGCCAGCAGTTCACCACACCCTACACCCCGCAGCAAAATGGGGTTGCGGGGCGTAAGAATCGTTCACGGCGCGCTGCATGATTCTGGACGCACAACTGCCGTACAAGCATAGACTAACTCTAAGACCAGTAGGTCCCGAACAAATATGATATTTTTCTTGGCTCAGTCAGTACTAGCACATCGGTCCCAAGATCGGTCCCAAGCTCAATGATTCGCCCCTAACAACGTTGCTCACACCAACACATTCTCAAATGTTGTGTCAAAATAACATAGTGAATCAAAACAACAACCAAGATACTAGTACCGGAAGGTACCGAAAAGCGCAAGAATTATTGCAAGGTGCAGACTGCAAGGTATACTTCGGACCTAGGGGTTCTACAACAGTGAACCAATTTCAAATCGCTAGTTGCACATTGATTGTTGGTACAAGTACTGGGCCGAAGCTGTGAATACGGCCATATATTTGCAGAACCGTCTACCATCTAAGCCAATATCGAAGACACCGTTCGAACTCTGGACTGGAGACAAGTCTGATCTCAGCCACCTCAAAATTTTTGTTTCGTGGGCTTACGTGTGGATTCCATCCGAGAAGCGGTCGAAGTTCGAGGCGACATCCAAGAAAATGTTGTTCGTGTTACCTACACCATAAGGCCTACCGCTTCATCGATCCTGACACGTACAAGTTGGTCACGAGTAGAGACTGCCGCTTTCTGACACATTGGGAGGTTCGGGAAACCGAACCTTCGCAGGAAAGTACCGTTTCATATCCATTTTCTGACGTTTTTCCAACAAATCGTGCTGATGGCGTTCCCGTTTTAACAGCACCCGATGGAGACGACGACGACGTTCCGGCCGAGGGCCCGAACAGCGATGATGACGATGAACCGACTGATGTCAGGGAGAGCAACAGCAGCAATGACCAAGATGGTGACGAGACAAGCGAGGCAGACCACTACGGTTTCGAGACCGCCACTACCAACAATGAAGAACCCGAATGACACCGATGTTATCGAGCAGAATCAGCCAGACGTTACCGAGGGACAGGAGGAGTTTGGTGCTACACCAAACGTTCGTCGATCTAGCCGCGTGACCAAGGGGATCGCGCCGCAGACGTACGGCGACATGGTCGGTTTGACTGTCCAGGAGTACCGTGAGAACCGATCGTTCGAAGAAGCGATGAGGTGCCCGGATCGTGATATGTGGAAGCGTGCTATGGAGGAGGAGATCCAATCCTTGTACGAGAATGCGACTTGGAAAATTGTTCTTTTGCCCAACGGTAACAGCGAAGTCACCCGATACAAGGCCAGGCTGGTCGCCCAAGGATTCAGCCAGAGATACGGAACCGATTACGACGAAGTCTACGCCCCCATTGCGAAGCAAACTACCTTTCGCACGATGTTGTCGATTGCCGCCAGAAGGAAGCTGTTAGAGAAGCATGTGGACGTTAAGTCGGCGTACTTGTATGGAGACCTAGCCGAGACGATCTACATGAGGCAACCGATTGGTTTCGATACCGGTGCGAAAGGCGACGTGTGCCTGCTGCGGAAAAGTCTATATGGACTGAAGCAAGCAGGACAAGTATGGAACCATAGGATCGCCGAGATTCTACGGAGTCTGGCGTACATACCATCGGAAGCAGATCCTTGCCTATTTGTGAGGACTAACAATGGTCGGAAGTCGTTCATACTATTGTACGTGGACGATATGCTGATCGCTTGCCATGACCGAGCGGAGTACAACAGAATTGACCACCAAGACCGTAAGTCAAATTCTGGATTCGTCTTTTTATTAGGTGGACCAATTTCGTGGGCTACTCGGAAACAGCAGTGCGTTACCCTTTCTTAAACCGAAGCGGAATATGTGGCATTAGCCGAGGCCTGCCAAGAGCTGCTGTGGTTGCAGAAATTGATGAAGGACGTTGGTGAGAAGCCTACCGGACCAATCGTAGTACGAGAGAACAACCAGAGCTGCATAGTAATGCTGCGAGCCAAAGGAGGAAGTCGACGGACCAAGCACATCGACACGCGGTTCAATTTCATACGAGACTTGGTGAGCAGTGACGTCATCAAGGTTATCTACTGCCCCACCGAATCGATGATCGCTGATGCCTTGACCAAACCGTTGTCGAGTGAGAAGCTGGAAACTTTCCGAATCCAGATGAGACTTCAACCATTATTGCTTGAGGAGGAGCGAAGGAGTACAAGCAACCCATGATTGAAGCTGTTATCCATCACAGTAGTCTAAAATGTAAATGCATAGAAATATAGATCATTAGTAATCATTCCCTTGAAGCGATCGGTTCGTTCTTCACTTCCCTCCAATATTATGACATAGTAATCCATACAAAAACATACTTAAGCCCGTTGGGTGAGTTAAGCCAGTTTTAAATAATTATAGATGTTACAACGGTAACAAATACCTACTGGTTGAAAACGACTTGGAACACGTTTCTGGTGTCTTGTGGTGATATTGAGTAATTCGAATATGGATTATTTTAAAACTTCTTAGCTAAAAACTTCAAATCAAGATTTCTCTTCCATCAACAAACTAAACTGTGTTATTTTAAGCATGTTTCACTGAACTGTAGAATCACTTGTAAAGCTAACAATCTTTGATTATTCCTCACATTTTCGAGTCGATTAATGCCGTATTTAAAGTTACTGAGTTGCAGATCTCGTACAAGCAATTCATACTAAGTAAAAGCAACTTATCCACTTAGTCGTGCTTTAAAATCTGCTTAATTTAATGTAATATGATAATGCCCATTTTATATTTTTCGAGGAAATTTCGGATAGAGTAATGCTACTTTCCAAGTGCTTTTGTAATTATTATTACATATATATTATTGTGTGCACGCATAGAAAGTTCAACGAAATATTGTTGGCCCACGACTGGCAGTAATTTACCATTGATTCCTACTTTTTGTTTACAATTGTATCACTAACAAATATGTTTAAATATAAAATACTGTTTGTTTTATTCTTCAACCGTCTTCGTATTCAAACTATATTTATGAATACAACTGCCACATGTTTTGAATGAATAATAGATTGATACGAGCCTTGGGCTAAACATATGTTTATTGAATTAAAAATCCATTTCTATGCGTGTAGTGTACTGCTTTAAAATACAAACCACTTAAAAAACCATTCTTTTTCCAATTCATTCACAACGGTTCAATGAGAACACTGACGAATGTTACTACTATTCAAAATGCTAGCGCCAAACTGTCCTTTCATTCTTACTGCAATTTCATAATATGTTGACTGACCATGTTGGATATTTTTTACTCGATGTTAATTAAAACCGGTTAAATGTGTATGTATGATTGGTTAATTTGCTCAAATGCTGTTGCCTTAGTAAATTTCTTAGTAAGTCAAACATATTGGGATAAGCCACCTATATAAAAATTAAAGTTTTATTTCAGCAAGGAACGTTATAAAAGTAAGTAAGTTGAAATTATTCTCCAATGTAAGCTCTGAAATGTGTATTAATTGATTTGAGTATGTATCATTATAGATGTTATTAGCAAAATATATGATATTAAAAAAGTCTACTTGTACAATGAAATGTTCGTTGGACTTTGTATTCGAAAAAAAGTGACCAATTTGAGGAGCAGAGAAATATGTTTGAAAATCAAGAAATGACTAGCGATAGCATTGAAGACGTGAACGCACGAGGGTTAGTGATTTTTTTCTTTTCCTAGATCGTTATGTATAAAATTGTTTTAACTGATGGTTCTTAGTTTAGTAAGTTTTTTTTTCCGAAATGATATTAATGCTTTTGCTATCAGTACTACTGATAATAACTGATTAAATTTCTTACAAGAGAGCTTCCACTCACTTTAGCCAAGGCTTTCCACGCAGATGGTGTTCAGACTCTGTCCTTTGATTAGGGTTTTGAACTGCTCCGGGATTGGTTGTTCAGTCTGGGAAAAACAAATAAATGTATAAATATATATATATAAATATGAATAAATATTTTCATCTTGATTTATGTTGCGGTTTTTCTATGTTATCATATTTAAATTAAAATATTAGGTATCTATTAATATACTCTTTCTGCTTTGGAAGATCCTGATCTTATGATCACAAACTTCTACTAAGGAAAAATAATAATTTTATAAAAAAAAATATTTTAATCAACAATCAAATAAAAATAAAGAAATGAAATAGATAACCCATTAAAATTAAAGAAAAAAGTTAAAATCATAAATTTATTGAATCGGAAATCGATCAACATAAAAATAAAAATAAAGAAATAACATCGGTAATGAATAGAAAAATTAAAAAAAAAACAAGGACAACCTAGCACAACGAAAATTGATAAAAATGCAAATGGAAAGGTACAAGAAAGTTGCACTTACATAATCTCCGCTAGTTCCCTTTGGAATCATAACATTCATTTCGGAGGACTTGGAACTAACAATTTCGACGTCCAAAGAATCTGCAGATAGATACATTTGACACCCATCAGTTTTGTCAATTGAAATTGTTGGAACTTTGCCAAGAACCTGGAAAATAAGAAAGAATTCATACTTAAGACAGACCATACTTTAATAATAGTACTATAAAAACATACCTGCATCTGTACGCTTTGGCAGTTGACAAACTCAGCAGATGCCACCAGCGCATCGAATACTAGTGAGCACTTCTTGCACGAGTCCATGACGACGCTATTTATCTTGCCCTTGATCTGCAAGGTAGAGTTCTCGCACCTGAACATGTACACTACATTGTTCATCTCAGCATCCTCAACCACCAAGTTGCTGTTTCCTTTCTGATATTCGATGAGCCATTTCTTGCCATCGCGGACAAATGATGGTGGTTTAGCGACGGCAGTAGCTGGCGCGCTGACCGATTTGGTACCGTTTGTGATTCCACTTGGTGCTTTATAAGGAGCCGGTCCAGATCGGAGGGAAGGATTTTTGTGAGTCTGCATCTCCGAGGTAACTTTTTTAAGTCCTGAAACGGAGGAATTGTATACAGTGCTAAATACTGTACTGTCGCTATACGCACATATATCTTTTGTTGTGTGAATTCCGTAAAGATTATGTCACATTTATGCGTTAAGCGACAATCACAATAAAAAATCAAGTAGAAAACGATTGATAACACTTACCCTTTGTGATATCCTCTCCTTGATTGATTTGCGCGAATAGGGCGCTCCGCTCGTCACCGGTTCCGGCAGCAGTCAGGTCACCGAGAGGCATCATCGGTGGTGGTGGTGGAAGACCACAGGGGGGTGGTGGAGGTGGACAAACTGTGCCGGCTATAGCGGGTTTGTTCTTTCCCGCCCAAACCAGTCCGGTGGTATGATGTTGCTTGATGTATTGTTGCAGTTCAGTCAAGGTTTGAATCCATGCACGAGCCCACTCCCCGTGGGTGGTGCTTTTCTCCTTCCAATCTTTGAGCACTCGATTCGTATAGAACTGACCTGCATCGTTCATCTCCTTGACGTATGGGGCAGGTGTTGGGGCCTTGTTAAGAAAAATATAAATATGTAATAAATGCATTACAGTACAGTCTATCTTTGTAGCTTATAAGTTAGTTAATGACATGATGGCCTCCTAAGGAAAACGACTTAGAAAGCAATGAAAAATTACAAAAAAATCAAACTAATATATTTGTATGATAACTTGTTTATGAAGCTTCAATTTCATTACCTTTTAAATAGTAAGCAATTCCGTTATAGCATATTTGTCTTCACATAAACCACACAGACTTGAAAATGCTGCTGTTTTCGTGATGCCTACAACAGAACTTTTTTTGTGCATTTTTCTGTGGAGCTATACTGCTGTTATAAGCATAATTGTCCCATGTTCTATGGGGTTTCCTTATATACATGGGACAGTTATGCTTATAACGGCAGTATAACCAAATAAACTAGGGGCTGCCGACAATATGAACACTTACTTGCAAAGTTTCGCGCCTTATAAAAACCCTTTCAAGCAATTCTGGATTATTCTGTTGATTTTAATAGATAGAGGATCAAGGAGCAAATAAATACAAACATATAAAACGTTATATGTGTGCCAGACTTGAAAAAAAAATACTCATAAAGAGTGGACTTGGCTTGAGCTTGAGAGTCTATCTCTAGGTATGTCTGATCAGTAACGGAGGAGCAACTATGACGTCCACGATCAATAAAAAAAAATCAATAATTATAAAATTAAACTATCATCTGCCATGTAAAATTTACCAGTACTATTATAGCTCTTATAGCAAGAACTGTGTACAGAACTTATTACGCAATTACATATCTTTTTCCGTGCAAAGAATAAAATTTACATTATTGTGAGTATTCCGAACACAACAACACACGAGTTTCCATACGATTTTCATTGAGGTATGTAGGTGATGGATCCATCAAAAGATTTCCAAGTAAACGTGGCTCAACACTTGTTTATCATGTTGCCCCGTATGGTCATCTTGCC
This sequence comes from Aedes koreicus, assembly GCA_024533555.2. Classification (NCBI taxonomy): domain Eukaryota; kingdom Metazoa; phylum Arthropoda; class Insecta; order Diptera; family Culicidae; genus Aedes; species Aedes koreicus. The sequence continues at coordinate 194,181 of JAHHFK020004487.1, forward strand.
CCTAGTTTCCATAAGTTAACAACGGCTCGAATTATCATTCTAAATAAGTCGCTGACGAATGCCAAAATTGATTTCGTAAATCGTAGGGAAAAGGATAATGCGAAAATAAAACTTATGCACTTACCACACAAACCCATCCGAGAGCCGAGATACTTTCACTAATCGCCGAGAGATGATTGAAAAACGGCGAAGTACGATGCTTTTCCCGGAAGCTTTGAATGGCAGCAATTTGATCCGAAGTTGGCTTGAGTAGCTGCTGCAAATCGTTGTTCGACGGAGCACTCGACATGGAAGCAACACGAACGAAGTCAAACTGGACACTAATGTAGAAAAAGCAGAATTATGGATTTATACAATGAAGTGAATTTTAGCTACTTACTCGAATGCTTTTTTAACTAACTTGGCCTGTTCGGCAACATCTTCGCCGATTTTTTCCGATAGAGATAAGAAGCTGGCAAGGGCGCCCAGAATAATGTCCTCGTACGCGTTCACACTCATACTGTCTGTTGGTGGTGGTTGGCTCACACTGCAGAATGCGTCAGGCGGTGGATAGTCAGCAATTTCTAATACTGAATTTGGCTCTTGATCGTTACTGTTATTACTACTAATTGAATTATCTAATACTACTTGCGTAATTACTGTTGGTAGAGTATCTAACGGTCGATCTACTTTAGGCTGATCCTTGGCAGCAGTTATTTCATTGGAGTTAAGCTCAGGAAAGAGGGTCGCTTCGAGGCTGTCCAGCTGTTGGTGCAGAAAGGATGCCGAGGGTGGTGGTGTCGAAGGGAGAACTGTAGGAAGATCACTATTCGAATTTGAGTCCAATAATTTTTCGTCCTCTTCGGTTCCTGTGTTCTCGCCAGTTACTGCTACTACTGCTTTTCCGGCAACACAAACACCTTTCAATATACGGCGCGTTTCTTCTAATTCACGAGCAGAAACGGTTCGCTCTAGACGATCTACTATTCGATCGAGGCGATCTATAAGGTGCTCTAACTCGCGGGCGGTCGATGGTTTTAGATCTGCGTCACAATCTAGAAAATTGCAATAAAAATAAAACATTAGCATATCTTCCAGTAGATACTATTTCAGTTAGCATGAAGTAGAAGTTGGAACATTTGTAAGACATTTCTAATATGGCATTAAGGATTGACATCTTTTCAAGACCTTCCACACTAGGCCTCAAATTGTACCGGAATTTTGCATTTAAGCTTAACATAAAATGAAATAAAATGTGAAATGGTTTCAGTTAAAAAAAAAATAAACATTTCATGTTATGTAAAGAACTTTGCAATAGAATGATGATTGTAATTTCATAAAGGGTAGATTAACCAGTTATGAAAACTAGAAACGTGACAGTAACTTCCCCACTACGGTGGCATTGATTAGAAAAAAAAAAAATCAAAATAGAAGAATACTTTCAATTGATAGTTTATAGTGAATGTAATGTGGAGAAAAGTTACTGAAGACACCATATACACTCAGTAGCAAAATAAAAGCCGAGCAAAATTTTTGTTCCAAAAAACGCCATGTTCAACCTTCTGTTACTTTGTCAATTATCAATATTTTTGGCTGAAAGTTTGACAAAATTATAACCTTATGTGACCAAAATTTCATATAGAAAAGATTTATAAATTTTAAGTTTTCATAACATATGTGCAAAAAGTCATTTTTGGACATACCAATTTCAAAAATCGGTATTTCTGTGAAAAAATTAGGTAACATACTCAAAATTTCATCATAGCCTAAAAAAGTAAAGAAAATGATGTGGACAAAATTTGAACTGTTTCCATCAAGTGGTTTGGACTACAGCTGGTGTCAAAGTTGACGCACCAACATGCTTTGTCATTGCTTTTCAAAACTCAATGATCGACTTTTTCGTATTGGTAAATCTATTTGAACATATCTGTAGCAAAAAGGGTATTAAAAATAAGTTCATAGTTTACAACTACACGTGTACTTCTTGAATATTTTTTTTACTAAGTCAATACTAAGTTTTTAGGTGGATTGCTTTTAACGAATGTGTTTCGCTGTCACAAATTAAATGTTGTTTTTGTGGGAAGTATTGTAAATCATATTAACTTCAACAAATCAAGGCAACGACGTGCAATTATTTGTTTACTGTTTATTGGTTGGCGGTATCAACAGGCTCAATGTAAATGGCTTAACGTGCCGCAGTTAAATATAACAAAACGAATAATGATCGAGTAATGCTTATTCGTGAGTAAAGGACCTTCAGCAGACAGAAGAAGGGTCATCCACAAATGAGGAGCGATACACTGATTATGTAAAATAAAATCGGTTTACTGAGTTATTATGCGTCGTCAAATCAAACAGTCCGTGAAATGTTTTGCACGTATCAGTTATAATGCCCTCAAGCCACTAGCCAAATTTGAACATCTAGAAGCTGGAGGAAGACCTTAGGATTCGTTTTAAGCAGGATTATTCTGGTTGACAATTGTAACCTCGTATGTGACAGAGACGTTTATTATATTAAGAGACACGCAAAGTGTGAAACAAGAAATACCAGCCGGCCTGTCAAGCTGGGTACCAATCGTCTGTGTCTTTCCTTTTTTTCATCAATTACAGCACCATAATAAAACTTTCGCGGGTTCCTTCAAAAAACACAGTACGGGATTGAATATTATGCGAATAGTACAATGAAAAGCGTAAAAGCGATTTAGTTATAAATGAAAAAGCAAGTAAACAAAGAGAGTCTCTCATAGTTACATTTGTCCTATTTTAAAAAAAAAATCTCTAGAATTGGCACCTCTTTAATGAAAGCTAGTCGTTTGCAACACAGAATAAGTATGAATAACATATAAAAGATTCTTATTCAGGCTTATTCTGTGTTGCATGTTATGCCACATGACTCGCACTCATTTACGAGGTAACAATTCTAGAGATTTTTTTTTAAAAATAGGGCGAATGTAACTATGGGAGACTCTCTTTGTTTACTTTTTATTTTATGCATAACTTAATCGCCATTGCGTTTTTCATATTACTATTCACAAAAAAATCAAACAACTACTCTGTCTATCGATATGTGCTAAGGAACACCTCGAATGTTTTTTTTAATGGTGCTGTAATTAATGATCATATAAAAGTAAAGAGGAGAGATAATATATAAAAGATCCAGGTGATGAACCAGCGCAAGAGGCCGAAAATAACCATAATAAAGATAAAAAAAAATTGTAAAAGATTCTGTGATTTATAAAGATATTCAATTTTTCTCATTGAAATTGATTGTATTCATCATTTCTAAGCGTTGACATATTTACCTTTTACGCAAAAGTCACGAGTTCCATTCTCACACCTGGCAGAGTAATCAGTAACGGAAGATTATTAAAATGACTATAATTAATGATAACAGTCTGCGACTGAAAATTTCGATCCTATTCACACATACAAAATATTTTACTAGATATTTAATTTTTATGCAAAACTGACTAGGTATTTATTTCACATTCGGTTATTATTGTTGATATGACGTTATTGAACCTACGGGATGGAGTCCCTATCACTTCGAAGTTTTCTGAGCACAAAACTCAAATACTATTAAGATTTCAGGCGTGAAATTTTCAACGATCGTTTGCTTCACTGGTATTGGTTAGCAATTTGAGCGTTGTTTGTTTGTGATTTTTAGTCAAAAAAAAACGTGAAGTTATAATTAACCTAACCTTTAATTCATATGGAGAAAAAACTCTCTCCAGTTTCACCTTAATAGGTCGTTTTTTTTTAAATTCTACGAACAGGGTGGGGCCAAATAATCATTTAAATAAGATTGAGTATTCTAGATGGACAAATTTTAAAGTTTCGTTGGAATATGGTTTCGTTAGTTCTATCACGATACTATGCATGCTACTTAGAAACTAGCGATAATAAGCGCATTCGACGGGGCCGGTATCGCAATAGTCCACTCGTCGTGGTCATTTAAAAGCGGCAAGTATGAGTAAACAGATTTCATGAACTGCACAAACAGGGGAAGGAAAATATGTTTGTTGTGCCGTTTTTTTTAGTGCTTCGTAAACTTTTTTCAGTTTTCCACCATGATTGCGATCACCACCAACTGAGCGTATTCCACAGCATGTTAAATGTGGAAACGTGAAACACACAAGCTTATATGAAACTACACAGACTGTAAGATGATATTTGACCATTATGTCCATCATATTGGTACACATACTGACAAACTTCGAACGATGGAAATAGCCTTTGAACGGATAGATATTTTCCGCTATAGCTTTTTGATCCACCAGGACCCAACCACTATCTTCCACTACTTCCGACTGTAAACTAATATATATCGCCCAACGTTAAGATGGGAAATGGCACTGATCCGCTTATCACGAATTACCTGGATTGGAACAGTTTTTCACATCATATATGACTAACGTTCGCCCAAAACAGACACTCAGCAAATGACCCATCCGGTGACCCACTCGCGTTTCGACACTTGGCTGCGACAACACCAAAACGCATACACACATTCATAGATTAGACGTTTGAGATTCTCCCTTTACCGAGTGGGGTTGAAAGAAATTCGAACTGTTTTTCCGAAATAAAAGAAAATCCTCTTCTTGGAGCGAGATTTAACATTGCAGAGCGCTGATGTATAAGTTCATGTGGGCTGTAACCAGTGCACAGATTTACTACAATCGCACGGGAGACTTTTTTGAGTGAGAATAATTTATGTTAACTAGAACTGCACCCAACGACGGGCAGATTCGCACACTATTCTTGGGATGAGCTAAGTATACTCGCATACCATGCATACATGCAAATAATACGCGGAAAGCTTATGTTTTAGTACGTCCCGATTGGATGGATGCATCAAATTATAGTAAATGCTTCAAATCTGAAAAAAAATCAATCACGTTTAGATTCAGTTGAAATCTTGAAAAGCCGACTATGTAAAACTGCTTTTACTCAAGTTCTGTGTAGTGTGGATTGATTTAGTGGTGAAGCCCAACTTAGTGCCACCGATGGCATAGATCTTGAACAAAACTAATAAGAGGTGCGTCATTAATATGCTATCTTCAACTTTACTTCTGCATTTCCCCTTATGCCGATTATTCGGTAACCGGTAACCTCAAGTGATTTGTTTTATATCAGTCTTTATTTTATAAGCGAGCAAATAATTGTCTTTATAATTAAAAAGCTGATCCGTCAAACGTCGTTCTGCCTCAAATTGAAATGACTAACGTTAAAAAGATTGTTTTTGTTAATTTGATTGTGAAAAACGACGGTTATCAAACGCTTGTAATATGTTTGCCATCATGTGGTGCGGTTTTCTTGTAAGATTGCGTTGGGAACTTCAGCTGCAGTTGATCATTACGCTGATGTAGTACAATATCGCGGGAGGCCAAATTTTCTTCAATAACGCCATCTATTGTTGATGCATTGAAATGTGTTTTATGTTGTCATGCTGGGTTTTTTTTTGTGATTGTCGGATGTTATGTGATGCAAGACGGTCTCGAACAATCTAACTAATTCCTTGTGTTGGTGTAAAATGTTTTGCAATTGTTCAACTATTGATCTTTTCATCGAATTATTTTGTGTGCAACGCCGATCTACTGATCTACTTCACTTGAATTGCCCATAAAATAAATTTGCAAAAACTGATGAGGTTGTGTCGGGTAATGGCAACAACGCACCTGCTCGATGGTACATTTGCCAAGTTCGAGCCAAGCCTGCATACTCGACGATTCAAATTATTGACCTTTGCGACACCGACTGACCGATTTACCGCTGGCCGAGGTTGTTCAGTTCTACCCCATTTCGCGATACGTGGATATCTTTAGATTATGATGACCGTGCTTGAGCTTTACGAAGCCGACCGCACTGTCCTATGCTGATTCGTATTGCATGTAAAGCGACCAATGCTAATACGTTTTGCTTTTGGCGTGACTCGCTCTTTGATCGCAGAACTGAAAGCCACCAGAACAGTGAATTTTAAAATTGAAGATAATTAACAAACCCATTGCTCCATTTCCGTTAAAATTCACCCACTTCGATCAACACCGAAAATAACAGAAACTAACATCAAAACAACGAAATTAACTCAAAAGCCAACTGTTTACTTCTGGCACTTGATTAAATTTTATGTCAGTAACTTATTAGCAGCCTACTGACATTAAATTCCAAAAAAAAAGTCGTGTGTTCCGGAAAAACTACATTTGGGGTTTTTATTATCTTCTTATTTTAAGCTTTTTTTAAGAGGTTTGTTCCATTTTGTTGTACACATAAACGCTTTGGAGATCAAGACGAACAAAACAAAACAAAAATCTTGTAAATCCGTCAATCCGTTCTCGAGTTATATCGTGACATACAGACACCATTTCATTTTTATTTATATAGATAAGAAATAAGACAAGCAGGTTTAATGAACGTCACACGTTCATTTGCTTTCTATATTTTTCATCAGTAGGATTTTTTTTAACGGTGGCTTTCATAGGTATTCGCTACATTTTGTACTCAAATTTGTATTGCTGGCACATAATGAACGAAAGCGACCATCATTGGTTGAGGTTTCCAATTTATGTTAATTACTTTCGCTGAAAAACATACAACCATTCTATTAATTTTTAGTTCGCTGTGTATAAAAGTTGACATGCTAAAGACATTCTATGAAATTTTGCTGATGTCAAAAGTAGTAGGCATAGAAATGTAAATAAATCTTCATCCCTGCTCGCGATTCTTCAAGCGAGTTCATTTCGTGCAATGCGTGAAAAGCAGTTTCTTGGAACCTGTTTCAATGTTTTGGCTATAGCCTGATACGTTTGTATCAGCACTGTGCCAAATGAGCTCACACGTGACAACATCATTTACAAAGTATGAAAATGAACTATCACAGGCGAGGAGATGATTACGTAATAACAAAACAATACAACTAACGAGATGTCACTGGGAATTGCATACAAATAATTCAGGAAAATCCAAAGAATAACATATGGCAGAATTATATTGGAAAGTGAAAATTTGTAAGGGAATTATAAAAGTCCTGTCCTCTTTAAAATATTCTTAGAAATAAATTTATCACACTAGGATTCTATACCTTTTATTGAAAAGCATAAAGAAAAAATCATGACTATTGAGAGAACATTTATCACAGTACTAGTAGAAACATTCTGGAGAAAACTAAAATAATAATTCCAGGACACTTCTTTAGACATTTCTCAAACTTGATTAATGATGGTTTGCATTGAGTTTTGAAAAGGGAAAAGAAAACTAGATAAGAACTTGGAGAGTAAATTTATGCAAAGCTAAGAAGTATTTTATGTGATTAACAATGGCCGATCCCCGGTTTGGTCGGGCGAAAATTGTTTTAAATATCCCGGGCGCCACACAATATACAATTTCATGCATGGATGTTTGCATCGAAAGCTCTAAATTTATAACTATGAAAGTGCAACTAGAACATCAATTTGAGAGGGAGCAATAAACTTCTTCATTTTCTTACTTTATCAAGGTGGCTTTTAGCCTTAGGCTAGTCCACCACCACAAGCAATAAACTCATTGTGAAAGCAGTAAGCCTGAAATTCTAAGAAAGAAGATAATAATGGTAATTGCTTTCAAAATTTAATTTCAAGATCGCTATACCTCAATATTGAAGCATAGAATAACAATGCAATCATATTACACAATTACTTTACAGCCCCGTAATTAATGGTACATTGGTTTTCTAACTCGATATCGATGTATACAGTGTGAACATATTTCGAAATTCCAATAAAATTCTTAAAATCTTCTCTTAAAATATTTTCTTCGATTTATAGTTTCTAACTCTCTTAGTTCTAGCTTCTTCTTGCAGATTGCTACCCTCTCCGTGATAGTAAGGCAGATCTTCCCAGTACTGGGAAAAATATTAATTCACTCAATTCTCAACATCTATGATCTCATTGGCGATATGAATTAGACCAGCAAGTGTGCAAAATCAACCGGCTTCACTGGTTCGTAAACGATAGTGATAAATGGCTTCGTTTTTTAAACAATTTGACGTCGGTGGTCGCCGCCTACCTACGTGTGACTATCATCAGGAACGACTAGCATTAATTGCTGGTTCTCCCAGTTTTGCTGTTCGGGTTACTGAGAAACTGGCCTACTTATATTTCACGGAAACTGTGAAGATGCTTTGTTTTTCTAAAATAGCTTCACTTCCTTATTCGACTGGGTACAACGCTCAGTGATTACGTTTTTCGTGGACATCTTGTAGGTTATAGAACTCACTGGGAACTTCATGGGTTTCCAGTATTCAGAAATAAATATAGAATCCAGAAATCACAACAATGTAACAATGAGCAACAATGAAATTTGTGTTTCAGGACGTTCAAATAACAAAAAAGAGAAGCGAAGAAACAGAGGACTTCGCAGGAAAAAAAGATGTTACGATGTTAGATGAAACGATGGAAAACTACATTCAACTCGTTACCCCCTGTGGGCGACCCAGGCGTAGTGGTTAACATCCATATCTCTAATGTCACGAGTTCAAATCTCACCCCCGGACAAGTCAAAAAAATACCCAAAAGGTTTTTAAGTAATTACGATGGGAGATGAATCAGCCCGAGGTTGAGAATCTCGAAAATAATGAAAAAAAAAAAAAAAAAACTATTTCCATCCCGTTGATTCACTGTTACAAGTATCTGTTATTCAAGTTGTAAGGTATGATATGAGGGTATGAGTTGGTCATATGCTGACATGGAAGAAAAGATGTTCGCTTCGAAGGGTGCAGCCTATCTGAGCGTCGGCTAAAAACAGCGTATGTTATCTCTTGGTAGGATCGGCTGATCATCGTCCTGGTGCAAGCATGGGATTCTAAACATGGCTGAGCATGATGGTCCTCTGGTGAGACAAGGGTTTGGAGAAGGACCAACAAACCACTCTTAAAAATTAAAAGTTGCAAATAATAGAGAAGTAAATACGGACCAGAACAGTCGGAAAAGGCCTAGGTGACGATTGAAAACTCGGAACATGGAACAGCAAGTCGTTTTACTTCCAGGGTTGCGATAGGATAATCGGCGAACGTCAACAACGCAATCTCGAAGTCGTTGCATTGTATGAACTATGGTGGACATGACGATGGTATGGAAAAGCGGACATCGAGCGGCTACTTTTACCAGAGCTGCGGCATCACCAACGAGCTGGGCACCGGCTTTGTAGGGCTGACCAAAATGCGGCAATGCTTGATTGGATAGTTTAGACTACTTAGTTGCATAATGTATGCGCTCAAAACTTTCGAGGGTGTACAACACGCGTCGAATTCAGAAGTCACGACCTAACATTGCGCTACTATGAGATACCGGAGTTGCTCAGGAATACGTGCAACAACTGGAAGTAACCCTACCAACGGAAGAGCAGCTTGGCGCAGCTACTTTTAAAGTTTAAAATTAAAGAGCGATATTCGAGCCGCCATTGGTAGCACTGTAATAGCGGTACTAGGTGCTTTTACACCGAACCGAAAAATGACTGGTTTGACGGCGAATGCACGCAGTTAGTAGAGGAGAAGAATACAGCACGGGCAAGAGTACTGTAACATCGTACGATAGCGAATGTGGAACGGTACAGAAAGACACAGAACAGGAAAAACCATGTTTTTTGAAGAAAAAGCGCTAAACGGAAGAACAAACCGCGAAGCAATGGAGGAACTGTACCGTGTTAACAGGACACGTAAATTTCACTTACCACACGCCGATATGTGCAGAGTCATGGAAGGCGACTTTTTCACAGATGAGTGTGAGGTGATCGAGAGGTGGAAGCAGTACTTTGAGGAGCACCTGAACGGCAATGTTATAGTTAACAAATGAGGCACGGTAATAAATTCAGGAACACGCGCAGAAGATGACAGGATTCCGACCCCAACACTCCAGGAAGTTGATGAGGTAATTGGTCGGTTAAAAAACAACAAAGCTGCTGATGTTGACTCACAAGCGAGCTATTAAAATACGGTGGTGAAGCACTGGCAAGGGCGCTGTACTGCGTAATTATCAAGATTTGGGAGCATTTATCGGAGAGTTGGATGGCATCATTGTCCCGTCTATAAAAAGGATGACAAGCTGGATTGCTGCAACTACCGTGCAATCATACAACTGAGCGACGCCTTCAAGTTGCTCTCCTAAATTCTATGCCAACTTTTGTCACCAATTGCAAAGGAGTTCGTGGGGCAGTACCGTGCGGGATTCATTAGTGCCCGCACAACTACGGATCAGATTTTCGCAAAGTGTTGCAGAAATGTCGCGAATATAGCGTGCCCATATATAATCTTTTCAGCGATTTCAAATCAGCTTACGACACAATCGATAGAGAGCAGCTATGGGAAATCAGGCACGAATATTCTGATTTCCAGAAAAACTGCCGCGGTTGGTCAAAGCAACGATGGATCGAGTAATGTGTGTCGTCCGAGTCTCAGAGTCACTCTCGAGTCCCTTCGAGAGGGTTACGACAAGGTGATGGATTGTCGTGTTTGCTATTTATCATTGCACTGGAGGGTGTGATTCGAAGAGCCGCGTACGATAATGGTACGATAATTAGGAAGTCCGTTCAACTTTTGGGCTTTGCCGACGTTTATATAATAGCACGCAACTTTGAGACGAGGGTGGAAGGCTGAAGCAGACTTAAGGCTGAAGCAAATAGGATTGGGCTTGTCATTGATGCGTTGAATACAAAATACATGAGGGGAAGAGGCTCACGAAGAGACAATGCTAGCCTTCCACCACGATCAGATCGACGGTGATGAAATCGAGGCGGTAGACGAATTCGTGTACCTAGGCTTATTGGTGACCGCCGATAATGACACCAGCAGAGAAATACATTGGCGCATTATGCCTGGCATTCGTGCCTACTTTGGGCTCCAAAGGACGCTAAGATCGAACAAAGTTAGAGGTGGTCTTCTACGGCCAAAAAACATGGACATTGCTCGTGGATGACCAACGCCCTTGGTGTCTTTGAACAGAAGGTGTTGCGTACGATTTACGATACGGTAGAGTACAGATGAAAGCCGGAACGTGGAGAGACGAATGAACCATGAATTGCATCAATTGCTGGGAGAACCTCGCATCGTTAAACCCGCCAAGTTCGGTCGACTACGGTGGGCTGGGCATGTCGTAAGAATTTTGGACTCTAGCTCAGTTAAAATGATTTCCGATCACGATACGACGGGCGCAAGAAGAAGAGGCGCACAACGAGCAATGTGGATCAATCAAGTATGAACCGAATAGAATGGAGACTACAACTAAGTCATTCATAGTACGGAAGTAAATCTAAATTTCTGGTACACTGCAGCAAGCATGATTATTTAATTTCATAGAAAATATTTTAAGTGTCAATGCAAACCGCCTATAATGGCGACTATTTGATGATTAATTCAACCTTCACCTTAAAATGCAAAAATGAGCAAGTTTTTTTTGTGTATTCTATATATTATCCCTATTTGCACAACAGCCCTATGGCAATTTTTATCATATTGCATTTATAATTGCATTGTACGATAATTGATGTTTTTCAACGCGCTTTCTATTCAGAATTATAAAAAATCTAACTTTTCATGGAGCATTACAAGAAATTTAAAAACTTGAAAAAAGCTGCAATCTTACATTCACTGGTTTACACTGTTGTTAATCTAGATACATCACTGGATTTTTTTTATTGGATTACAGTATTGTTGATAATGTTCGAGATACAAGGTATTAAAATCCATAATGGGACTGATATGCGAATATTTTCAACATGGGATGCCCCCAACAAGTGGGTTTTATTTTCTATGCTGTTGGAACAAACGACACAATTTTATCATGTTTCCTAAAACTATTAGGTGCGCAACTAAGTTCCCGCTGTTTAGCAATCTATGGCGCCAGTAGTAAGTGCTGGTCGAATGTTGTACATCTCATGCGTCATAAACGAAGCTCAGACATATGGTAAACAAACCGCTTTGCCAAATCAGTGATTTTGGTTTAGTGTTATATATTTTGGTTGTTTGAAGATGTCTGATTTCGTGCCAAATAATCGTCATTTGCGGGAAGTGCTGCTCTGAGTGAAACAACGTGTCGTGATTGGTTTCGTCGCTTCAAAAACGGTGATTTCAGTGTTGATGATCGTCCGCGTGAAGGAAGGCCAAAAAACTTCGAAGACTCTGAATTGGAGGCATTGCTCAATGAGGATCCGTGTCAAACGCAAGAAGAGCTTGGTTCAGGATTTGGACTTTCCCGCCAAGCCGTTTCTAAGCGATTGCATGCGTTGGGAATGATTCAAAGGCAAGGAACTTGGGTTCCTTACGATTTGAAGCCAAGAGATGTAGAGCGTCGTTTTTTCGTCTGTGAACAACTGCTCCAGCGGCAAAAAAGGAAGAGTTTTCTACATCGCATTGTGACGGGTGACGAAAAATGGATTTATTACAGTAACCCAAAACGGAAACATTCATGGGGACTGCCCGGGCATGCTTCAACATCGTCGCCTAGGCCGAATATTCACAATGCGAAGGTTATGCTGTGTATTTGGTGGGACCAAGTTGGTGTTATTTATTATGAGCTGTTGAAACCAAACGAAACCATTACCGGGGAACGGTATCGAACTCAATTGATGCGATTGAGCCGAGCACTGCACGAAAAACGGCCACAATACGAGCACAGACACGAAAAAGTGATTCTTCAGCATGACAACGCTTGACCTCACGTTGCGAAACCCGTGAAAATAATATAATATTCTCCTGATATTTCACCGTCCGATTATTACTTGTTCCGTTCGATGGCACATGGTCTCACTGGTCAGCAATTCCACTCATATGATGACATCTCAAAATGGCTTGATTCTTGGATAGCATCAAAAGACGAACAGTTCTATCGAAATGGTATACACGTTCCACCAAAAAGAGGGGAAAGGGGGGGGGGGGGCGGGGAATAATTTGATTATTTCGTTGGGTACCTTTTTTTCAAAATAACCCCCTTTGCACAAAAACAAGCGCAAACTGCGCCGCCAACAAAAACAACAAACTAAAATGGCTACAAAAAAAAAAAACCCCCACAAAATATATAAAACAGCGGTATAATAGCAACAAAAAAAGTGGGCGAATAAAATAAAAAAAAAGAAAATAAAGAAGAGAAAGGGGGGGGGTTGGGGGGGAAGGGCGGAAGTAAATAAAGGGCGATACGGTCAAAATTTGGTCAATATCAACTTGACGTATTTCTTTCAATTTTGCATTTAAAAAACCTGAACACCCCTCATTTTGAAGGTGTGTGTGTGTAGAATGTTGCTCCTATTTTGATTTTGGAATTCACTCTTCAGTTGTCAAAATGCAGTCCAAGCAAGAAGAGCAGCGTATCAAAATTTTGCTCGCGCATCGCGAAAATCCGAACTACTCGCACGCAAAGTTAGCAACATCGCTAAAAGTTGCCAAATCAACCGTTACAAATGTAATTAAAGTGTTTGGGGAACGTTTGTCGACAGCCAGGAAGTCTGGATCGAGGGGAAATCGAAAACCGGAAGCCGCTGAGACGACAAAGAGAGTTGCCGGTAGTTTCAAGCGAAACCCTAACCTATCTCTCCGAGATGCCGCAAATAAGCTGGGTGTATCGTCTACAACCGTGCATCGAGCCAAAAAACGAGCCGGACTATCGACTTACAAGAAGGTAGTGACTCTAAATCGCGATGATAAACAAAATACGACGGCCAAAGCGCGATCCCGGAGGCTGTACACGACGATGCTGACGAAGTTTGACTGCGTGGTTAAAATGGACGACGAAACCTACGTCAAAGCCGACTACAAGCAGCTTCCGGGACAGGAGTTTTATACGGCAAAAGGAAGGGGAAAGGTAGCAGATATTTTCAAGCATACGATACTGTCAAAGTTCGCAAAGAAATATCTGGTTTGGCAAGCCATCTGTACCTGTGGCTTGAGAAGCAGCATTTTCATAGCTTCCGGGGCTGTCAACCAAGAAATTTACGTGAAAGAGTGTTTGAATAAACGTCTGCTGCATACTTTCCTGAAGAAACACGGTTGTTCCGTTGTTTTGGGGTTGGTTTGCTTGGGAAAAGGGGGGGGCGCCGCCAAAAGTGAGGTGGTTCCCAAGGACAAGAACCCTCCCAACACGCCAGAGCTCCGCCCAATTGAGAAATATGGGTATTGTAGGGATAAAGAAGACAAAAAGGGGGAGGTGGGGGAGGGGGTGGAATGGGGGGGGGGGGGGTTGGTGAGGGGAAATTTATTTTTTTTTTTATTTTTTTTTAAAAAAAATTTTTTTTTTTTTTATTTTTTTCTTTAGTTATTAGTTTTTTTTTTTTGTTGTTTTTATTGTGGTTTTTTTTTTTTAATTAAAGGGTGTACCGATTAAAATCCGCACACACAACATTCATTCTCAAAATTCGAGTTTTTATCCGATTATCACCAAATTTTCAGGGAGTAAAAAGAAACAATTTAAGTTAGTTTTGGCATCATACAATTAATTTATTTCGCCTTTATATCCGAATGTGCGAACCTTGGCCTTAACACCAGCCATAAAGTTCTGCACGACCTCAGAATCGACAGTTTTTTGCATATTAACCCATGCTTTCTTCATTTCTTCTACATTCTTCACCACTTTACGTCGTTTTAAAAGGTGCTCCTACACAATGGCCCAGTATTCTTCTATTGGGCGCAGTTCCGGAGTGTTTGGGGGGTTCAGATCTTTCGACACGAAATCGACATCATTCGCCTTTTACCACTCTAACACGGTCTAACACGTGTAGTGACATGATGCCAAATCCGGCTAGAAGATCATCGGACCGTCGTGAGCCTTCTGGAGAGGGAGACGCCGCTTCCAATCTTCTAAATAAACCTGTCCATTCATGGTGCTTGCGGTAACGAAAGGTGTACTCCGCTTTCCGCAAATATAATCGCTTGCCAAATTAAGAACTTCTTGGCGAACTTCGACATCTTCTGTGTCCGGAGGTTCTCGGGAACATCACACTTATCCTTGGCAGTAACATACAGGCTTCCTGAAATCTGGTTGAAGTTCACCTTCATATATGTATCGTCATCCATTACGCAGTAGCGTGGTTTCGTTAACTTCTGGTCGTACAACTTCCAGGCACGGCTTTTTGCGACCGTATTATGTTTCTCGTCACGGTTTGGGGACTTCTAAACCTTAAACATACGTAGTCCAGCTCGAGTTTTGGTATTCTGCACGAAAGTCTTGCTTACATGCAACTTTTTAGCCACATCTCGAACTGAGGCGTTTGGTTTCCGTTTAAAGGCCCCAATCACGCGTTTGTGATCGTTCTCGTTGACATGACGGCTTTTTTTCGGATCTTCGCTTCCCATCAACAGCCAGACGTTCTTCGAACCGTTTAATGATACCAGACACCGTGGCATTCGCGATTCCCAACTTTTTTTTTCCAATGGCACGATGCGGCAGATCCTTATTCTCAAAGTACTCGTGCAAAACTTTTTCGCGCACGAACTGTTCTTTCGTCGCCATTATGAAAACTTTGCACACCTGATGAAATCAACTCACAGAGTGTAAACAATACACATTAAACTATGTCCACGCAAAATTTCAATTAATTTTACCCAACGGATCAAAAGTTAGAGCAATTTGAGTGTGTGTGTGGATTTTTAACGGTACACCCTTTGTATTATTTTTGGGTTGTCATTGCTTAATATTATGTCAAGCTGGAGCAATTTTATTAAATCTCGCTAGTTATTTGGCTGTCTATGTTGAATTTGATGCGCTTCTTAAAACAACACTGAGTTTATTTCAAGCAATGTTGTCCCGAGCTACTAATACTTTGAAACATTTCGGACTATGTTCGTTATACATTCTCACTCGGGATACGGTATGCTGATGAAAGAACATGCCATGGTATAAATTTATCATTTTTATTTTATTTTGCGTCGGTACTACTCATACCTAATGTGTTTGTAGAAATGTATTAGTACATTGACACTTTCGTTTCTGGCATGAGCGCGACGTTTGGGCAAGCCTTTCTTTATTTGTCCCTTTCTTATCTGCTGAGTGGACTGATAAAACCGACTGATAGCGGTGAATGATTACAAGTTTTTGTAAATATAAATGCATAAAAGGCGACTGATGAAAAAATAAGTAAATTGCAGAACAACCAACAGAATCATCACAGCCAAGTATATTTTTTTGGGGTTGTAGAATTATGACCTAGTTCCATGAATGATGTACTGAAAAAAAAACATAGCCCTAATGACCAAGAGGGAAACCGACTTAGCTAAATATAAAATCTTCTCCTCGCACGGAAATTTATAGTTCAACATGTATACTTTTCTAGCTGAGTTGGTTCGATGGTGTGAGGAGAAATGAGAGAATAATATGATGGAAATTTATTTTTAAATCTTGGTGAATTTGAGGATTGCTTCTACCGTTCAAGAGGAATTACTCCCAGATTTTTTAGTAGAACCTTGAAACGTTGGGATGAGCAGTAGCAATAACATTGGATGGCCTTGCACCAAACCAATCCATGGAATGATGGATTTGCGTTTGTATCCATCTGTTCGAAGTGTTGTATATGGAGATGAAGGTTAAATGGTTGAATGAGTGAACGTAGCTCAAAGCTTAATCGAATGGACAAATTGTTGTACGGGGTGATGTTGATACCTCTCCTCTATGTTCGGATGTTCTAGTGAGAAGGAATGTACATATATAGCTTTTGTATGCACAATTCTCGCCGTTTAAATTTTTAACACATGATAAATTAATCGATTTGTGCCTCACATCAAGTATTTTTTGACCACTTGCAAAACAAAACATAAATAATACACTGAGAAAGATGTAGTTTTTTAATACTCTAACATTTTTTAAGGAAGTTTTAGGATTACTAGCATTATCATGCAATATTTGATTGAGGTTTAAGTTGAAAATAGCCTTTGAAGGTAACTAAATAACAAGGTAACGAAACATCAGGAAAATAAAAAACAAACATTTCCCAACAGAATGTAAAAGAAGAAACATCAAGAGGAAAAACTTTCACTTCAATGCATCCGAACCTGCGTGCATCTCGTCCTCATCCTTAGCCACAACCGGTCCGAGCGGATCAAAGCGCACTCGATGTTCAACTGCGGCGTGGGCTGCATTCAGGAGATCAGAAAAGAACCGATGCCGCCTCAGAGCCAACTCGTCACGACCGATCGGTGTAGTGGGTGGTTCCATGATACCACCCTCCTCCCTATGTCGTGAATGGTGAGCAGAAGCGATGCGTTAAATGGGAAAAAAGGGTCCACACATTTGAATATACAAGTACATATCATTATATCACCAGAGCTGGTAGTTGATCTAATAGCATGCACGTGCTTTTTACCCGTAAACTAAAATCTGATTATAACGAGTTTATCGACGATAAGCAGACTATGAAGATGGTGATTCAACATTAAAAAAAAACTGGAATACATGTGATATGTGATGTAATGAAGAGATGAAGTCTAAACTAGGGTAATGAGTGTTTAATCAATGCTGTTGGCTGGTGGTCTTTGATTCAATATTAATGCAGTATTTCTTTCGATGTCATGTATGGGTACGTAGTCAATACGGAAAAAGTTTTTAAGGAGTTATGGGAAAGACCGCACAATGGCAGCCATCAACTCGCGGAAGATGAAAAACTCAATTTTTATACTAGATATTTAAGTGTATTTATTTATTGATTCGTCAACAGATAAAAATGTTTATCCCAATGCCAGATAAAACTGAATTACATACAACAATTAACACATACATCTTCGGAAACAACGCTTATTAACCTCACAGGATACATTAAAATTAAACACGTTATAACAGCTGTTAAAAGCGCGGCACATGCTTAGCACGGGCTCGTGTTTGCCGTAGTTGGCCCTTTAGTGCCGGTTTATGAAGAAAGATTGTAAACGGAGGTTTCGTCGTCGAGTGTTGATATTCAAGAGACCAAGTAAAGTGGAACAGTCGATGTTTCCCTGAAGGAGGTCACCAACGAAACACGCTTTGGCCACCATACGCCTCCCCTACAACAATTCCAGGTTGATGATCTTACACCGACTTTCATAACTTGGCAATCTGCGAGGGTCTTGCCAACGAAGATGTCACAAAGCAAAGCGTATAAACCTTCGCTGAACGATCCTCTGGACTGCATTTGGATAGAAAGGTAACCAAACGACAGCAGAGTACTCCAAAAAAGAACGGACCAAAGAGAAGTATAGTGCCTTCTGTCAAAAAACTGCGATGAGGCCTCTTAAACAATATAGGAAATGTGGTTCTCGAATGACAGTTTGGAGTCGAGCATTACTCCCAGATCCTTGACTGTTGTGTCACGTTTCAAGCGCGTTCCTCGAAGGATGTAGTCGTGGAGATACATCGCACGTATTCGGCCAAAGCAGATAGCCGAGCATTTGGATACATTTGAGGACATTCTGTTGATCCGACACCAGTCGTCAAACACTGAAAAAGGGCGTCTTCTGCATATTTTATTACGTAGTACAGCTTTAGGTCACACGCGTAGGATAATTTCAGGCATCTGAGGACCAAGTTCACGTCCTTCATATATAATAGGAAAAGGAATGGATCATTCCATAGAAAACCATATCAATACATGTGCACACTTGCGGTAATTATTATTCGATTACTGTTTCATCTATTTCGATCCGCTGAAAACAAGATTTGCATCTCCGAAATCACGATAAAAAGTAATTACAAAAGCTAGCGAAAACTACACATTGTCCGTATTACGCCAATTCTATCGTTATTAAACCCTTTTATTCGATAAAAATGGCACATACATATTTACTCACCAAAATTAAGCCGATTATCGGATTTTCTTCAAATTTTCACGGCATGAAAACTAACTAATGAGTTATGATTTACAAAATTGGTTTTATTCAATTTCATCTTCCTTCCCGAATGCCCCACCTTCCTTTTCACTCCACCCATCAAATTTTTAACAATCGATTTTCCCGATGTTGTTTATACCCAAGTTTCATCTTCATAATTGCCCAGAATTTTTCAATTGGCCGAAATTCCGATGAATTTGGTGGGTTCATATTTTTTGGCACAAAATTAACTCCGTTGTCTCGGTACCACTCCAACACGTTTCGAGCGTAGTGGCAGGATACTAGATCAGGCCAAAGCAGAGTTGATCCTTTGTGCTTCCTTATGAATGGCAAGAGACGCTTCTTAAGGTACTCTTTCGTGTGTGTTGATTGTCCCGGAAGTGATGAAGGGAGCGTTAATCTCACTACATCCGCAAATCGCCTTCCAGATCAGGAATTTCTTTGAAAATTGCGATTATTTCTTCTTTCGAAAATCTACCGGAACATCGAAATTAGGCTTGGCAACGAAATATTCTCGCCCACGGAAGTTGTCCTTGACGTAAGTTTCGTCATCCATCACGATGCAACACGATTTGTTGAGCAACATCGTGTAAAGTTTCCAGTGATGTTTTGCTTTTCATTCCGGTTCGGGGCTTTTTGCACTTTTTGTAACCCAGTACGCTTCATGGTTTTCTGCACAAAACCGACTGACACCTTGGACTTTTTAGCGACATCTCGAATTGACGGATGTAAACAATACACTATACTTAAGATTTGCTCAAATTTTCGAGTTTTTTACTCATATGGTCTAAAAGTTACAGAAGATCTTCGGTGTGTCATTTTTATATAATGGACACTTTATATTTTGTGTTGGACGAAGAATGAAATCGAGGATTAGCTCAGAACTTCAATAAAGATTTGTTCTTTATAAGGTAAGTATAACAGACTCAAAAACCTAACCTGTCCTAACCTAACCTAGTTCATCCTAACGTGGTCTAACTAGATTAATTAATTTGATAAAACACACTAAACTAGTGTTTTGATACGCAAAATAATATTACACTATTAAGAGTTTCGTATGTATTATAGGAAAATTATTTCAATATGTCAATATGTTGTAATGCTCAATTTTTTCCTCAAGACATAAATTTGGCTCGCACAATAGAACGATTTTTCTAACATTGTTTACATACAACAACATAAACAAAGTGTTAAAGAGCTATCCATGCTTAGGTACAAACATGTGCGTTCTGTGTCTTTTCCATACCACTTTTAGTAATTGGAACATATGTTGTGTCGAAACTTTTCATAAACTTATAATATTTTCACCGTGAAATCGTACAGATTCTAAAATTGAATTGTGTGTTTATTATTTAAATTTTATTATTTCACTCGCTTAACACAATGTGTAAGGGAAATAAAAAAGGTGAAAGAAGTTTACATATACATGTGATGAGCATGGACATAAACATGTACCTCATATAAAAAGGAAAAAGGGCCATCCACAATCCATCACCCTTAAATTATTCAACAAAAAGCTGTACTAAACAGAAGTGGCTGGAAAGTAATACGATTTGTCAACGAAACGTCTTCGTTATGGCGCTATTTTTCAACCTCAACCTTGACCTGCATTTCAACCCCTTTTTCAGCCTTTCTAATAGACCACTTCATCCATCACTCTTCTGTTCGCGTTCCACCACGGATAGGTGATGAGGGAGTTGGCCTGCACATCTCTACGCTCAGCTATTCTCGAAATCTATGGGAAGAATAGATAGAGAAAGAAAGAGGGAACGTACAACTCCTCTTACCCTAGATGCCGGATAGATTGAATCCACCTTTCACAGGTGAAATGCTATTCACCCTTCGTTAATACATCCTTTACACCCAAAATAAAAATACAAGTTTGTTATGCATTTTTGTTATGGATAGTCAAAGTCCGAAAAGTAGTAATATTGGTAAGCAAATTACAAATGGTTAGCAAATTACGCGTGTATTAGAAAGATATAATATAGCGGTGTCTGATGGTATTTGATACAAAAAAAAAACATCAGTTTATCGTCACCGAGTTTTGAACTCTGATTGACAGTGTGTATATCCTTAATGCTAACCATTCCGTGTAATGTAAGTTATAGTTGGTCTTGTCGGAGCCGAACCAGCTGATGTTAAATTGCTATAATGAAGAACATTTGCTGGACTACTTTCAGCACCTCAGGTCTATAAAACTCTTATATTTTATATTTTTCCTTGAGACTTCACCGAGTTTCCCCTTAACTATGATGTCATTAATTTGGATGAGCAATCTTTGTTTACAAATGCTGTTAGGCCCCTTTTTCTATTGTTGCTCCAGAATTTCTCAGAACACCCTAACGCGCGTCTTTAATTTTTTTTAATAAGCAACAAAACAAATTCTTAAGTTTTCTATGTCTTTTTTCATGAAATTGTTTATGGTACTATATATTTCCATGCACCCGTAACGCCAGTGGATCACCCTTTCGTGGTGCGTTACGGGGTTTCAGATCTACCATTGAGCTCTCGTCCGATTTAATTCAAACTAAGGAACATATTTGTTTTTGTAGTCAAAGGAACATTTCTTAGTCCTAATTACATTTTATGTCTTGTTAAAAGTAACAATACGGGAATTGAGCTCTCGAGGATGAGCTTGAAATAAGGAAAGAAACAAATAAATACTTTTTAATAGGTAAGTGTACAACAAATCACTTACATACAATATTAGAGAGAGAAAATGTGGATCACAATACAAATTATAACAATTACTTTTGCTTATAAAAATAACAGTTCTGCCGGAGAGGCGCAGTTACAAATCAATTCTGGAGGTGACTGGGTTTACCTTTCGATATGGTCTAGAATTTTGTCATTAAAAACATTCTCGACTCCTTGGATTTGATTGTATTTTTCACACAATCATATTAATCCAAAAATGGTGCCGAAAGTTCTCAACTGTGGATAGTTTCATCATTATTTCGTATTACCGCGACTTTCAGCCTGAGGCTGGTTTATTTAGCAGGGAGACAACCTTAACCCTACATATCGAACCTATCCAAAGAAAGACGTGATCCAGGGGGTCACTCGGCCACCATGTGTTAACAGCCTTAAAACACACTCCGACACACTTCAAACACCTTGCTACCACATGAAAGATAAATTTATTTTTGGCACTACTTACACGAATAGGTTGTTTGTTTTCCTACTGTTTGTTTCCTTCTCGCTTGCACTGTGATTCACACGAAGTGTGCGTGGGTTAAACATCTAAAAGTCCGTGATCGCCAATAAGCAATTTCGATTATAATTTTGACATACATGTTGAAATACAGAAACACAAACCCAACGTGGCAGAGTGACTAACCCCCTGAGGTGATCAGAGTGTTTCGACTCAGAAAACCTCAACGGCACCGAATGGAATTGATACTAAACCCACTGGAGTGAGAGGCAACCACGCTTTCCACTACCGGCGCCGTCAGTGTGGAAGTCTATTCTGAAAACAAATTTGAAAGCAGGCAATAAGCTAATTTTGATAAGCGAAAAAAAAATGAAATTTTAGTCAAGAAAATTACGATTTTTTGTTATATTTACTACACATGGGTGTAGGCCTTTTTCAAGCGTTCAATGCGGAATTTTGCTTTCCTGGTCCTACGGGGGACAAATTCTATGAGAGAAAGAGATCACTACCACTCGTTCGGTTTGCCGTAAATATGTATGCCTCATTAGGGCCATCGTACGTTCAGCATAAGCACCATCGGCAGTTGAGCGTGCTAGATTGA
Source organism: Aedes koreicus (assembly GCA_024533555.2). Taxonomy (NCBI): domain Eukaryota; kingdom Metazoa; phylum Arthropoda; class Insecta; order Diptera; family Culicidae; genus Aedes; species Aedes koreicus. The sequence continues at coordinate 216,723 of JAHHFK020004487.1, forward strand.
AAAGCCCACCACCATTCATTATACAGAGTTGAAAAGAGATGGTTGAAAATGGGTTTGGGTGAACCAGCGTTGGTAGTTTAGTGAACTGGTAAACATTCTAGAGTTTAATCAGTCTTGTTCATAATTTCCACAACTAAATGCGTCAGAAAAAAATGCAGAAAATTGCATGTAAAAGCGTTTTGTCTTTTGATCAATCTTGAAAATAAAGCGCTTGTCGCTATGGCTATTCACAAGTAAGGTGGTCTAAAATGAAACACGAAGCCCGTAGGGAGCAGTAATTGAGGTGTAGTGTTGAGTAAGATTCTGCAAGCTTTGTCATCCTGTTTAGCATTAAACAGGACCTAAAAATGACCTATCAGGATTCTTTATATTTACACTCTTATTTAAAAAGAAACTCAGTCTCCCGATCCCTTTGAAAAAAAAAATTCTTTCGATCAATAAGGTAGGAATAATTGGTATTTTTTCTGGCCATCGATTTTATGAGAGTTGAATGTATATATGCCAACTTTTTGACCAACTATTCTTTGAAAATCAAAATATAGGAAATTTTCTTGCAAACAAGAACTTATTCAATTTATAGGGCACACAAATTTAGATGTTTGCTTAGTTCAGTGATCAAAGATTCTTTTCCATTAAAGCGTTCAGCCAACAGCAGGAATTAATGTTGATGAAATTGAAAACTTGTCAAACAAATAAAAAATAAGTATAGAGTATAAGTATAGATATGAGGCATTTGATAAAATTCAATGAAAACCAAAGAAAAAATTAGCAAAAAAAACAAGAACCAAGCAAACATAAATACGTATTCTTATTAAGATAACATTATACCAACATCATCAATCGGTCTTCGGCGAACCAGTCCGGAAGTGCAACTAGCCCTGGCAGTGAACCTCGTTTAGTGGCATATGGGGCGCACATATTACCCCTTGGAAGCATGGGAGCTATCGAATCGGAAAACACTTCATCGTCATCGTTGGCAACTGGGAAATATTCTGGTGGGGGGATAATTTCGGTACTATCGTTATAGGCTACTTTTTTCTTGATTGATGACTTGGACGAGGACCGTCGTGACAAACAGCTCTCCCTGAACGATAACTGGGTACGGATGGTCGTGTCGTCACTATTGGCCGACTCTTTTCGGCTTGGAGGATGGCAGTTTTCGTTGGGTTCAGGTTCAGTTTCAACAATGTTGTTGTGAATGTTATTATCCGATATCGAATCACCTGCGCTAGTATGTTCTTCACTTTCTTCAACAACTTCATTATCGGGTGCAATTTCAGGCACATGATTATCATCACTGCACAACTCACTGTTATTAGGATCTTCATCGGGTGCAGTTTCAGGCACATGATTGTCATCACACTCGCTGTTATTTAGATCTTTATCACTTTCACATTTCACTTCACTGGATTGAGAATTTTCCGGGCTTTTATTTTCTTTTACCAAATAGCTATGAATATCAATTGATTCTTCAACTGTAGCCTGACTGTTACTTGTGTCACTTTTCAACCGGGGGATTCTATCAGTCTCCAGCATGACCTCTTCATCCATGTCTGGTTGAATTTCCGGAGATTTTTTTCCGGCACTGAGCACAATTTCAATTTCCGATATCTGTTCGAGGTTCTCCGAATTGATATTGTCCGTATCCGACGATTGTGATTCATCTAAAGAAAAGAAGGTTTCTTTGCGACTGCTAGTTTGATGTTTGTGCGCTGCTATTCACTCACAATGCTTTTCACGCGCTCAAATGTTGTATAAAACGAAAACAAGTTACGGATTCAATTAATTTAGAGATAAACACAAATGAATATATCGTATCTCTTGTTCCCGTAACGGATGCTTTGTACTTCGATAAATTGTGACATAATATTTGTATCGCTAGAAAAAGAAATTGTTTCTGGTTTCGAAAATCATTTTGATTTTTATTTTATTCTTTGAAAGTTACAAGCTTTAATAAAACCATAAAAGTTGAGTTGAGTTTAGTGATGGATCTAACTGTTGAATTCGTTAGCTCAACATAAATAACGCTGTCTTTCGAGAGCACCATTTTGAGGAATTCAAGTTAATAATCAATTAGTCTACGTTAATCGAATTGTTGTTATCCAATCCATACTAAGACTTTCCATAAAACAGTGATAATGCACTTGCAATATTCGAATTCACCAAAACCATTCAACCCAATATCATAGTTCAGAATGAAGTCAAAGCAAACATAATAATTATTCGGAGGGAGATAGCTTTTCTTCGAAATCAATTAGATTAACGGTTGAACAGATTGTGTAATTCAATTTTCTGGAAAGAGATTTCACGCAAAGCGCACACAGAAGTGGGTGGTGTTTTCATTGGTCTATAAGTAGGTATAACATTATCTATAGCTAGGTAGAGCAGATATGTCACCAGGCAGACATCGCAATGTGATGAGATACCTACATCATTTGACAAATGAAAGTTGACACAGTTCTTATTACAGTGTGTGAAAAAGATGACGATAAGGCTTGGTATGCTGCCAAACCACATGGATGAACATTTTCTGTTTCCAAAATTTCAAAGAGGTTCCCGTAAAATGCTGTTCACTCAAGAAAATCAACCTACGTAGAAACATTCGACCTTCTCGATTCCAATTATTGTTTAGTTGCCTTCAATATAAAAGAGGAAACCAGCAAAAATGAACAAGCTGGCAATACAGAAATCATACTTAAAGCTGGTACTGGTAAGATATCATGAAAATAACTGAAAATTGATAAAAGCTAACTTTTATAAGAACATCGTTCTGTGTTTGACAATATAATTAAAGCAAAATTAAGGCGTAATTTTCTTTAAACAATTGACACTACAACACAAACATACACCACCTTGAAGGCTTATATGGCTGCCCCAAACAGGATAATATGGTGTAGGTAGGATAGAAAGTGCTGTGGGTATCGACATTTAAAATTTGATGAGAATTATTTATTTAAGGCCTTTCGTAGAAATCGCTTGAACTTGGTACAAAATCAACCACCATTAGCCATGATTTCTGATAGTTTTCTTGGGAAAACATCCGAGAAAAAAATCATCTCAAATGGCAAAACATGAATGTATTTAATATATGCTTACTTTGATCGTCAGCGTAAAATATGTGACCATAATCGATTAATTGTTTTTCAGCATACCATAATCTTCTAGAAATCGGAAGAACAATTAACTCAACGATTCGTAATTGTTTTCTCTTTTGAAATGAATGCAATTGATTATTTGTACAATTCTAGACAATGCAAATAGTAGCCAAGAAAACGAAGCACTAAAGCAAACCCGCTCTTATTTTTCTTCTACATTTGGGCATCATGAGTAAACATTGTGTGGAGACAGTAGCGTAGCAACAGCAGACTTGACAGCAATTATGTTCGTTTGCCTTACCATTTCCAACTGAAAGTGGTTTGTCCTCCAGTTTTGGTTCACTTTTCGTTGGACTGACGGTGGAATCCTTTGGTTTTTCCATTACTACGTCTTCCCCTTCATTGTTCAAATTACTTGAGTTACTTTCGTTGGTAGCGGTTATACCTGCTGTTTCTATTTCACCCACAGTAGTGGGTATATTCAGTGCCTCAAGATCCTTACCGCTTTCGAGGCAAACAGCTTTGTTTGCGATAGGGTACTTTGCGTTGGTGGATTCTTCCACAGAGTATTGTTGATGTTCACTTGACGTTGAACTTTGTTTTGGGGAAGTCCTTGGGCTATTGTGGGGTTGGTCGTGATTTTCTGCCCCCACTGAAACGACAATCGCTCCCGAAGAAGATATGGCCTCATTCGAAGTCTGTGTTAGTCCATCATGCGGTTGCGTTTCAACTTCTGCGGCTTCCACAGGTTTCTCTTCGGTTTCAATTATTTCCACTTTGATTTCCTCTTCGCTAGATAAGTTATCGCCATTGCGAGGATCTTTGTTTTCCTCCCCACTAGAGTCATATTCTTCGTGGCATTTCTTCTTATACTTTGGCGATTTGGGATTTACGCATCGGCAACAGGAAAACATAATTATATTTTCTTTTCTTTTTCAACAGACGTTCAACAACAAACTTAATTTGCTTTAAATGTCAACAGCATACACATTTAGTGGTACATTCAATTAACAATTTCGATCAGTTCTTAATTTGATACTATTCCTTTATCATAAGTTTCAATTGTAAGTATCGATTTCTGAAACACTATTATATATGTATCAATTACTGAAACACTAGTACTAGAAATTAATTTACTTATGAAAACAGTGAACAACTACAAATGCGCTTGTTGAATGATGCATATTGATGGTACTGTGGGACTGAACAAAAATTGTCTGATGGAATTGATACGTTTAAACTTGTTTGTATTTTAATTCACACAAACTAGACAAATATACGAAACGTTGCTAGCAAAGCCAATTTTTTTGCATATTTGCCCGATTTCGTTGAATATTTCAAAATTTTATACGTTTTATAAAGTTGACTCGAATGAAAGATAGATGATTCATTAATGGGTATCATAATTGCTATATGTTGTATAACTGTGTTATATTTCTATACAATATCGAGAAAAATTATAGCTTTGTGTGTTTCAGTTCAATAATGTGAACGCTAGGCACACCTTCTACCGGGTATTATTAATCTCATATTATTAATATTAACATTTCATCAACTCAAGATTGACATTGACAACTGCGCGAAGTGTTGGGAAAATATTAGAAAACCAAAATTCTACACATGTAGGGAAGATGTACCTATATTAATCTCATCACATTGCAATTAATCCTACTTGAAATAAAATGATATACACGTGACAGGATTAGTTAGTAATGTTTGTTGTAGTTATTTAACGTAAGCAAACATTATTAGAAAACGAAACCGATCCTTCAACTGCCCAATTGTTTGATTCATCGTAGGATGGATATAGGAACAATGAGATTAATATGGGGCAGTTTCCCTACGCGTAATTTCCAGTAAGACTTAAGCAAGTACGCTTAAAAAAAAGCGAAATGACAGAAAACATAAGTGCCCATTTAGCTTGATTGGTGCAAGTTTGTGAGTAAAAGATAGTTTATAAAAATAATTGATTGTGTTGAAAAAGAAAGGAAGTTGATCTTAAAAACTATTTTCTCAACTGAGGAAAACGTCGGCATCATCACCGTTGTATTTAATTTTAAACGTCTTATTCAGATTTCCCATCGAAATGTTCTATTCAATAAGTTGGTGTGATTACTTGGCCTTTAATCAGATTACGTTTCTACAATTGAGCAATCTCGTTATGCAATGTAGTGGTTGTCGGATTTCCTACAAAAACTGATAAACATGCAATCCATATGGAACGATTGCCTTAAAGTTTGGAGCTTTGTAAAACCCTATTCTAACAGATGTGAACAATTCTGGTAAGTTTTATAGTAAGGAGTAAGGAGAAAATAAATGCAAACAAACAAAATAGATGTATGTGTGCACGACTTTGAGAAAATGCTTACGGAAGTTGGAACTTCACTAAGACTGCCGAGAATACCTAAATCCCCAAACATTAAAATTAAAATACAATTAAAATTGAAATTTCTGCGGTGAAATGGAGCTTAGAAAGTATCCCAAACTATTTTAACGAATGAAAATAATTATTCTACATGATACGCTATGAAGTTTGGCCTTTCATGAAGTACTGCAAAATTTCCTTTGGTTTTTTTGTTTGTTCTTCTTTGTCGAACCTCGCATCATTGGTTGTACTCTAAAAATGTATGTCTGTCTGCTTTGCCGTCGATATCAGAACCAATCGACACAGCTCTAAATAAACTTAATGCATATCATACAGACAGGATAGTGTATAGAAAATTAAGAAGCTAGAATGAGCTGGCCAAAATAGTCACCTCCACAGGCGACTTACATCACCGATTTGAAATTTTGATGATACAAATCTACGAAATTACAAAGATTTCACATGCCAAACTTTAATATAATTCTTGCTGCATTGCAGTATGAATTCTTTGTAATTTCTTAGTTTTGTCCTTTCAAAATTTCGAAGTGGTGATGTAAATTGGTCATGATGGCGGCCATTTTAACCCGTCATGAAATGTATTTTCTAATGAGCCCATGTAGATATGAATAGCAAACCAAGAACTAACCAATACAATGTTTTGTAATGAATTTCTTGACATGCTTTTTTATAAAGTTATTTCTTCACATAGCAGAATAACATTCTGACATCCAAATTTTATATTTGTATTTTGAATAATAATTTTTAATCGATACTTGAAGTTGGTAAGAAATATAATACCAAAAGATAATATTTAAAAAAACATCACACAATATCGGACAAAAAACTGTTTAGGCAATGGCTCTCCAATACGAAATTCTGTTATCAGGATCAAAATTAGGTATTCATAGGTTATTTTCTCCTGTTTGAGAACGGTTAAATAAAAGCTCGAAACCCGATTTTGTCATATTTTGATATTGGTTCTACATTCATTTCTATTTTTAGAAAGTTATTTTAATTTTCGATGCATACTTACTTTTTCAAGCATTAAGAAATAAAACTGTTTAGATTATTTTAATCTTAGGTTAAATACCTAATTTTAAAAAGGCTTGTTCGAATCATTTCAATAATTTTCATTCTATTAATTTATTTAAAGCATTTCAAAAATAGCGAATTATGTATAAGGCATATTTGAAATTATTGTTCGGTGTTAGTTTGTTTTTTATAATAAAGAGAATTGTTAGTATCTATTTTTAGAACTGAACAATGTCTGTTATTATTTTTGTTATTTTAAATCTTATGTCGATCGAACTAACTAACAAAGATATTTTGAAACTCTTGTTTTAAATGTAAATGTTGATATCCTACTCTAATTGGGAAGTGTTTACATGAAATATAACAAAACTATTCGTTAAGTTCTTTCGACTATCTCTGAGGTGTTCACTGAGCAACCCAGATGTTTGCTTAACTACTCATTGCTCAAATTAATAGCAGGCAAAAATCACAAAACCCCGGTCTTTCCAAAACTGTGGGTGCCTAATAGAAATTGATACAATTTCTTCCACCGGCTATCATACGAGAGTGTCTCTTATGAATTGATTAACGACACTGACAACAAGTACTAGTTCGAACTACAAATATAACAAAAAAGCAATTTATTTTTTACAATTACTGTTGGAGTTGGATAAGTGTTGATCACCTAATCCTACCTAAACGTATTGAATTTTGAAACGTAAAAGCTTTTGTAATAAGTCTACTGTAACTAAATCGAATACTTTTTTCCTCCTATAGAAGACATCGGACCCAATATTTGCCGCCCACCTTCAAGTGTCAACATCAACACTTGAAATTAAATGACTGTCTACAAAAAGCTGCACAAAAAGGAGCATCAAAATTCCGTACCAAATGGAGCATGTTTCTGTCTAAAACTGTCCTGGAGGATCTGTTGTAGCTTCCACCGGAAGCAACAGTGCTGTTGCGGTGCGGCGCAAATTAGGTCAAGTGAATATTAATGCTTCAAAACACACTTCTACAGCTATCATAGCGGTGCCTATACAGCTAGCGTTAAGAGAAACTGTAAACCACGAAAAATATGCATAGGTATATAAACAGTGCTATGATCCTCAGCTCAACTGAGTGATGAATTTTTCATAAATGCCTGTCAACGTTTATTCACAAAATTTGGTAGGGTTGGGTCTCATTACCTAATTGCTGGTTAGTGTTTGTTAGAGGATTACTTAGGCTTGCCATTTTTTTAAAGAATAGAATAACGAATTTTGATAATCAAAGTGAGTGAATTTTGATTATTGTTCGAGGAAGGAGTTTTTTGACTTACTTATTTGTATTGATTTTAAATCTTTCATTTTGTGTTGAATCAGAAGAATAAAAAACTCACCTGGAAGGGGAAAGTGAATTAAATTAGGAATGCTCAAATATGAAGATTCTATTGTGATTGCAAAAGGTGTTCGATTAAGCTTAGTCTGAAATGATAATAACAATAAAGTACTGAAAATAGCCACAATCATATGTGGTCATTTTTCTATATATAAAATACTGATTCAAACACAAGCAATAATCTTCATAAATTGAGTACTATAGCAATGTTTCATTTTCTAAGAATCGACAGAATTGTCGATAACTGATTGAAAATGTTGTTGTTGAGCACCAAACTTCTCAACTATTGTAACTATCGTTGGCAACCTCTGTTTTATTCGGCTATGGTTCTTTTTGAACTGCAAGTGAAACAGTTGTTTTAAATTTAACAGCTCTGCATAAGTGAGAAATTATACATATTGCTATGCTATTTAAGTAAGTTTTGCTGTAGAAAACGTATAAGATTTCCTTATTTTTTATTGTTTGTATTCCGGAGATATGTCTAGAACTTGTTTCGCTTGATACTAGTCTTAAGGCTGGGTGAGCAACAATGGCACTAAATTTAACACCGCAAGTGTTAACCTAAACAAAAACAATGTTCTTGAAATTAGCTGGAACAAGTTTCAGAGATCTGCTCGCAATATGGCGAACAAATAACACTTTAAAGGTGATCTTTTTTACACCGTAGTAAAAATCTTTCTTCTTCAATCGATAGATAGACTATCTAAGAATAAACCATCAAAATTATAGCATAAGGTTATGCCACCGCTCGGATCAACTTTGTACATCATTTTCTCGACTTGTTTCATAATCACAATTTCTTCATATTGCTGGACATGATTGAGCATGAGCATGATTAAACACCACAGGTTGATAATCCGTTATTGTCAGACAAACTGTAATTACAGAGAGAACTAACAGATGTGTACTAGCAGACATCCTCAATGTGTAAACACTAGTAATCCCAAATTAAGACAATACCGGCGCCGGCCTCGCTTGTATGCAGGTCGAATAAGAAAGGGTAAGAATGTGTTGACGTGATACTTTCTCCATGGAAAGCCAAGAAATCCTTCCACGAAGCCGATAAATTCTTCCAGGAGAAATCACTAGGATTTTGGATAAAATAGGTTCGGGCGCAGCAGGGTTCATCTTGCCAAACGATACGCTGAATTCACGCGACTTCTAGTAAAACATTTAAATATAAGTACTGATTTCCGATTTAAGCCGATATATACCAACAGTAAGGATGCCAGTTGGGCCACTCACAAAGTGTAAGGTTGGTTTTTATTGGGAAAATAACGTAAGTAAGGACAAGTATGGTGAACCAATAATTTATTAAGGTCAACACCCGGCAAACCACTTATTATTGTTCTTTTTTATGTGCTTCGTCGTACTTGAATGTCAATTCCCTGAACTTCTCGAATACGCTTTGAGTATTTTTTTCCGGACGATCAGAGAAGGGTTTAGCGACCGCTTGAAAACCCCCCTTTTGAATCGCAGACCGGCGAGCCCAGTTACATACCATCCGACTTTGCTCGATGAGTTCCATTTACTCCAAGAGAATCAAAACCCATCATCCGCCACATGAGAATTCAACAACAAGTGATCGATTCGAGTGTTCAGGGCCACATTATTCATAAAGGACAAGTTACGGAACTAAGTTGAAGACTTTTAATGGTTACTGGAGGACTAGTTTGCGATCCTGTTGAGCGTTTCAAGTTTCCCGCCTCCACGCCTGAGGTTTCCAATAAAGGACTTGTCTTGGATGGTTTCATTCATTCATCTATTTTTACGCACATTTGGGTCTAACTAACTCAGCAAAATTCCGTTACAGGAATAAGGATAATTTGAGCGTCGCAATCTAAGCAACAACTTCACAAAGGCTACAAACTTGACGAACTATGACGAACAAAATCTATCAATGTTCTTAGTGTATGTATTAAGCATCACTGTAATTAATAATCGTTTCAGTTCGTTATGCATTAGAGTTACAGATTTTAATTGTTCACAGGAGTTGTAGAATCGGCCAAAAAATACATCATACATAATTCTACAAAATTCTACTGCTGAAAAAAGTTCGATGAAAATTATGTAAAAATTGATGAGTAAATGCAACCATCCCTGCTTGGAACTTGAAAAGTGGTGACGATCATACTGGGAACCTTAGTTTGATCAAAAAGTTTTGCCAGGAAACACGTGTACGGCCATGTGCATAGTTTATAAAAGTGTAAATATTTAGAGAGAATAAATCCCAATTGTATGGTCATTGCAAAAAAAATGTAGTATGAAACTCGTTGCAAAACATACGTTGTAATTATCCAACTCAGCAAGGCAAATCTTTTTTTTTTTTTCAATGAATGTGCCAATTTGCCCAAATTATGCAAACGAATCAACTCGTAAAGAAAACAAGAAATTTATCCTTAAAGCTCAACATAGATTTTAACTGCAACAAATTCAGTGCAATTTGCTAAGCTGAATGCAAAGTATTCCAAATAACACATTTGGCATCCGAAAAATAAATATGCAATTTGCTACCCGAAAATGTTTACAAACAAACGATGGTTCACGGTAAACATATCCCCACAAATTAAACCTCACCAAGCTAAACCATACAACTTTTCACACTTTAACCTCTCTTCCCGCAATGTACGGCATCATGGTTTTTAATTTAGGTCAATTGACTACTGGGTCAATACAGAATCCCACCATCGCACCCATTTATGATGACAAACCATTTGCAGTTAAATCCCCATAAAAACATTCCCAAGCGCATTTGTTAAGTGAATTCAGATGTATTTCAGTTTTATTGGTTCCATATGTAGTTGAAATACCAATGTCGGTTGAGAATATTAATTTTCCTCGCTCTAACGAAGAATAATTTGAGGCGTATCACGAATTCACACAATTCCCGTAGCTTTTCTCACGCCGAACATTCCAATTCCACTGGTCCTGATTTTCACATAATTAACAGGTGTGTATCTTCTTCCTATTTAACGGTTGTCCATTTTCCTCTGAAATAATTTTCTTCTCCAAAACACTAGCACGGAACTTTTTGTTGGGCGGGAAACTAGTCAACGATCCGCTAAATAATTGATAAACTTAAGTTCCCCCTTCCGCTTAGATTTTCCACTTGTAACACAGCATCTTTGTGTTGTAATCCTATAGGGTGTGGGAAAAAACTGCTACACAGCCAATTCCAGGCTGCTGCGCGAAACCAGGAACGGTGGGTGTGATACTGGGAAACCAAAAAAACTAGAACACGCACACACAAACACGCGGAAAACGGAGCTTTCACTGGAAGCTTCCGCTGATGGCGAATATCCAAACTCAACTGGATTCTGCGAGAAGCCGGAGAAGATGTTGAACTCTGTCCTGTCCGTGCCCGACCGAAGACCGAAGCTGTGTTATCGGGTTGGAGAATTTTTATCCCTGCTTCGTGTGTGCTGTGCCGTTTATACCATGTTTACATTAGTACTGATGATCTTGAAAAGTGTACAATGTAAACAGGTATCAGCATCTACTAGCCTGTCAATTTATGGAACAACTGAAATTTATGTTGAATGGTAGCATTACAGAACCAGCACTAGTTTAAACAGGCTATTAGTTCTCATTCATGATTCGCTCGGTTCTGGCGCTGTGCTCCTTTGTTCCTCTAGTGGATACGCAAAGCATCAAGAATGAATGGAGCCAAAGTCCTGGTGGTACCGGAGACATTATTTCACTTTCTCTATGACTACGTGAACGGAAGTTATGCGTAACTGATTTTTGGGCAGCAGAGCTATCGGATAAATAAGTTTTTAGAAATTTGTTCATACAGGGATATTGTCAGAGAGTTGGTTTATTCTGTGGACAGTTTTCTTATTCTATGAATGCTAGTGGATAGCTTTTTTTCTGTCATACTAAATATTTAACAAAAGCGATGAATCAACTCAGGGCTGCAAATCTCTATAATAAGGTAAGATAAACAAATAGATGATTAACAACACAAATTGATTTGTTCTTTAGTATGTTGCACTAGGTTCAACTACACATAACTAAAGTGAACGAGTTTCTCTGTCTCTGTTAAATTAAAATTGAAATTGCTTTCAATTTTTGAAAGATACTTTTTCAAACCCAAAACATTCGAACACAACTGTTACCAGTATCGTATTGATTCATAGCTATACCTTTAACGACTGAGCCAAACTTGGCCCCAACATGCTTCTCATTATGGCCAATAACACTTATGAATCAATTATGACTTGTTCGAGAATGATAATTAAAGTCATCATAATTGAAAATATACTCAAAATATTATGTGAAGTCCTTGTTTAGCGAACGGTAATTGGAGTGTTTTGTTTAAAACATGACTTCTAGATTCATTTACTTTTCCTTACGTACGTTTATTTGATAAAATGTTAAAAGTTATTGCGATACAGTTTAAAATTTGATACTGCACTTCGTGTATTTTCTGAAGATTCACTACAGTGCATAGATAGGTTGTTTTAAAATGCAATTGGAATTTACTTTTAAGTATGAAAAGCAAACGACAAAGTGGTAAATTTATATGATTGCTTGAAACAACTAATACATATTATCAACATTTATTAAAATATGGCACCACGATTGTTCCAGCGATATCTAGGCGTACGATTGCTGGGTATAAATTTTGCTCTCCATCTGTACGATCGTGGGCCTCAGACACGAAGAATTTCCACGACTGTGAGGCAGTGCCCCGAGATGGTTGTTTTTGCACGTCGCACGTGTATCACATTCGGAAGAACGAAATCGATAAGGGCGTGATGCCACGATGTAAATAAGAATGAGGAATAAGAATACTCAATTCCTTACGCTGCAATAACATTTTCTCAAAATAAAAAACATCGAAAGTGTAGAAATTTGAGAAATCTTTTTTTTTCAATTACTGATATAACATTATTTGTGAATAACGCAGAAAAAGCAAAAAGGAATAGCCGAAAAAACAACAATAAATTGCATTGCGGTGTCATCCTTCGGTTCCTTTTTTATTGCAAAGCGCCGACGCAGTAGCTCTAGCGCGAAATACTCACGGGAGGTGATGTATGTGAATGACTGCCTGCTGAATGATTCAATGAAAACACCTCGAGCGAAACTGAAAATGCATTGAACTAAGGAAAATGACAATTTACGGTGACAAGTTTATACACCTAATATATTTATAAATAAAACATTTAACTTTATCGTAACAACATTGTTGTACATCGAAATGTAACAAGTATTTAAAGAGTACATTTTCAACACGTCGAAAGTACAATTCACACCAATCCTGGTTAACGTGGTTTTGCATTGATAATCGAATACAACAGAACAGCTCTTTAACAATGAAATGATGAAACACGACAATAATTAAATTCACTTAATAAATTTGGCGCTTCATAAAACACTTTCAAGAAGTGATGGACAATTTTGTCGTTTGTAATACAAAAAAAGGCAAGAATCAAATGACATCAGATGTGAGCAAGATGCTGAGAAAATACCCATACAAGGGTGTACTATGCTTAGATTGCCGAGAAAGGGTAAATGCCCTTATTTTGAACTATTCACTGGATATCACCGCACTAACTATGGATATAATAATCCGTTAGATTCGTGTCTTCGCAGTTTTAATGCTGTATGTGACGAATTCGACTTTGATATATCCAAAAATGTTTTTAAAAATCGAATAAGTAGAATTGTTTAGACTTTAAGTTATTGTAAACTAGTATTAAGTAGTTCAGTCTGTACGATTGTTTTTATCGAAGACGGTGATAATAATAAATAAATAAATATAATTGTCATCGAAGTCAGAGCAGATGATTTTTTTTAGTAGTAAAATATGGACAATTCAACTCAGTTGTTGAGGCAAGCGACACGTTACAAGGGAAGGTGACGTCTTCAGTAAGCAGAACGAGTAAGTACTGAACTACCCAGAATACTAAGTTGAGAGCAGGCAAAAGCTTGTTTAAAAGATCATCGATACCGGTTAGAAGAACCGTGTTCAAAAGATTCATGTGACAATATGAACAAGTTTCCAAAAATGTAACTGATCATAATAACAAATAGATCACTGAATGTTAGTTTATATGGGAACTGGGGATCTGATGGACATGGGGGCGGGGGAGGGGAGTTGGAGGTTTTAGAACGGACATAACTGGATTTTCAAATTTATCTATTAAATTTCATATTTAATAAGTTCAGATTGAAGACCTGCAAATAGTGGAAATTATTATTTAACTATTTTTGAGGAATTAAGGAACTTGAGAGGTTTTATTTCATAACTCAGATTAATATTGAACATGTTTGGGTAATACTATTTTACCGAATTCGAGGATAAAAATAAAGGAAACAAATGTGCGAATGGAAAATTGTGCGCGATTAAAAAAGTATATGAAGAAATCGTGATACGAGCAACTGTTCGTATGGGAAATATCATTCCTCATCAATTCCTCGAATCCAATCGTGAATTTATATAATTTATTTTATTACATTGCCCAAATAAAATAAACGTATTATACCTATCAGAAAAGTAGGAATTATTTTTGATCTAACATGGAAAATGTTCCCTTAGAAGAAGAAAAAAAAAAAATATAAACACATTCACATGACACATCAATTTTCATTAGATTTTTATTTTCCTGATTACAGCATATTTATGTATATTAGTTTAAGAAAACATGAACCCTCTATCTAGAAATTGAAGCTCTGCTTAGTCTGTTTGTCTTACCCGCAATTCCCCTTGTATTCCGTGCAGCTTAATTTTAATTCTTTATGTGAACTTTAATGTTTCAATAAGAAACTTCCGAAGAAACTGGGTAATGTAAATGATGCGCACATAAATTCGAAAGCTAAATAGATAGGGAAACTGCCCCCATATTAATCTCATTGTTCCTTTATTCATCCTACGATGAATCAAACAATTGGGCAGTTGAAGGATCGGTTTCGTTTTCTAATAATGTTTGCTTACGTTAAATAACTCCAACAAACATTACTAACTAATCCTGTCACGTGTATATCGTTTTATTTCAAGTAGGATGAATTGCAAAGTGATGAGATTAATATAGGCACATCTTTCCTATACAAAATAATGATGGGAGTAAACCAAGATAAACAATGCATAAGGTCCTAAGTAACATTGAGAGATTTTCTTTGTCGACTTTCTCTTTTGTTAATAGTTTGTCTATTATCTGATTTGCTGGTGTTTTTGACGAATTGGATCCTTAATAACACTTTATATTACCGTACTGTGTTGAAAATACTTGAACATGTTTTTACATACCCGTAGGAACGAAAAGAAGAAGTCGACGAAGAAAGTCTCTCAATGTTACTTAGGACCTAATGCATTGTTCAGCTTGAAATGATTGAGTATTTAGGTGGTCCTTGAATCTATCGGGTTTTTTTTACTTATAGGGTAGGAAACGGCTTCAGCTCCCCGGGACCCTATTCCAAGCACGGGGTAAACGATAATGAATAACACTCTTTTTTTTTTGCAGCAACCATGGTGCTTTATCTAGTAGGGCTTCAAATGGTGAGTTGAAAACTTCGAAGGAGGGTGCAGCCGACATCCGGACAATAGCGAAGTGAGGGGGTGCGACAGAAGATCGTATACCTGTAAATCATATAGTTTACCACTTCTAAATCATATCCCGTCAAAATGTCAAATTTACTTCCGTTTTCGTGTTTTGAGTTGTTTTACTTGACGTTTTGTGAAAATATTTCGGTGGCCGAGTTCTCGTTGTGTTGATTTGGTCCACCCTCGGGTAGATGAAAAGTGCGAAAAAATGATACGATCCGGATCCGGAGGCGGATGTAAGGCGAGCTAAAGTTGCCGAGCGATGCGCATAGCAGGATGTTAAGCAGAAGGTTTTTACCGAGTGAAATAGTGTGTATGTGTATGCCGTCCGGGAGTAGTTCGCAGGAAGAATTGGGTGGGGCATTTTCATTTTGAGCTGTTCTATTTCCAGAGAGTGTGTAATGGCACAATGAGCCGTACAAAGCTAGGACATTCATAAATTAATGCTAGAGTCCCAACCACTAGATGACGAAGGGCATTCTCAGACATTCTTCTCTTTTCAGAGAACGAGTAATGGCACTATAACCATAAGCCATATGCGGCAACGACTAAAGTTAGTGCTTAAGTCCCAACAGTTTGAAGAGAAATGGGGCATCACATAACTTTTCTTAGACTAGATGTTCCCACAACGACCATTTTTAAATAAATTTTTGTTCTGTACAACAAACAGGCCAGTCTGTTTAACTATTATTTTCAACGATTTATTTCCCTTTTCCGTTAATGTCTACTGAAGGCTACGTGGGTTCCCCATGTCTTTCTTATGGTAGATACCAAATTCTCCCTATTTCCAACGGTTGCATGGACGTAGCTAGGTGAGCGATTGAGGAGTATCTTTGTGAAGATTATTGCGTGTAGATTAAACGTATCAGTAACTGGTTTCGTTTCATGGTGACATGCAATGTCTTCAACGAATTATCCCTCATCGTAGCTCCGTCCACGAGGTGTGCAAACGTCAATGCTAATGCTATGCTTTGGAATCATCTTTACATTCCAAAACCATTTATCTCAAGAGCCTGGAGCAACATGACGGGCATTGAAGGCTCAGTTTGTTTTTCAGCATTTCAGCATAACATTTACTTTAAGGTTGCACTTATAAACTTCAACTGCTATGTTCATAAAATACTGGCATGCGCATATAAGCAGAATAGGATTACTTTTAAATATTTTGTTACTGGTATTATGATTAGATAAGTCATTTGTTTCAGAAATCATCAAACCGGGCTCTTCGATCAGTCCAATTGCTGTTTGTGAAATGTAATCAGAATAGTATACAGATTTTTTTTGAAAACATGTCTACATAGTTATATGTTGCTAATATGTTGCTTTTAGAAAACGTCGTACATCTTTTATTGAAATTTCTACTTTGATATTTGGAATAATCTATTCTGTTTTCAGCTTTTCCAGGACTAGTAGGATATTAATACATATCTAATTTATATTGTCAGTAACAAACCAGTGAGCGTCAAATATATCTTGTAAATACGCATATTATGTTCTCTTACTATTATTGTGATTACAAATACTAATCTACTAGATCCCAATCCTACAGAAGCTGCAACAGCTGAAGACTTTATATGAGTTGTTGACCAGCTAAGTTACGGATATAGATTCTACTATCGTTTACTGTCTTGCTCATATTACTATTATTTGTATTATTAATTTTTTATTATTTTATGTTATGATATGAAAGAATATGAAATTATTGCTTTTAA
Organism: Aedes koreicus; assembly: GCA_024533555.2. Taxonomy (NCBI): domain Eukaryota; kingdom Metazoa; phylum Arthropoda; class Insecta; order Diptera; family Culicidae; genus Aedes; species Aedes koreicus. Next base: position 233,832 of record JAHHFK020004487.1, read on the forward strand.
ATTCATTTCATCAAATTCACTTTAGTACCTATGAGATCCACTAAAATTTAATATTCGACGGACGAAAACAAAACAGCTTATCGTAATTTTAGGCAATAACTCTCATTCGTTCTGCAACATTCTTCAGCGAATGGTTGATGTTTTAAGTTTTCTGTTTTATGTTTTCTGTGCAATAAACATGAATATATCTCTGCAAGTGCGTAATTTGATCGTGAAAGACTGGCAGAAAGGCATGTTTTATCGCAAAGTAGCAGAATAGTTTAGTGTAAGCTTTCAGGCAGTGCAAAAAATCTGAAAAAAATTACAGCAGTTTGGTTCAATTGTTGATAGAACTGGACGAAGGCGATTGACAACGCCGCAGCAGAATGCAAGAATCTTGAGAGACGTTCGTCAAAACCCAAGGTTGACAAGTCGAGCAGTGGAGAAAAGCGTGTCTCAAAATATTTCCAGAAGAACAGCACGACATTCATTGCAGCAACAAGGCCTGGAGAATAAGTTTGGATCTCGTCGGCCACTGATAAGTAAACGCAACAAAATCAAGCGTCTGTAAAGAAACACGTCGACAAGCCGATTTCCTTTTGGAAAAAGGTGTTGTGGACAGATGAGAGTAAGTTCGAATTCTTTGCTCGAAAAAAAAAACAAAATTCTCATAGGTTTACAATTACATGTATTGTAACCACTCATTAGAATCTATGGTATGTACAATTAAAAGTATTGTTCACAACGATAAGATGATAAAAGGATTTATTGTTTCGACAATAGAATCACGGGGGATGCAATATTATGGTGTGCGGATACTTCGCGTGGTCTGGTGTTGGGGAACTTGCTTCAATCGAAGGAATTATAGATGCTAACAAGTACATTGCCATTCTGTGCAATAATTTGAAGGTTTCCTTGCTGAATGTTGGTCTAGAAAATGATTACATATTTCAGCAAGACAATGATACAAAGCACACCGCACGCAAAACTACTACTTTTTCCGTGGATCCCGTTTTACTGTTGGAATGGCCTCCTCAGTATACGGATCTCAGCCCAATCGAAAATCTATGATTAATTCTAGATCAGCAGGTTGATAAAAGTAACGTTACAAAAAAATCTGCTATTTGACGGTTTAAAAAAGTTTGGGAGAACATTTCTAAACAACACCTTCAGAATCTAGGTCAAGGCGTTTCCAAGCAGTTATCAATGCGAAGGGAGGGTATACTAAATACTAAAGTTTGTTTTGAAACTTATTTTCCATCATTTTACTGTCATGTATGCTCTATTCTTGCAACACAAAAAGTGATAAATATACGTTAATGTATTCGCTTCGGGAAATCTGCTAGTGTTTTTTATTTCTTTTTATACGCTTATAGAATTATGTACCCAAAAGTCTACATTTTGTACGAATGAACTTATATATCGAACTTATAACTAATAAACAAGATAATAACAAAAAGGTAAGTATAATTGGAGTGTATACTTTATATAATTTTGAGAAAGCTTGCCAAAGACACTAACTATCTCGGTTATGTTAGTTTAAGCAATTTTTCAATGAATGACCCTTTAAAATTCATTGTTTAAGAATAATTTTGGGTACGAATCATTTCGACATGTTTTCCATCAAATATAGTCGAATTGTGGAATAAATACAAGGATTCCATGGTTGATGATATTTTACGTCGAGCCCGCACAGCCACTTTAAATTACGAGCTGGAAATTAACGATGAGATGCGCAACGAGGCGATGATTTTGATCGAATACATGTGTTTGCTCATGTGCGGCAGTTTGTTGTCCAAATCGTGCAATAAACAATGCATTCAATCGAGAGTTGGAGCATGAACGAGAATACGATCATGACGCTTTGAGACAATTGGTTCGAACAAACGGTACTTTTCTTTCTTCGAACAAACGGTTTACTCCTCAGCAAGAGGACGTTTACGACACTTTGATGAAAGCGATTGACGACCGAAATGGAGGCATTTTCTTCATCGATACACCTGGCGGAACTAGCAAAAAGTACCTTATTTCATTACTATTAGCTTCGGTTCGCTCAAGAACAGATATTGCGCTGGCGGTTGCCTCTTCAGGAATTGCAGCCTCATTGTTGGAAGATGGTCGAGGGGCTCATTCTGCGTTGAAGCTGCCGTTGAATCTCCAACTGACTGACGAACCGACATGCAACAATTCGAAGAATTCGGCAATGACGAAAGTGTTGCAGTGTTGGAAGATCATCATCTGGGACGAATGCACAATAGCACACGATCGAACTATGCAGGATCTGCGCAGTAACTCGAGACCTTTTGGAGGCGCGATAATTTTTGATTTTCGACAAACACTACCTGTCATTCCACACGCCTTAAGCTTTCGTATTTGTGGCGATATGTAAAGAAGCTACGGTTGACGACAAATATGATAGTTGCCTTGCAAAACGGTCAGTCTGTCGGTATTTTCTCGAATCAATTGTTGGCGATTGGCAAAGGATTGATTTCGTTCCCGCCGAATGTCTGCCACTTCACAACGACGAAAAAGGAACTCATTACGAGTGTTTTTCCAAACATCGTCCAGAACTATGAGAACAACGATTGCTTAAGTGCACGTGCGATTTTGGCAACGAAAAATAAGGATGTCGAAGATTTGAATTGCGTAATTCAAAATGCAATTCCTGGACAATTACGTTCATTCAACTTAATTGATTTTGTGACTAATCCGGACGAAAGAACCATTTATCCAACAGAATTTCTGAATTCATTGGATTTACCAGGATTATCACCATATAATATAAGATTGAAGATTGGATATGTTATCATCATGCTCCGGAACCTCAATCAACCGAAATTATGTAATGGAACAAGATTGGTCGTATAACAACTCAAGAATCATGTCATTCAAGCAATGATACTCAAAGGCAAATTCAAGGCGAGGAAGTGCTCAATCCAAGAATTCTACTTATTTAAAACGATTTGCCTTTCGAGTTTTAACGAATACAATTTCCCGTTCGCCTTGCATGGTCATGGTGACATAACAATCAATAAATCACAAGGTCAATCTTTAGAAGTGTGCGGGATTAATCTCGAATGCTTCTCGCATTGTTGTTTATTAATCTTTGTTTATTTAGACTCGGATAATAGAACAAAGAATGTAGTCTATCACAAAGTATTGAATTAAACTGGCGCAAGATTATGTCATCCTCTAAAATCATGCAAATAAAGCATATAAATTCAAACAAATTAGAAATCAATATCTAAAATTCGAGTGTCGTAATCTGTTATCGATTGCAAATGAACGACAAACAAATTGAGGTGACAAACAAGCCAATCCTAGCTTAAAGTTAATAAAAAAATTAAATCATGAATGTTCGGAATTATTTGAATCATAAAATCGGTTAAAGCGGAACAAAGTTCGCCGGGTCAGCTAGTAAATTATAAAGTTCTTTGCTTATATATACTTCTTCGGTATATTGATAGCCAACTTCGATAGTTTTTTATATCTGTAACAAGTCATTGTTTTCTAGATTGGCAAAATTGGCAATCATAACATGAATTTTACATTTTATTCTTCTAACACCGAAAGAAGGGCATAAAGATCACTTGGAGACTCGAATTTTTAACCAAGACCCAGAGGGGCGAGTGTCATATACCATTCGACTCAGTTCGATGAACTGAGCACATGTCTGTGAGTATGTATGAGTATGGTATATGTATGTGTGCGTTACAAATAATGTCACATTGGTTTTTCGGCCGTTTGTAAATCGATTTAAGATCTGTTGGTGGCAAATGAAAGCTACAACATTCCCATAGAACGCTATTAATTTTTTTTATTCGGGCATTTCGTTACGGAGATATGAACGAAATAGTGTTTCAAGGCGTATTATAATAATAACCAAACAGTTCACCCAGACAACCAAAATGCACGTATATTGAAAGTGGTTTTAATGATATACAAACATATATGTAAGTTAATAAATCGTATAGAATGCAAAAATATGGCTTATACGTGCAAAACTGGAGGCCATATACGTGCAAATTCCATTGCTTTCTTAAACGAGTTTATCGCCTACGATAGATTGAATTTGTAATAACAAATTCGATTTAAAAAGTTTAGCGATGTATATCCAATTTAGTATGTGACGCAGTACGATGAATAAATGACACATCGTATATAAGTCGAAAATTTGCACTCTTTACGACTAAACTTAAACATAATACGATAAAGGCCACAATTAATTGCGATTTTGACTTAAAATATAGGATTATACGATACTATTTGAACACTGTTATACGACTTGTGGTTGTCTACCAATTCTAGTTCTGTTGATGTCAAATCAAAGCTATATTGTCTTTGAAAAACCTGTAAAAATTTCATTATGATTGGATAATTCCTCATGAAGATATGACTAGTAAAAAGCTGAGAGCACATAAATTGTGAGATGAAAATATACCCGTTGCAGTTCAAAACCGGACAAGACCACTCGCACCAATCGATGCCGCTTGCATTCTATGTGCTTATTTACCATTTTGAATCCATATCGATAATCAAAATTGACGGTTAGGATTGTCTAATAGTTCATTCTACAGACAAAATATTTGAAACTTCTAATATTTATGTAATTTTCCCCCTTTCCAGCACTTACATAAACAGGTCGTTGAAAACTATTATTGCCAATATTTTCATCACATCGACGAAAAATACATTCAGGGTCAAGGGGTGTATCACTGGAATCGAGCGCAGCAAATTTCAATCGATTTGCAGTCAATTCACAGCGAAATGTCTCCGATTAAGTACTTTTGATCAATATTGCAACACACTCATTACGTCAGTTGCACCGATTTGAAATTTGAGATGAAGGAAAGGAAAGTTTTAAGGTGCTGAATTCAGCAGCTGCGAATTTTCAGTCAAGCTGATGCATTTCGATTTGTAGAGAATTTAATCTAATTAATCAAATCATGTTGATGGTATCCATGTGCGACACCCTTGGTTCAGGATTGACTAATAGTTCATTTCAAAAACTGAATAAATGAAATATCAAATATTTCTGGAATTTCCTAAAATTACTGATGAAAATAAGTATCCAGTACTATATTTTCCATTTTTGAGCTCGTATTCCTCGTGAAGTGTAAGAAGGGTGCAGTCTCACCATCGGTGGATTAATTCGGTTTTTTTTTATTAATATCGAATTTCTACTTTCAAACCTCTGACTCAACAACAGCATTCGCACGTAACATAATTCTCAGCAAATTTTTGTCTTCTAAACCAAAACAAGTTCTTTGGATATTTTTGAACAAGTCTAGGAACTTTTTCAATAGGGCGAATCTAACAATGAGAGATTCTCTCTTGTCTCGCTCTCTTTCATTTATTACAGCGCCATTATAAAACTTTCGAGGGATTCTTTGGTACAGTTCGAAACACAACAGTGCTGACTAGCATACTCTACAAATAGAAGAATGAAAAACGTAAAGGTGATGGAATAGAAATGAAAGAGAAAGTAATCAAAGAGAGTCTCTCAATGTTAGATTCGCCCTAAAGAAAAAAGTCCTTAGAGATCCCTAGAATTTTGGAAGAATGTTATGCGGATTAAAGAAATATTCATGTTTCAATATATTTTAAATTTTACCTTTACGTTATGTGAACCATTGCCATTTTATCAGTTCCTTAAGCCATGTGTGTTCTCCCTCACATACATTCGGTCTAGCAGTGTTCATAATGTATTATATGTGAAAGATAATAAGCACCAGCTAAACTACATGCGTTGAGCTGCTCAGATTGGTGTTGGTAATAAATGCATTATCCATAAAAGGAAAAACTTTTCCGTTTCTTCTTTAATAAGGCTCCGTACTTGAGTTTAAGGCGACGGCCAAAGCATTGCTGACACACATTGTAGACTTCTTGTCCATGTAACGGCTGACTGCAAGATTTTTTTATGGAGCGAAATGAAACGAGACAGTGGTACTCACTCACCTACAACCCCTACAACCTTCGAGTATGTTTTAATTCGTTACTGTGTAAAGATCAACAAAATGATTCTTTACCCCAATCACTACAGCATGGTGATGATAATTAATATCGATAGAAAGAAACGCGATGGTAGTGGGAATATTAATTTGTATTTATAATTTTAAACTTCCGACTTGGGTGTGGGTTTTCATCTATTATTCATGAATTGTTGAAACTAGTTATGATTATTGTTTCGTCCATCCCACAGTAAGCCATCAAACGCAAGTTAAGTGCATTCCTGGTCAGTATTTTAACTATATGTTGCGTGCGTCTAGCAGGTGCGGATGGCTCAGAAGTTTTTGAACCAATTATCATTTGTTCATAGATGTGCTTATGTTCCCTTCCAGTGTACAATGGTACGTACATTGTACATTGTGAGCCGCTTAATAATTAACTGAATACGAAAATGTTTTTTCTGTAACTGCTTAACAAAGAATTCTAAAAAGGAACTTCTTTGTACTGCTTTAAATTCTCCATTATGAATAACGATTCTGTAGACATCGCCGAAACACGTGCTCGCATAATACGGGTTATATTATATTTTCAATACGTTCATAAGGAAAAAAAAAATCTAAAAAATACAGAATATAAGATACAAATCCGATAATAGGAGGCTATATTCAGTTATTTGATACTATTAATAGCTTTGAATTGAAACTGGATTGTCGTTTCCTAGTACCTAGTTTCATAAGCAGTGCACATTATATAGTTTACACTCTGGCACACAGAAAATAGAAAATGAAATGTCAATTAACGTTATTCAAGTTATTTTAACTGCAAAAACGCCAGTTATTCAAATGTACCAAGCGAAAATTTATTTTTGATCGGTATGTCATGACGACGAAAGTTGATCTGGTTTTAACTTTAAAACGGGCAAAAATCATTCCCAGCTATATAAACTTTATTGGTTGAAATTGATAACTCGTATTTAGATTAAATTTGTATAAGAACAATTCTTCCAAATATCTGCGCTATTATGACTATGAATTTATACGTTTCAAATCAATGTTGTCAATTGCCCCAGAAGATGTTTTGATGTTTTGAGATTCAAAAACAATTATATTTGAAAAAATGTCTAGAACATAATATATACAGTCTGATATTATCGCATTGGTCGCATTGGTTGTGTTATTTTCAGAAGTTACTTACTTGTATTTTCAACAACATTTTGACGAGAAAAATAAACGTTTTTCTGATATTCGAAAAATCTTCTCAATAATTTTAAACTTTTCAAAGTTATAGATTACCAACACATTTTGCCGTTTTTAAACACTGCTACATGAAAACGATGCCACAACTGAACCAAGAACCACGCGAAAATAACTACACTTCACATGTATTAAGAGCTTGCATGTTGTTAGTGAGTTGCATCAGATTGATCGATCTATAAACTGAATTAATAGGTGACCTTTTACATTGCAAATGTAATCTAATACCAAACTCCATCGTTGTGGTCCTCTGTATATTAGTTCAAATTCAAGTTCTTCAAATGCGGTTTTATTAGGGAAATTTCATCAGGAGGTTTCAAAATGTGAAAAGAAATTGTCGTTTCTATATTTCTATAATAAGACGTCTTAGCTTAGTGAGGAATGAAGCCATTTCAGCAGTAATATGAAGGTGCTTCTTAAGATTATTTCCAGATTTACAGCGTTATCACAAATCACGTTTATATAAAGCAAGACAATAAGTTAGGTTAGTGCCATTCTTTTCAATTCCAAATAAACGTGTATCAAAATTAGCGATCTTTAGATTTAAAAACCCTGATTATTTAGGGTCTAATAGCATTGGAAATCATCTATCCTAACATATTTGCTTTCGCACCCATCACTACTTTCACTTTTACTCGGAGCCCTTGTTTTTTTTATACTTCTACCCTGATTTAGTATGGACAGTGATTTGTTACTGGAGATCAGACCCCTTATGTATTTTAATGAAATACCCCTTATGTGTTTCAAATTGAAATAAATAATTAACTAATCAATGTTGTGCATAAGTTACAATTTTATGGAACAAAAGCAAACCAACCCTCGATCCATCATAAAGCCAAATACTGTGCTTATGAGAGCGAAGCGTAAGAGAAGATAAAAATAAGAGAAACATACAAAATTCCGATAAGAATAAGAATGAATTCGGTGAGGCGAGTCTTCCACTGGTTGATTGGGAGTGGCACCTTGTTCATTGTATGTATCTTCAAAATAGTGGCTTAGCATTTTCTTATGCTTTCGTATTGATGCAGGTATTTACTATTTAGAACTTGCTTGGGCGTTTCGAAAAATAGCGCAGCTGAATATCTTCTATTTCGGTAAAGGTCGGTCTCTAAAAGAAAGCACTTCCGTGACTTTTAACCGATGAGCTGATTGGGATCACTTTTAGTTAGCTGATTAGGATGAGATAAAGATGCTAATTGAACAATAATGAGTCAATGCAATACCTGTTTTGATTGTCGATGATGATTCACGACAGTAGCTGCTGTGCATATAAACTAACAAATCTCTCTCGGAATGAGTCAAACAGGTAATAAAGATTTCAACGATGTTGTCGGTTTGATGTTTGGTTATATTCGAGACTGTAGATCAATGACTGTTCAAAGGGAATTCGGCAATCACTCACGGAGGATTAATATAAATGTTGGTGTGTGATTCATTCATACCCTGTTGAATCACCATCGAAAGTTTCTTTATCAGTTTTGCGCAATGTAATTTAGACTTCCACCTTTTCATCATTATTACTCAATACTGGCCTAAGAAGTACCGTAATTGACGACTGGTTTCTGGCGAGAAACCGGCCGTCAAAACAAAACGTAGACAGATACGGATAGAATCAAGGAAAACGGATGATGACGAACAAACTCGAACGATATCTAGATATAGTTTTTAGCAGTGGCATAACGCCAATCCAACACCTCCAGCAATGAGCAATGTATAAAGGAAAAATATCCGATGATACTTACCGCTTGGTTAAACTCCCGGCTGTGAATTAACTCACTTAAAATACTCCGTTTAAAAGTTGAATAAAATCGAACGATGATCACTCTTCGAGAAGAAAATCTTAATTTCACTACACGGATGGATGCAAACTGCAAACAGTTTTGATTACGAAGAATAAACTTCTTTCTGCTTGCACAAAAATATAGCCGACAAAAGTAGCTGCTTCTACTCTTCTGCTAGATGTACGTACTCTCGTCGGTGATGAATAAAATTACTTCTTCTTTTTTGTATGCCTTGTAGGGGTTGCTTTGAACACACACAACCAAACAGATTGTTGACGTTTTCTGATGCATTTATATGCAGGTGGAAGACGTCAACAAAACGTACGAGGGGTAGGAATCTAGGTTTGTAACAATTATTATACACAGAGCTGAATTTGATAGTCAATTTTACCATTATTGACTATTGCAGTATAGTGATTTTGAACCTACCCGCATAACGAAAAACAATTTGCTATACAGTCAAAACTATATTTCGAATGTAAGATATATTATCACATTTTATGTTATCGTTATCGAATAGTAGCATCTCATTTTCACCATACAACCTCTACATTAACACATATTATTAATGTATGCCATATTGTCATTGAACGGTTTTTTATTGTCTGCACTCGGTCTGGATTATATACCAACTTTTTGGCATAGAGTACAGCGAAAATTTTGTTCGTGAAAGTTGCCATTTTTTTATGGTAACCTAACTTATCCGCCTATTCAGCATATTGTTATTTGGCCTTTTACCATCTGACAAATTGTTAAAACTATATAGGAGATTGTTAGTTTATAGTTGTCAAATATAAGGGTAAATGTCGTAAGAATAACGGAAACGGTCGTCAACAATAAGGGAAATAGTCCAGGAATGGTTTGTGATTATGCGGGTAGTGATCCTCATAGTAAGAGATATGCGGAAGCAGCCATTTCTTAGCCAATCGTGCAGCGAGAGCTGTCAAATCTGAGCCAATCGTGCAAATTTTGCACTGCGGCAAGTATTATCAGCCTCTGGGAATAAAATAAACATCGTTGCCAAATCGTTGAATCGAATTTCCGCATATCTCTTGCTATGAGGATCACTATTTGAACCGACTATGATCATGTTCAAAACAACCATTAAAATAGTTGATGCAACATTTTCCATAATGTCCGAATAGTCCTTGTTACCATGATCATAGTCAAAAATGCCATGAACGTGGTGAATTCGACCATTTTCATGGTTAGTGTGACCATTATATGCAATAGTCATCGTAACCACGATTTTATTGTCGGTATAACGATAGAATTTTTCTCAGAGTAGATCATTGCATCCAGGGACCTGACGGGCAGCCATTTTCCCGTACCCAACATCTCTAACATCCTAACGTCAAGAGAATCATTGTTTGTAAACAATACAGGCGTTTGTACCCGTAGTAAAAAACGTCAGATAGGCCTTATTCAAATAAGGCCCGTGATGTGTTGCTATCAAACGCTTGAATAAATACGATATGGTTGCCAGGCCCCTGATTGCACCGAATGTGTTAACCTCACTTTTTTTTACAGCTCAGGGAGCTTGCTTACAAGGTGTTAAAGTTAAAGCCAAAAAACAAAATTTGCCATTGCCTTTTTGCGGATTGCACTTTAAGAAAAATTTCATCGTTGTACCGACCGACAATTAAACCATGGTCAAGATGACTATTGCATGCAATGGTTACAATAAACATGAAAATGGTCGAATTCACCACATTCATGGCATTCTTGACTAGGGTCATGGTAGCTAGGACTATTCTAACATTTTAGTGAATGTTTAATCAACTATTATTGATGGTTGTTTTGATCATGAACATAGTCGGTTGAAATCACTATACTGCCATAGTCATCCTAACCCCCAATAATGGTAAAATGTGCATTTTATTCGATTAAAATCCGATTATGTGAAAATAAGCACTGGCGTTTGAACGTTGGCATTCCCGTAAAAAAAAAAATTTCATAGGTTTACAATTACATGTATTGTAACCATACAATAGAATCTATAGTATGTACAATTAATAGTATTGTTCACAACGATCAGATGATAAAAGGATTTATTGTTTCGACAATAGTATCTAATGTAAATTGAGACATCGACAATAGAAAAGGGGGGTTGTTATGTATCTTAACTGTAGAAAAAAATAATTCTTTTTACAAACAAATTTGAGTCAATTACTATTAATTGTATTGTTTCACAATTATTGAAAATCATAGTATATGGAGTGAGTTGTAAAGGCCCAAACGTAATGTGGACGGAAACGGAACGGAAACGGAAAGTTTGACAGTTGTCGCAAATGACGTCGATATGTCCAATTGGCATCAACTTGAATCTAATCAGTTTTCTATCCGACAATCAGGTTTAGTCAGATTGGGCTCTTCCGCTGCCGTTGTCGTTCCGCTTCCGTTATCACTGCGTTCGAGCCTTAATTCTATTGTAATGACAATATGCATTTTTCACTAATCTTATTCATAGACATAAGAAGTCATAACTTATGGTCGGAAATAGATTTTAATGTTATTTTATATTATTGTATTGTAATTGTGTGGTTATTTTAATCCGGGTTGAAAGATTGTTTTGAAGTAGATTTATTTACTCTTTTACACCGTCTCAGTTCTAACCCAAATGAAGAAACAGAACGATTTTAATAATATATCTTGCAGGAATTCTATGTAGAATGCCACAATTGAATACTATTAAATTACCTGATTTACATAAATTATCAATATTCACCATCATCCTACCATGGACCCAAAAGGGATCCTACTGAAGATTGTTAGGGAAGGCATTTTTGGGTTGTTATTAAATTAAATTGAATAAAAGATTTGCGTCTTATTTAAAAAAAATGAATTATAATTTACCTATATAAGGTCGGTATCGTGTTCGAAAGAAATTTCTTTTTCTATCCTTAACCCATGTTAAATTCCGTTTACTGAAACGGAAAAGTAAAGAATCGAAAAGAAATTTCTGCGGCAGTATCCACCTGAAAAGAACAAAAAATAAAATTGGTATTTGTAAGGTTTCCACGCAAACTAATGGGAGCTGTCATTGTTGCTTTCGGAAAAATATTCCGCTCGATTATTTCCACTTACGGTGACATTTTGTTCCATGCAGAACAATTGTCCAAATTCCGCTTGGTAATATCAACATTGAACAAAATTCCGTAACCTCTTTACTTTTTAAGTCAATACTGGCCTTTAGCTTTAAATTTACTTATAATTGGTTACCCAAAAGTGAGTAAACATTACTTATATTGTTAGTTAACCATGTGTACTCAAATATGGGTAAAGCAAACTACACTCGAAAATTTATGTTTATTGGCAACCATAGTTATTTTGGACGTTTAATTCACGCACACATATGCATCATCTGAATCACATCAGCACAAGCGAGAGAGAAACAAAACACTGGGAAAACAAACATTCGATTCATGACAGAGGTGCCAGAAATGATTTCATTCTTTCATGTGGCGGCGAGGTGTTTGAAGCGGATTGTGTCGGATTGTGTTTTTGAGGATGACTTGCCCCCTGAGTGGAACCTATCTTGAGGTCAATAAGCAGACCTCCAGTGGAAATCGGTGAATATGCTCTGAATACCGAACACTGAGTACACAAGTTATTCACAATTTATTCGTTCACTTACCGTTAATCGTTTAGCAACACACAAAACATTCGATTCTGATAATTTTCTTCCAATTTAATACGGAAAAGTTGCCACTGCTATATATATATTTTAATAATATCACGAAAAACATTAATCCCATCTGTGTACATATGTTAATCGTACTGATTTTAATCAAGAAAAATATAAACAAGTTATCGCTCTCCTCTACTACACCCAAAAATATAAACGTCAACAAAACTTTTAAAAGGGCCTACGTTGCTTTAAAAAATCACTGTTTCTATTGTCGCTCATATACAAATGTCGTTTTCGATTTTAAACCTGGGTCAGGTCTGACTCTGACTCGCAATTACCGAACGAAAACGGATCAAGAGTCGAATCAGTATGATGGTATTAGTGCAAAACATAAATATAAACAAACATAAACATTTTATTTTGACAGTTCATGTTTGTGTGTATTGGTGAATCCAGGTTGGACTTCGAAAAAAGTTGAGAGCGAACCTCATCGATGTTGGGTCGGATCCAGAGCGGATCCAGATCCGACCCGATTGAATAAAAAAAACGTTTTGACAGCTGTTGGGGCGGACCTAGGGCTAACCCAGTTCCGCACTGGCAATAACCGAAAACGACATAAGTCGCACTTCCGATGCAGTAAAGGTATTTTGACTGCCGAGTTTGCAACAAGCCTAGTTGGTGGGGTTTTTTGCCCTCTTTGGTTGCGCGGTGTGATTCTATAAGTGCGGCAACGCGAATACAAGTCCGATTTAGCGTTGGGTCGGGGGGGGGGGGGAGTTTTTATAAATTAAAAAAAAAATTATAACTTTTTTTTTTTTTATTTTAAAAAAAATTTTGCGGCGGAAATTAAAGCAACTGAGAAAACCCACCAGATTGTATTTATTGGGCAACTTTGGAACTTTGGGATCAATTTAAAAGAATGGCGTAACTGTTTTGTCCAGGCTTTTAAGAGCTGTAATGGCCACCACAATCAATCTCACTATCAGGCTATCAGGAAGCGGTCCAAGGGGTTGACATTTGGCTTGTGTCGACTAGTAAGTAGACGATCGAATGAAACAAGACAAACGTCAAATCGTTCGCTGCCTACCAGAAACTGAGCATGATTGTGGCGGCCATTAGTGCTCGTAAAAACCTGGATAGACCTCTTCTCGCCGACTTCGTATTGACGCATTTGCTCAAAATTCCACGCCTCTGTTTACTCCATCCTTATGGGAGATTACATTGCGATGTTTCGTGAGACGTGGTTGTTCATTTAGCGCCGCGTGGAATTTCGTGAAAATGTGCATTTGGAAACTTTACAACAGCCACGCAATGTATCATGTTCAAGGAATCCGTCAATATCTGTTGCAAAAACTGTGTCAGAAATCACATCTTTGCGACAGATTTGGAAGATAAAACTTGTATTGACCTTTTAAGTCACAGCTAAAAAGGAACTAAATCGATTTTGTTTGTCGCATTGTTTTCCCATGTTCTTCAAAGCTTTTTCCGTTGTTTTGATTCTCGACTCGCTTTGACAGGCAGTGACAGCCAAATATCGGCTCGTTTTGACGCTCACATGTTTCGTATCTGTTTCTTCCTCCCAGGTGCCGATATCTTCGCCGCTCTTATTCATATTACATCAAAGAGTAAGTGCAATGAATAGTAGTAACGTTTACTGCACGCGTACTGGCGTCTTGCAGCTACAGTTTCCTTAAAATTCTAATACATATAAACAATGTACACATCAATTCGTATTGTTCAAAACCTTGTATGTAAATTCACATATTACCCAACATTCATTGCGAGTTTTAAAGGAAAACATTAGAGAGGATCACTACCACATCTACACAACAAACACTAATACATTTGAACGTAATAACCTCAATAAACGCTTGCACCTTGACGTCAGCACTTTTTATCTACCTCTTTCACTCTTTTGATACGCCCTATCGAGCCATCGCCTGGCCCTTAGAAAGTGTCAGTTATTTGTGGGCATTGTTTACATTTTTTTTGTATGAGATTAAATTAGGTCGTCTATCACGCTGTAGCACAAGTACACATAAAACAATGGGTCTGTTTAATGACCAACTCGAACTAACTCGGAGTATCATGCTAACTCTTTTTGGTATCAATCCCTGAACGAATGCCGAAAAGAGACAAAAAAGAGGTTGCGAGTCGTCGCGAGCTGGTCATTAAACAGGCCTAATATCTCACTTTCTGCACTTATAACATATTGGTTATATTGCGCACTTAGCACCCTACTGTTTCGCAATTAATTTTAAGTGCAAAACCCGAGGGGTACGCCACTTTGCGATTTTACATTGGATCGCTGCTAATCCTTATCAAATTCACACAAAAAAACCATCGCTTCCACTATCGCCATTAATCGCAACAGTATTATGAATCGCGAAATTAATCGCGTAATCGCGTCTCATCGTCACCGATTCTTACTCGAATCGCGAGCAAAGTTAGGCAGCTATGACATTCATATTCGAGCTACCCTTTTCTTTTCGGGCAACAGTGTCGAAATTTGTTTTGATTATTTCGAGCAAGTGAATCCAAGCAAGCAAGTTTCTGGTAACAAAATCAGTAGTTTTGTTTACGTTTGTTTCGGTGCTAAAAAAAAACCATTACTATCTTCGTTTGACTATCGAATGAGTTTAGTTTGTCAAGTTTGAATCTGCATATCTCGTGTAATTGTTATATTATTCAGTACCATTGTTTCTGAAGCAATTTATGTGACAAAAATACGAATTATAAATGCGTAATAAAGAAAGAGTTCCGAATCCAAAAACTTTCTGTTTAAGCCACAAGATTGTTCTGCTGGTTGCGTCCCTAAAGAGTGCCTACGAATGAATTGCATTAGTATCAACTGCTTCTACATGGATGTTGTTTTATGTCTATGCTTCTATATGATTTCTGTCTCATGTATTAAAGTCTGACAGGATGTTATCACTCTAATAATGGTCTCGTATTTAATAAAGCATTATGGGTATTCTGATTTCTGTTTAGACGAAGTCGTCACTGATCCTAGTTATTAGGACAAGTTTGTCCGTTGCATTTCCTATTCGTGGGATCTATTTCTAGCAAAGAAAGACCAGCCTTTTGCTTTCACAGCCCCCGCCATTTTCATCAGCAAGGCTCTCTCTCCACTCATTAAATTAAAATCTTCTGGTTTCTATATACTTCCGTTATACTAGGTTTCCTGCAGAGAGGTTCGCGAGCTCTGGAAATCTACATATACCAGCCTCCATTCTACTGATTTACTCTTCGGTGAGGTCTTCCAGGGGCTGGTTTATGGAGCCTGTTCTCTCGACTATGTGTTCAAGGAGGGTTGGTATGGTGCTCTTGAAAAAACCGTCAACTTTCTTCAACACGGACACGGAACTGACGTCGATTCGCCTGGCGGCCTAACGCAGAAAAGGCAACGAAAAAAAAAATCGAAGCATCGATAGTGAAAACTGCGATTTTCTTGCGAGGTCAGGAAAAAATATTACTGATTTAATAGCGAGAAATGTAATTTTATTTCTGGCAGTTCTGGTTGTCAAATTTTTCGAGCAGTTGCATTCTGTCAGCGATAATTTTTATTCTGATCGCATCGTCATCGCGCTCTCATCGCGATTGATCATGCTAATCGCATAAAAAGTTTTCAGCAGAAATAAAATCATGATCATCGTGGAAATTGTCATGCCAGGAAGGCTTTATCTAACGCTCATCGTGAGAGTTGCAGCCCCCTCGGCAAAACCGTTAACGAAAGTGCTGGTTTGCATACAATCGTGTCGATGTCTTCGGCGCACTTATTCTTCTCTCTGAGAAAAATTTCATCGTTGTACCGACAATTAAATCATGGTCAGGATGACTATCGCATATAATGGTTTCAATAACCATGAGAATGGTCGAATTTACCACGTTCATGGCAGTTTTGACTATGATCATGGTAACAAGGACTATTCCGACATTATGGAAAATGTTGCATCAACTATTCTTAATGGTTGTTTTGACCATGATCATAGTCGGTTAAAAATCACTATACTGCAATAGTCATCCTAACCCCCAATAATGGTAAAATTGACTATCAAATTCCTCTCTGTGCACGAGCCGTTGCATAAGTGCGCTGAAGACAACGACACGATTTGAGACAATCCCGCACTTATAAAATGTAAGTTCGGAGTCCAGTGGGGAACGAAATGCGCAATATTGGTTGAGCATCTTTGGGAAACATGGAATATTACTATTAGGGTTCATTGGTTCTCATATTCAAGGAGGACTGTGGCAGTTTCAATTCAAATCAATGATAAAAAGTTCAAAACTTGACTGAAAATATTTATTAATTAAAATGCATAGTGTGACATAAGTAAAAGCTCAATGTTTGCAATCAAAAGAACTTCGACAAGGCCCTTTTAAAAAAAATTTCTCGCATGAAGTAGATCATTTGACAGCACTTCACGTGCTTCACGTGTGTTGGGTAGCATGCATATAACCAAGACGAAATGAAAGGGTTTGTTTGTTTTTCTTCCATGAGAATGTTGACAACAAGTCTCACTATTACGTTGGGCATAGAATGCTCTATGAATGATTGAACACGCACACTAGCGTTGATGTGTATGCTATACCTATGACGTCTATATAAGGTCTGGCCCAGTAGCCACAACAATATTAGTGAAATGAGCAAAATTTGCCCATGACACTAATACCACCGCACTTCTTGCGCACGCTACACAAGAGCTCGAAAAGTGCTACGTCATACTATTTTTTTCATTCGTTCGCTCCATGATTATTTATTGTGTGCGCTATAGAACTTAATTTTTCAGCTGATTTCAGTCTATCGATGATGGAAAATTGGCTCTATGCGCTACTCGATTGTCAAGTTCCAGCGTTTGAAAGTTAGTGTGGCAAAAATTCAATTACCTCAGTTAAATTCACTATAAATTACCCATGTTAACAGGAGGAAATGCTTCTGCTCAATAAATGGCATTTGTATCATGATTATTTCCACAATTCAGCATTCAGAATAAACGTTTGAACCGATTTTATTATCTGAACCCATGCACGCCCATAGAAAGTTGAATAGTGTTACGTCATCACTCGCCGGCTCAGCAATGTTTACATTATTTTTGCTTCCAATACCAGCCAGCAGTGCGTTGCCCTAGACCTTATATAGATGTCATTGATGCTATACAGTATGTGAGCAGTGCCGCCAAATTCAACAGAGATGGAAAAAAATTACAAATGTGGAGTTTTATTTCTCGGTAAATATTGAAAAAATCTAACATTAGAAGTATGTTATTATTTATTTAATCTATGGAAAAATAAAATAGTTCAACTTTGGGTGATTTGTAGCACTCCCACAAAAACGGTGATATTACAGTACTGCCAAACCCATTTCATTCCAATAAGAGTTATAATAAAATAGTTTGGCAACATCAAGCGATTACGTCGATTGTAAACTCGGTTCAGAATATGTGCAAGCGTATTTAAATTATTGTGAAAATTAATCCCATAGTTTTCTAGTATTTTATCACGTATACTAGATACTATACTATACTATACTATACTATACTATACTATATATACTATACTATACTATACTATACTTTTCCTGCTATATATGAACGACGCTAACTTGGTCCTCAAATGCCTGAAATTATCCTACGCGGATGACCTGAAGCTGTACTACGTTATAAAATGTCCGGAAGACGCCCACTTTCTTCAGCAGGAACTGCAAGTGTTTGATAACTGGTGCCGAATCAACAGAATGTCCTTAAATGTATCCAAATGCTCAACTATCTCCTTCGGCCGAAAACGTGCGATGTATCTTCACGACTACATCCTTCGAGGTACGCGCTTGAAACGAGAAACAACGGTCAAGGATCTGGGAGTAATGCTGGACTCCAAACTGTCGTTCAAGGTTCACATTTCGTATATTGTTTCCAAAGCCTCTTCGCAGCTAGGATTTATGTTCCGCTTCGCAAAAAACTTCAAGGACGTTTACTGTCTGAAGGCATTATACTGCTCTTTGGTTCGCCCTTTCTTGGAATACTGTGCCATCGTTTGGTCCCCTTTCTACCAAAACGCAGTCCAGAGGATCGAAGCTGTTCAGCGAAGGTTTATACGCTTTGCTTTGCGACATCTTCGCTGGCAAGACCCTCGCAGATTGCCAAGTTATGAAAGTCGGTGCAAGCTCATCAACCTGGAACTGTTGGAAGGTAGGCGTATGGTAGCCAAAGCGTGTTTCATTGGTGATCTGCTTCAAGGAAATGTTGATTATTCCGTTCTACTGGATCTCTTGACCATCAACACTCGACGACGAAATCTCCGTTTACAACAGTTCTTCGTGTTCCGGCACTCAAGGACCAACTACGGAAAACACGAACCTGTGCAAAGCATGTGCCGCGTTTTCAACAGCTGCTATAATGTGTTTGATTTTAATGTATCCCGTGATGTTAATAAGCGTTGTTTCCGTATATGTCTTTGTTAAGTTTTGTTAATTTTCGTATGTAATTTAATTTTTTAAAGGGTCATTGGGATGAACATTTTTATCTGTTGACGAAAATAAAATAATAATAATAATAATATTCGTAGATTCTCGTGTGGCTAGTGTAATAAGTGAAGTGTGATTTTTATGGTTTGTTCAATTACGCAAAGAAAATGTGTGAGGATATAGCAACAATCAATATGCAACTAGCGATTTGAAATTGGTTCACTGTTGTAGAACCCCTTGGTCCGAAGTACACCTTGAAGCCAGCACCTAACTATACATATTTGCGCCTTTGTTTTGATTTGCTGTGTTATTTTGACAGAATATTTGAGAGTGTGTTCGTGTGAGTTCATTATGAGGGGCGTATTATTAAACTTGGGACCGAACTTGGGACCGATGTGCTAGTACTGACTGAGCCAAGAAAAAAATCGTATTTGTTCGGGACCTACTGGTCTTAGAGTTAGTCTATGGATATAGTGCAATTAAAGAGAAAACTTGGAGTCTGGCTCGAGTATATTCCCTAGTACGGTTAGGTCAATACGACGAATTTGTTGTGCAAAGGTAAGAAATTGTGTTGAAAATCTGACTGCTCATTATTTTTACGAAATTTAAGTCTCTGAAACGTTTTTGTAGCTTTGGGAATGTCCATTAAGTATGTCACGCAAAAAGTGACTTTTTATAACCCCCCCCCCCCCCCCCCCCCCATTGTTACGTTTTTTGTATGGGCCTTCAAATTTTTTTGTTGGATGACTGCAGAATAGGATGAATATATGTACTATGGTGAGCATAGGTTCCGCTTCCCTACTATGAACTAAATTTATCCACTATAGAAACGATTGCTATCGGAAGAATCCGAACTTTTCACACAGCTACAAAGGACACGTTAGCAAAATGGAACTTGATCAGATCAGATACATATAGTACTTGTAATGTGCAAGAAAATCTTATACACTTGCTTTTTGAATGTAACAAATTCTCTGGGATGAGACGAAAGTTCCCCGTGCTCTCGGGGGCAAGTCACTCGGCCACCATGTGTTGACACCCTCAAAAACACTATCCGACACAATCCGCCACACTTCAAACACCTCGCCGCCACATGAAAGAATAAAATCATTTCTGGCACCTCTGTCATGAATCGAATGTTTGTTTTCCCCAGGGGGTGCGACTCTATCTCAGATGCAGATTTTTTTTTTTTTTTGCTTTTGTGCGATGTGCGCACGCTTAGTAGATAGAAAGAAGATTTCAAAGATTTTGATGAAGATTTTAAAGATTTACTGCAAAAAGATGCAGCACGATGCAAGTTGATGGATTAAGATTCACAAGCTGAAACAAGATTCTTCAAAGATTGATTCGCTAGCGTGGGATTTTTCGATCATCTTGAATCTGGATTTAGATGTGTCGCACCCCCAGGTTTTCTCAGTGTTTTGTTTCTCTCTCGCTTGTGCTGATGTGATTCAATGACATCTATATAAGGTCTGGGGCAACGCACTGCTTGGTTGTATTGGAAGCAAAAATAATGTAAACATTGCTGAGCCAACGAGTGATGGCGTAACACTATTCAACTTTCTATGGGCGTGCAAAGGTTCACAAAAAAAACTGGTTCAAACGTTTATTGTTAATGCTGAATTAGCTGATAATCATGATACAAATGCCATGTACTGAGCAGAAATATTTCCTCCCGATAACATGGGTCATTTATAATGAATTTCACTGAGGTAATTGGATTTTTACCACACTAACTTTCAAACGCTGGGACTTGACCATCGAGTAGCGATATAGAGCCAATTTTCCATCATCGATAGACTAGAATCGGTTCAAAAATTAAGTTCTATAGCGCACACAAAAACAATCTCAGAGCGAACGAATCAAAAAAATAGTATGACGTAGCACTTTTCGAGTTTGTGTTGCGTGCGCAAGGAGTGCGGAGGTATTAGCATAGACTAACCAGTAGGTCCCGAACAAATACGATTTTTTTCTGGGCGGAGCCAGTACTAGCAAAAAAAAAAATGCACCTAGGGGTGGGAAAATGGCGCGCGGTGGTGGACCCCCCGGCGGGAAACAACCACGTAGAGCACCCAACTATATATATATTTGCGCGTTTGTGTTGTTATGGGGTGTTTTTGACAGAATATTTGAGAGTGTGTTCGTGTGAGTTCATTATGAGGGGCGTATTATTAAGCTTGGGACCGAGCTTGGGACCGATGTGCTAGTACTGACTGAGCCAAGAAAAAAATCGTATTTGTTCGAGACCTACTGGTCTTAGAGTTAGTCTATGGTTAGCATAGACTAACCAGTAGGTCCCGAACAAATACGATTTTTTTTTGGGAGGAATCGGTCCCAAGCTCAAAGATTCGCCCCTAACAACGTAGCTCACACCAACACATTCTCAAATGTTGTGTCAAAATAACATAGTGAATCAAAACAACAACCAAGATACTAGTACCGGAAGGTACCGAAAAGCGCACGAATTATTGCAAGGTGCAGACTGCAAGGTATACTTCGGAACTAGGGGTTCAACAACAGTGAACCAATTTCAAATCGCTACTCTGAGAAAAATTTGGGGTAAGTAGTTTTTATTTTGTAAGATTTAGTTGCACATTGATTGTTGGATTAGTGTCATGAGCGAATTTGGCTCATTTCACTAATATTGTTGTGGCTACTGGTCTAGACCTTATATAGACGTCATTGGTTTTGAGCGAGTAGTTCAGTTTACCCACATATGGGTGAAAAAATAATTGTTTTGTAATTATGGTTGGCCCACAATTGATACGTTTCGGATGCGTTTGCGTGAATTTGACAGTTTTCCCATAGGTTTTCTGCCAAATTTACGTCAACGAAACGCAAACGTATCCATTGTGGGTGACTCTTTACGATTGCACCACTTGCAACGTGCCGATCCGGAGTCCTTTGGATCTACGGTAGACCATGGATACTGCTCTTCGTATCTTCTAGTAGTCGAACGCGGACTTGCCATTGCCAAAAGTTAATAGATGTTGTTTTCTATTCAACTGAATCACAATAGCAGAAACTGAATCACGATATTTTCGTCATTTCAAAAAAACGTTGCAATGGTCTCAGTTGTAAACGATATCGTTTCGTATCGTATTGATTCTACAGAACTTTCAGCAAAGCTTAATTTTTACACACCCAGCCTGCCACTACGAAATTAAAATTTATTTATCATAAGCAATTATGCCATTAAATCGGATGATAGCAACATACTACAAACTTCTCATATGTACTTGAATATATGCCAAATATGTTTATATATTTTCTTTTAATCTATATTTAAGTGACAAAATATTTAATAGTAATGTAATGACGTTAAATAATAAACGATTCAGTTATTTGATGGATTTTGTAGAGCACTGTTTTCTGATACGAGTAATGTTTAGACGATAAATTGGAAATGATGAAAAACCGCGATCAGTTCACGACATCAAATGTTATACCACCGAAGATAACATGCATTTGAATGGAAATAAATGTTTGAAAATTATTTAACATGTACCAACCCAGGAGGGTTAACTATTTATCAGATAAATCAATTATAAAAGGGATTATATGTAACCCAATGGGCTCTTTTCTGATCTTTCTCGCTATCGTGGCTGGTAAACAGTGACTTATAAACTGCAGTTGCCTTGGGATCTTTGGCAACGCTGTAATCCTGTTTAGATTTTTTAAACGTCGGATCATCTCCTATTTTGTCGCTAATAAGGGCTCTCTTATTAGGTATTATAGGCTTGTGTGACATATTGCTTGATTTTCCAGCTGCTACTGTTTTTGAAGGACCGGCTTCCATGTTATCCATAATAACACTGCAGCTAGTAACAGTAACGGTTGATGCTTGCTCTATTTTGGATTTCGCTTTCTTTTCGGCTTTAGCCTTCTTTTCAGCCTTCAAACGCGCTACTCTGGCTTCCATACGGGTTCGCATCAGATCAATATCCTCTTCTGTACCGTTCAAAATCACAACGTCTTGTTCCGAGAATGGAGTGAGACACTGCAAAAAAAAAACAACAAGAATTAATGTTATATACGATTTCTCTTAAACATGATTGAATAACAATACTCACACTGGAACAGTTCTTGTCTTTTACTTCCTTCAACGCCCGTTCCGAAAAAACACACCCGCAACTCCAGAGGGCAACGAAACGGAACTGTCCACTCATTTCAAGCCCGATCAGAGCACAAATGAATTCAGCGCTTTTGTCATCGTGGTTTTTTTCGTATGCTGGATTGGCGGTTAAGTTCAAATCCTTAACGTCTTTTAGCGACTTGATGTGCGCACACGATTCAGGCATTTTGCTTTCCAAAAGGTGCTCAATTACATTTTGTTTGGAGTAAAGCCGCCCAAGCCCGCACATCACAATCGGTTTTTGTAAACGTTCCTGGGTCAGGTTGCAGTGTTTCCACCGGAACTGTCTTTCCGCATCTTTGTCTTTCTAAAAGTAAAAGTTGTTTGTAGTTGACAATGGATCCATATTCCGAAAAACATTTTTTTTTTGGCCTAACTGCCAAACGTAAACAATGACTTCTTTCGCGAATTTCACGACATTCAAAACTCCTCTCATTTATCCTTCACGAATATTTCGAAGGAGAAGAGCCCTCCTATACGATAGAATTGGTGGTTTACAGGAGTAGACTTTGTATCCCAAGAAATTCGCGGAACAAGCCATTGTTTACGTTTGTTAGTTCTCGCATAATATTTGAAAGGGTATGCCCCTATTCGTTGATCCAAACGGCTAAACAATCGAATCTGGGGCACTGCCTGCAGTTTAAATCGATTGGATACATTTTTAGCTTGCACATTTAACTATTAATTCTATTGTAAATTGCAGCCGCGTAGGTCATAGACAATGCAGTAGATGAAGAGAATAGATCAACAAGGACATACCCTTTTCAAATGATCCGCGAGAGTAGAGCTGTAGTGATAGGCGTCAGGGGGTTTTTACTTTACCTGTTCCGGTTTCTTCTTCAAACGAACTAATTCGTCTCGCCTTGGAATAGTTCCACCATCACATCCCATCTCTTCGCGTGAAACTTTTGTGCAGAAATAACTTAGAAAATAGTTCAACTTTGATATTTTTGTAACGATTTCTTTTATAATTGTATTCACAACAATGAGACGCAAATCAAACGTTGCAATTTTTCTCGTTTTCTTTGGCAGAATGAGAAAACGTCAAAATTCTCGCGTAAGATTTGAAAAAGGTCTATCTCCTGTAAATGCAACTTCTAAAGGATTTGAGCTATTAGGTTTAGTGACGTTTAACGCACGCACACTACAGCGCCATTTAGATCAAAGGAGTGCAAGTAAGAAAGAAAATCTTTTGGAGGAAAACAAACCATCATTCCTCTGCATGTGCGAGAAAGGGAAAGGTGATTAAACGTCAAAAAGCCTAATAATAAACCAAAGAGAAAGTCGATGAAGGTCAACAAAGATAGGCATTTTTCATATATTACGCGATAATTGAGCCCTTCAGTCAGTGACGACTCAACCAAGGTTTGTGAGAAGGGTGGTATTCTTTTGTCGGATTTTATTATCCGCATTACTCGTGTTTCGGATAGAAAAATACGATCAAAACAAAAAGTCATAAGAAAGATCTCAGTTCACGTTTATTTCGCGTAGACGTAGTGCAAAACGGTTGTGAAATGAATCCAGTAAGCAGTTTCACATTTCCGGTCATTCCTAAAGCAATAAGGTAACTACATTATATTACATGCGTTCAGTTTTACCTAGTGCATTCCATTGCAGTGAAGTTCTCCTAACACATGATAAACAGATGATCGTTGTTGGTGTGATTGGAAAATCTTCCACACCCAACTGCAATAAGCTGGCCGGATTTAATCTGCTTACCACACATCCAGCTCTTACGGATTCAAAATGCAGCGAGGTATTTGTGTATTTTTTTCATTCTTGTTATCATTTCACTATCTATTTAAATTACTTCAAGGGTCGGATAAAATTTTACTTCGAAAACGATGGAGACATCCTGTATCTACATTTCGAAACAACTTTCGACCAGTATGTTATGGCCGATATGTTGGCTAAAGCAGTTGAAACTGGCATACAGGATAACTTCGTCAATTTTAACAGCAACATGCGGACCAGATTTGCACGAATGCTACTCTTTGCTATACAGGTTTGCCATATGATTGTCTTGGTTGAACCCACTTCCGTCTTTGACACTAGTTATCTGTCGATTTTTAAATCATTGAAAATCATACGAGAGAAGTATGTGCTGAAATTTTTGCCAAAGCTGCTGAAAAGTTCAAATGTTGGCAACTATATGGGCAAGGAAGCTCGACTCTGCAGTCCAAGATTCATTTTTTTGTTTGAGGGAACAAGTAACATTAAGCCGGAAGATATCGAAAAGCTAGAAGCTTTGGAATGCGCAGTGGAAGATGATATTTATAAAATGCTAAGAAATGAATTCATAATCACGAACAACAGCGCGATGTCACTGTTTTCCATTCCAAGAAACAAGAAGTTTGTGTTCTTTAGCAGTGACACGAAAGCAAAATCGGACCCATTGTTGGATTCAATAGATATGCTGATGGAGTATCTGGATAAACCTTCTGGAACACAACATGACAAGGATGATATAGATTTCATGAACAGCTTGCGACCTTGCGACGGATATGGAATGTCGGCTTGGAGCGTAGGGCTAAGTATGAAACAGCCCGGACAAGAACGGAGCATTCTGAATTTACTTAAGAAGCATGTTGCTGAAGCATTTGAGCATGGCTTTGATGATAGTGTATCGAAATACAGGGGCAGAAGTCATTTTGCGGTAAATATGAATCCAATACGTAGATATGAGATAAGCAAAATGGACGATCGGGTAGATGACGATAATATCCTTTGTATTTTATCTATCATTTAGGTTCCAAGCGTAAAACATTGGTTTGAAGGATTCAAATACTTGCACAAAATTTTCATTGAAAACCCTGATAATCCTAATTATGAACCAGTTGATGTTGATTACGTAAGTTCTGTTATCTCACAAATAACAAAATAAGTACTTTTAAGTCAAAAGGGGCGCTGAAAAAAACATTTTGTTTTCAGAAAACATATTTGGAAAATTTCCACAAGATCATCGACATCGACAAGCGTTT
>JAHHFK020004487.1:265000-322500 GCA_024533555.2 Aedes koreicus
TATGACTTCCGTAGAGCTGACTATCGTAGTATTTGTAAAGGTACTGTCTAATTTGGATTGGCAGCATTCTTGATCCAACCGATGTTAATATCGCCGCTCAAACTTTTTCCCACGTCTTGGATTATGTCATTGACAGGCACGTCACAAAACAAATTGTTCGCGACAAAATCTGGACACCCCTGGAAATACTTCATCAACGCGTGAAATATTTCGCAGACTGACGAACGTATGTCTGTTCATTGTGTAAAATCAATATTTGGTGATAAAGGGCGAACACGAAATTATTGCGACACATTCAACAGGGCATAACTTTTTTACCATTGGGTAAAAATCAACCAAATTTGGCACACTTTCTCATTGATGTGTATTGTTTACATGCTGTCAAACTCGAAGTCGTGTTTTTCGATTCAACGAAAATGGAGGTGAACCAACGCGAGTCGAGAGAACAAATTCTTTCCAAACACCTGGAATTTCCTGACCTGTCGCACCGGCAGTTGGGAAAAATGTTGAACATTCACCATTCAACCGTCTCCAGAGTATTGAAGCGGTTCCAGGAGCGGTTGACGTTGGACCACGGCAAAGGAGCTGGAAGAAAACCGGGACCGGAGAACAAAAAGACGGAGGGAAAGGTGAAGCGGATGATTAAAGCAAATCCCAACGTCTCAAGCCGTGATTTGGCTAAAAAGATCGGCATGTCGCAGAGCTACGTCCAGAATGCAAAGAAGAGAGCTGGACTACATACATACAAGGTACAGAACTTCCCAAACCGCGATGAGCGGCAACAATCGACGGCTAAAACTCGGGCACGGAAGCTCTACGAGAAGATGCTGACAAAATATGGCTGCTGTGTGATGGACGACGAAACGTATATAAAAGCCGATTTTAAGCAAATTCCGGGGTTGCAGTTTTTCACCGGCAAGAGCAAGTTCTATGTGGACGACAAATTTAAGAAGAAGAAAATGTCGAAGTTCGCCTCCAAATATCTCATTTGGCAGGCCATCTGCTCTTGCGGACTGAGGAGTGAGCCTTTCGTGACAAAGGGCACAGTAAATGGCGAGATCTACAAATCTGAGTGCCTCGAGAAGCGCCTTTTGCCGTTCTTGCAGCAGCACGACGAAGCTCCGCAATTTTGGCCAGATTTGGCATCATGCCACTATTCTAAAAGTGTCCTGGAGTAGTATGAGGCCAATTCTGTCCATTTTGTTCCAAAGGACATGAATCCGCCAAACTGTCCGGAGCTGCGCCCGGTGGAGCAGTACTGGGCAATGATGAAGCGGGAACTTCGGAAGAGCAAGAAGACAGTCAAAGACGAGAAGGACATGTTAAGAAAATGGAAAAAAAAAACTGAGAAACTGGTACCGGATGACACTGTAAAGACTTTGATAGAGGGCATCAAGCGAAAATGCGTTCAATTTTACACTCAAGGCTCCATCGATTAACTTTTCTTTTGATTTTTGAAGTAAATATATGTATAAAACTACCCTAAAATTTTGGTTTGATTCTAAACATTATAAGAAAATTGGCATGACATTTTCGGTGTCGCAATAATTTCGTGTTCGCCCTTTACTACAAGCGTTTAGATCGATGACGGCGTCGAAAAAAGAGCAAGTGCGAAAAGCAATTGTGTACGGTCGCTATGAAAATCCGGACCTTCAATTTTTTTGTATGGATTGTCACGTTATCCCAAACCACCCCCCCTAACTGCGTGACATGATTAATGGACCTTCCCTTAGGTGTGCATACGTTCTTGAGCTCGAATACCTTGACGGAAGAAGTGTTCGTCTTTTGATGCTTTCCACGAATCAAGCCATTTTCTGATGTCTTCATATGAGTGGAACTGCTGATCAACCAGCCATGTGCCATCGAACGGAACAAGTAATAATCGAACGGCGCAATATCTGGGGAATATGGCGGGTAGGGTGGGTTGAAGATCGCAGCGCGCCCACGGACGGTTCATATCTGTTAGCTGTCACATTTTTTCAGTTTCTCTTCGTTTGTGAAATTTTTATATATATATTTTTTTTTTCTTTTCGATATGATAAGAAGACGATATAATTTTGCGAACCAGGTGGAAAATTTCAGTGCTGTTAGCTGGTGGAAGTAGTTTTTTCAATTGTGAAAATGGTATTCCACCTGAAGAGACCGGTGTCGGTTAGTATAATTTTGTGACGGTTTTGAACGCGATTCTCGAGTGTTTTTTGCGTCAAAGGTTTTAAGGTAATTTTTCTTCACTCCGCCCACAACCCAGTTGCGAAGATCGAGATTTTCTTCTTGTTCAGTGTGTCTTACTCATACTCACACAACGCTGAAAGAGAGGTTCTATGTATGCCTGCATAGAAATCGACGACGGTACGCTTTCATTGGCTGTTCTGAGTAGAATCATTCCACTCAGTTTCCGGAATACCTGGCTTGAATACGGGAATCAGCTCGGCAAACAAGGAAATATACTGTGAAGAATGTTTAAAGAAGCGATTTTTACCATTCCTATACGCAAAAAAAACCGCAGTAGAAACTACCATTTCGAGGGTTAAATTAAGCGCAAACACCAACCATTTTCACCTGACTATAAATACGTTTGATTTTACCATGCCTGCTCATATCGATATCAATATGAGGTCTGTCAAATATACCACAAATGTTGAAGGTTTTACCATAAACGTAGTAAATTTGACTGAAATTTCAAGGTAGTTTTAAAAATAGGCATAGTCGGGTAATGGTAGTTTTTACTACAAGATTTTTTTTTCTGTGTACGCAGCCATGACGCTCCCTCGCTATTCTGGCCTGATTTGGCATCTTGTCACTACGTCAAAGATGTTTTGGAATGGTATATAGCGAATGGAGTCCATGTTGTACCGAAAGAGGCGAATCCACCTAACTGCCCGAAGTTGCGACCTATCGAGCGGTATTGGGCTCTCGTGAAGAGAGAACACTTTCAATATAAACAACAAGCCACAACTATAGAACAATTTCGAAAATCTTAGACAAAAGCAGCTAAATCGGTTGCAGAGAAGTCTGCACAGACCCTAATGGCTTGAGTAAACTAAAAAAATCAGTTTCTTCATGCAGCCTAGTTAAGTAACTGTAATTAGTTTTAAGATGACTAATAATGCATAATTAAATGAATAAAAAATGCATCTTGGATTGAACAAACAGCAAATTAGTTTATTCTAAATTCTGTCCAGATTTTGTCACGAACAAGCTTTAATGTTCTTTTTTTTTTAAACCAACATTATTAGGACCTGAACTTGGTCTGTTTATGCCTAACTTCAAATAAACAAATAAATTAAGTGCACAGAGAAAAATGATTAAGTTTAACAGACGCGTGAAATTTCCAAGCAAAGCAAGCGTAAACAAATAAATTGTTGGCAATCTTCCATACAGCAGACTTAATTTCACATAAAATGAATCCAATGAACGTTTTTTTTTAAATGAGTAAGCTTGACTTTAAATAACTTAACCTCAAGGCCATATTATTATTTCTAACACACTGCCGAGAAGATCTTAAGCTCATGCTAAAGGGCGATACGGTCAAAATTTGGTCAATATCAACTTGACGTATTTCTTTCAATTTTGCATTTAAAAAACCTGAACACCCCTCATTTTGAAGGTGTGTTTGTGTAGAATGTTGCTCCTATTTTGATTTTGGAATTCACTCTTCAGTTGTCAAAATGCCGTCCAAGCAAGAAGAGCAGCGTATCAAAATTTTGCTCGCGCATCGCGAAAATCCGAGCTACTCGCACGCTCTCGCAGGCGCACTCGCTGGGTGTATCGTCTACAACCGTGCATCGAGCCAAAAAACGAGCCGGACTATCGACTTACAAGAAGGTAGTGACTCCAAATCGCGATGATAAACAAAATACGACGGCCAAAGCGCGATCCCGGAGGCTGTACACGACGATGCTGATGAAGTTTGACTGCGTGGTAATGGACGACGAAACCTACGTCAAAGCCGACTACAAGCAGCTTCCGGGACAGGAGTTTTATACGGCAAAAGGAAGGGGGAAAGGTAGCAGATATTTTCAAGCACACGAAACTGTCAAAGTTCGCAAAGAAATATCTGGTTTGGCAAGCCATCTGTACCTGTGGCTTGAAAAGTAGCATTTTCATAGCTTCCGGGACTGTCAACCAAGAAATTTACGTGAAAGAGTGTTTGAATAAACGTCTGCTGCCTTTCCTGAAGAAACACGGTTGTTCCGTACTGTTTTGGCCGGATTTGGCATCTTGCCATTACGGTAAAAAGGCCATGGAGTGGTACGCCGCCAACAACGTGCAGGTGGTTCCCAAGGACAAGAACCCTCCCAACACGCCAGAGCTCCACCCAATTGAGAAATACTGGGCTATTGTCAAGCGGAACCTAAAGAAGACCAAAAAAACTGCTATGGACGAGCAGCAGTTCAAGGCAAACTGGCTTTCTGCGGCGAAGAAGGTGGACAAGGTGGCTGTACAAAATCTGATGGCAGGGGTCAAGCGTAAGGCCCGGCAATTCGGATTTGGAAAAGCGGAAGCTTAACTGAATATTTTTCCTGAATTTTATACTAATTGAACTTGAAAAAGAAATTTAATTTGATTTTTTAAATAAACGATTTCACCGATTTACACGCGTTTTCCCTTGACCAAATTTTGACCGTATCACCCTTTATGTTAACACTTGTTGCTAAACATAGACCTTTTTATATCACAGCCGACGTAACATTGCCAAAACCATCCAGCTTTATAATGTTTTATTAAAGTTTTATGAAAACCATTAGAAATCAATTTGGTTTTATTACAGCACTAATATTTTAGTCGGGTTTATGAAAACCTTCACAGCTTGTTTACAACGATCTTAAAACCTTGTTAACCCTAGGGCCTATCCGAATAGGGAATATGAGAATGCTAACTGTTTTTTTGTAATTATTCAAAATAGAGCATTGTAAATGGTTTCCAATAAAATTTTATCGTGTGTATGTGTGGTGGATGTTAATTGTAAAAACATAAAACCATGGTTTGTGTACATTTGATATATAGGCCTTTTAACATGTTTGGTAAGAGTTATTTTATAAACCTTGGCTCACGCAAAATCTCATTCACTAATTTTTATACGATTCGCATATGCTGCTCAAAAAGAACCCGCAGTCGGTAGGATTCGAACCTACGCTCCCAGAGGGAATCTGATTTCTAGTCAGACGCCTTAACCGCTCGGCCACGACTGCTACATTCTTAACGGTTTCAGAAACACACTTCTCTCAGGGCAAGTAAATGCAAATGCAGCGAATTCGGTGAAACGAAATTACTTTATTGATTAATTGCTACATCATTCATCTATGCATGGCATTCCTCTATCTTCGACTCTGGGTTTCAGTCTCACGAAGCGGCTTGGCGAGAGCAGTTCTAACGTTATGATCAGCCCGCGTATTTTTTTTAAATATTTTGTTTTTGAATTCCTTGTTTCTAATATAAGTTCGTCTAGTCAACAGCTAGGTATATTTGTCAGACAGGGAAGCCAAGCATAAAAGCTAAACATGTTGGTGGGAGGAGGACTGTATGAATCAGTTAAATCAGCTGCGAAGACGCTACTATGTTTCGTGTTGTTCTGTGCGCTCCTGCCAGCGTTCGTTATCAGCTATGCAAGTGAGTTTTGGATTCTTTTGTAATTTGTAAACATAACATTTGGACGGTGAATCGAAGGCATGTGCGCCTTTCTCATCAGCTGAAGCATGAGAAAATAAATGTGATTATCATTTACATACACACACCCTGCAAAGGGACGCAACGTGTGGAGCACGATAGTAATCAGCTGGCGGTCAGCGTTGATGAACATGACTATTTTAAAATACGTCCTTGGGTTTTGTCTTAGAACTCAGCCGGTAAAGGCGCCGCTGCACAGAAATATCAGTATAGTTTGAGCATTAAATTATTTGACTCCCAGCGCATACTTGCCTTACCACACAATTATACTAATGCAAAAATCGAAAGCTCTGAATTAACAAATGTGGATGTGCATTTGGAGCAAGCTATAAGCTAATTGTGGTAAGCAATAAGCTTAAAATGCCAAGAGGAAAAGATTTTAAAATAAGTTATATCTTGAATGCGTGAATATGGTTCACTAATAGTAATCCTATTTGGCCAGTAATATCGACGACCCGAAAACTTTGGATTGCATTCCTGGCAAATCGTTACCCGTACCTCAAATTTGCACATACAAACAACATAAGGAGTTTGGTAGACACGTCCAGGAATCCGGGTGTCTTACACATCTTACTGCAGGTTGATGGGAAGTATTACTTTGTGTTTAAACTCATCTATTGAATATTATGTTTAATCATTGATTGGTTTACAGGAACCTGCGATATCCACGCAATTAAGGCCAAATTCATCGATCACGTTCTCGGTCGGCGTGATCACTTTGGAAAGCTATGTTTCGCCAGGTTGAAGTATCCGCTTATCTCATGTTGGGGACAATACGCGTTCGTCAAAAAAACAAAGTACGTATTATATTTTATGACAGAAAAGGTGGCTGTCGAAAATCAAAACAAGTATATTTTTCTACATGTTCAATAGTTCATTCTTTTCCAATGCAATTTTTAGACTTTTTGAGAAAGACTTTTTTTCTAATCAAATCTAATCTCACACTAACGCAGCCAATTCTTGAATGCGTCCTGGAAACTGACTTCTTGAATACATAATTTTTCTTGTCATCGGCCAGGCCAACTTCGTAGCATGTGCCGCAGAGAGGATTCCAAGAAATAGAGCGATTTCAGAAAGAGTGTCTGAAATCGCTCTACTACTTCGAATCAAGGGAAGGAAAAAAGCGTGGACCTCCCGTCCAAATGCTTCCATATAGAGTTAAATAATGTGATAATTTGTATTTTATCGTTGAGAGCATAGATGCTAGAAAGATTAGTTTATGCTCCTTTTGCCTCTGGGTGGACTTTTGGCATTTAAATCAAAAGTCTGGCAATAATTTAGTGCCTTATCTCGCTCACTGAAATTGAGATTGAAATTTAAAATTTACAGAATAATACATTTAGTTGTATGTCTAATAATACAATATAAAGAACAATCCACGCTGATCCATCCAAAACTATGATTGAGGGACCTGGTAAAAAAAAAGTTCGTAGATGCATTTTGTGCCTTCTGGCAACTTTGCTTTCATTGATGTCCAAGCTCATCGATTAAGCACCACCTGGGGAAGACTTGGTCCTATACCCATTGATTTCATTATCTCCAATCCGCTCAACCAATCGCAATGTTTTATATCATATGCGATATAATGTTTTGTGGTACCGCTTAGCGAGATGCTTAGAGATGAACCGGAAAATTATTGAGCTAGCTCCCCCTCTTTGAGAATATTTTCTTTTCTTGGCAATTATTCCAAATAGTGTAATATGTAACAGAACAAAACCAGTTTGGTATCATAGAAGTGAGAAAAAAACTATAAGGGCCATCTACTAATTGATTTAAGTCAGTCCTGAAAAGGGCCAAGAAAATTCTATTTCTAATTCTAAAGAGTGTACTTTAGAAAGCATTTGGTGGCTCTTAATTATGATACGGCCCCGGTTGTATTTTCTACGATGGTTGAGAGGGCCACTATCTCTTACGCGTAGAAGATAGTTATGGATCTGTTGGTTCATTGGTTGTTCAACGCACTTTGCCATTTACTCCGGGACGCGGCGTTTAAAGCAATGCTATGTTCAGCCGGGGGGCGGTAATGGAAATTTCAAACAGCACAAGAGAAAAATTCATCCAAACGAACTCTTCAGTTGGCAAACTAATTTGGTCGTCCTGAAAAGGACGGATTTAGTTGACGGGGGAGAAACAGTTCGCGATTGAACTTGGGCTTTCTTTCTTGGTTCATCTCGTGGGATAGTTGATTTTTGTCTCGTTGTCACGGGCGGCTTTTTCCCGCCAAAATCGTAGGCTTCAGCAGCCATGTTTCTCGCAGCGAGGTTGACGGGAGCATCGGCAACAATAGCCAACTGCACCAACGCCTTTCTGGGCAACGAGTGCTCGCCAGTGCTGCTGCCGGCTACGATCCAACTGCAGATCCTACTCTGCACAGCTCCACGACCGCCGAAAAACTAATTCAAAATGCGAAGGTGTAACCGTTATATAACATTCATGGCTGCCTAGGAGACGTTCGTCACTTAAATATGAAATCTGTGCTAGAAAAGTACTGTGTATTTGGTAAATTTACTCTGAAAAAATCGACATTATAAGACATTACCTTATATTTGCGTTAATTTCAATAGTTGAATGTTATAAATCAATAGATTCAAATATTGGAATCGAAGCGTGGAAAATGTCCAGATCGATTGGTGAAAACATTTCGTAAATCGATCGTGAAATGACTTAGTTATTAACGTTCAAAACCTATATATTTTTCGTGACGCTCCAAATTTTCGCAATTCGAACGTGTACCCCAGTATTGACACAGACGTAGTCCTACGTCAAAAATAACTAGGATTATTGAATAAGTTTACTGTTTTAATTGTAATTGAAATTTCTCAGTCGCACCCTGGCAGACCACTGTCCGCCCATCTGCGTTTGGGCTCGGTGAGAATTTACCAAACCTCCTCGTTGATATACCCTAGATCATATAGCACACCGGTATCTTCCACAGACAGGCGCCGGATATTAACTAGCCAGTACCAACAAATGTTAGATACATTACATAGAGGATAGTAGGAGGCAGAACGTGAAGCAAAAGAGAAAGGCGTTTGATTGTTGAAACGAAAACGGAATAATAATTTGGTGATTAGTACATTAATGTAATTGATAAGTTCAAGTATGAATTAGTTCTCATCTGTTTCTTTTCTCCTATTGTTTGTTTTTGCATTGGTACTGCAAGTTATTGTCATCCAACTTGCTCTTTGATCTTATTCACTGATTGTTGATGAAGTTTTTGAGAGCATTCGCCACCTCTCAAGTGTCTGAGAGATTATTTCTATGATGCAGATCCTGATTGTTGATGATTATTGATGATTGAAGCTTATTTTTGGTTGACTCCAGGATACCGAAAAAGAAAGAGATATATAGTCATTAGTAAGTGATATTATCCAAACGAAATGGCCATTCAGTATGGTTTAACGGATGTGAAATGAGGGAACATCGGAAATAACCATGTTTAAGGTATACCACGAGATGATTAATTAATTTTCAAATGTATTGGTTAACCATGCGTTATTATATTTTCAATATAGCAACTCAATCAACTTATGCAACATCGACTCATGTTCTATGCTAATAGTAAAAATGTTCCGTGATGTGACATCTTCAAATGATCTGTGTAAGCCCCCCATTTAGTTCAGGCCCTTTTGAACTAGATGAGGTGATATAAGGAGCCCAGTATTTTAGACCTAGGATCCAAATAACAATGACATGACGAATGTCATCACTTACTCCTACTTGACTTCCGCCTCGACCAACCCGGCGGAACGTCGCCCAATTCCTTACTGAATCACAGGGCAGTTCAGATAACAATCATACGTTATTGGCAACAAAAACAAGAGAGAAGAGAAGAAAAAATATATTAGAAAAGAAACAATAACAAAGTAATTGTTAATGCGAGTTAATGAAAATAATTATAAAAGACTCTTCCGAGACATCAAGAATAACAATAAAGCAGAAAAGAAAAGTTAGTAATAATACATAACTACAATATAACTAATCTACGCGGATGAACGTTGTTTTCGGGGTCTTGTTAGTGTTAGAATTGTTAGTATAGACCCGTACTTTAGCCCTGGCGGTCCATCTAGCATAAGTGATAGGCAGCTGTAGAAAGATCTTGCGCAACTGTTTCTATAGCTATGTTAAAGGTATGATAAATCAAGTTTCGAAAAAAATAATAGAAATATCTTATCCATAATTATTAGTATTAATCAAAAGATTGATTATATCGCCACTTGACGAATCGTCGTCAAACCCTTCATCCTTGGCCAGGGAATAAGTTTACTGTTTACTCTTTTAGTTCAACAAAAACTGCTTAACTATGAGGACGGCTAACAGACATTGTATTAAATTTATAAGATTTACAAGATTTAGGGTCAGTTAATCGAAAGCAGTTACATTCCATTTCGTGTGATATACGTAGTGTTTATTCTGCGTTACAATCAATAAAACTTATCTTTCCTTTTTCGAGACCTCAAGTTGTTTCAACGCAATTCAGCCAAGTTCACGAAGATGTGATGTGATGTGATAGGAAGCCACCACCAGTGCAGGACTTGCGATGGCGTACAGTTCCTCCCAATCGCAAGATCATAATGTACATACCTGTAATCCTCACTATTCCGTTGTATGAAGCGTCAAAAACGTCAAAAGCGTCAAAAATGTGTACCCGTAAGCAGAAGTACTTACTCGAAACCCACGGAAAGGATAGAGAATCTCCTTCCAACGAAACTCTTTTATTACAGGACATGTACACTGCCGTGAAACGAATATCAGTCCCATCTTTGCTTGCTTTCCTATTCATATGGGAATGATATGCGTTTCACGACAATACAGTAAGCAATACACATTAGGATTTCCGTCTGGTGGTTTGTTAAAAATAGGGTTAACGAACTCACTGTAGACTGTCGGAGGACATTTAGCGCTTCGCTGATCTCGATCTGACGATTTCCATCAAAAAAGATATAATTGTCAGGCATGATTTGGGCCAGATAACCACGAATCCCTCATCCAGCGTAAACTTCGTCTGGCACCTTGTATTTCCCACTTACCCTATATGTTCTTTTACAAAATATATTTGAAAAATAAAAATTAGTATGCATCAATATCTTAACAGTCCTGAAAACATAGAGTATCAATCCAATCAACAAAGATAACATTTCAATGAAAATATATTTGGAAAGCACGCGGAGATTTTACGATTTCACTGTTTGTTTAAGATGAATTACGAAATATTATTTGATTTTTTTTTCGCGAAAACGACGCAGCAAAAACAAAACACCAGATATGGCGGCCCAGCGAGTTTGGCAAAAATATAATATAGATCACAACTAATTATGATCCCCACCACCAACCCACCACACCCGGCAAACCACCAAATCTCACCGGGAAGCAGCATTATTTTTTTTCTGTGCTCACTTGCGCCGCCGAACAATAGATAACCGAAATTAAAAATAATGCGCTAACCTATAACAAAGCAGTTCGCAACAAAGCATCGACACCATGGTGATACGGCAAATATGATGAACTAATAGTTTGAATGTTTTTAAATAGTTAACCGTCATATCTTACCTAGCAGCAGTTTTGTTGATCACTCGCGCCGCCGAATAAAAGATAACCGAAAACTATAGAGAACGCGCTATGCCCTATAACAACATAGTGAATAAGAATCAACGCAACCGTTCACATCAGATGCTCGAAGCACTCTTTTTCCGTAAACTTTAAATGTGTACAACTACATTCTACAAACAATCCTACTACTGGAACTCACATCTGCAACAAGCAAGTTGAGCAAGATTTTGTGAAATTAGCGTCCCTGGAAGCATTTCGTGCCTTCTGGCAACTATACGCTTCTACACGCAAAAAAAAACCGCAGTAGAAACTACCATTTCGAGGGTTAAGTTAAGCGCAAACACCAACAATTTTTACCTGACTATAAATGCGGTTGATATCAATATGAAGTCTATCAAATATACCACAAATATTGAAGGTTTTACCATAAACGTAGTAAATTTGACTGAAATTTCAAGGTAGTTTTAAAAATAGGCATAGTCGGGTAAAATGGTAGTTTTTACTACAAGAATTTTTTATGTGTATTGATTTCTAAGCTCATCTTTTCGCACCAACCCATTATGGTACGAATAGCCAAAGTTCACGACAAAAATCGATAACTCTAAAACCATTAACTTTAGACAAATGATGTCTTTGGAAGATTTAGTCTTAAAAAAAAAGATCTATCTTTTGGTTTGGGTGGTGACTAGGGTGGTCCTTTTATGTTCATAATCAAAATTCTAACTTTTTATTCTTATGATTAAGAGGAATTGTTGCTCCTAGAGAATTGTAGATAATTTAATTTAATGAAACTTTGCTGTAAATTTTTTTCTTCTATCTCATCCAGGTTTCGTTTTATATCAGTTTTTCTAATTGTCCTTACGGTGGGACTTAAAAAACAGTTTTTTGCTCTAATTTTTTTATTTCAATTTGAATTTGAAAACTTTGTTCAGATGACTTTTAGGACATAAAAGAACGCAAATTTTTAAGATACAAGATGGTTGCTAGCTATTGTATAAAAAAAGTTATAGAGGATGAAGTTTAAAAAAAATATGTTTTTTCAAGATATCTTACTCATTTATTTGCAAATATTTGTAAACACGGATTACGTGAACTGAAGGTAAAAACTTTCATCTACAAGACCTATGCAAAATCGTTTGTCCCCTTTTGTCCCCTTGTGGAGCAAAACTCATTTTAAAATTAGTCGTTTTGCATTATTTCTGCATAACTTTCGATCTGCAGCATCAAAAATTATCATCAAAGTGCCGTGAGATTTTTATGAAAATGTTTATAT
Organism: Aedes koreicus; assembly: GCA_024533555.2. Lineage (NCBI taxonomy): Eukaryota > Metazoa > Arthropoda > Insecta > Diptera > Culicidae > Aedes > Aedes koreicus. The sequence goes on from JAHHFK020004487.1 coordinate 277,491, forward strand.
TTTTTTGCTAACCCATCTCCATTTATTTATTAACATTTATATCACAGACAAACAGACATAACACATTGAAAATTTTGCACTACAAATCATCGTCACTAACACACTTGCGCCATCTGTGATGGGTGATAAAGCTAACGTCAAACATAAGGGAATCCACTATGTGCGTTGAGATACTTCCAACTAAGAAACATTTGAATTGAAGTATCGTCACAGATGGCGCACATAGTGGATTCCCTTATGTTTGACATTAGAACACTACCACCATCTGTTCACGTGTGTTAGACGGTAGAGTAGAAGAAGGCCACGGTGAAGTGTTGTCGCTGAACGAACTAAAATGGAGCGAACGTTTCATATTCGGAGGTATTCCACTCGGCACATGATAAATAATACGGAAGAACGTCGATTCGGTGATAACGATCGACGGGCAGCAAGTGCGTATAATGCACAGCTGCAATCCTGTAAACACTGTCAAGAGCAGGCGCATACTGGCATTTCGTGCAGACTGGATCATCCAAAAATCAACTGGTGCAAAACCACCGACCAAGTAACTGGTCGAACCGAGGTCCATTGAGCATCCACCAACGCAGATCATGCTGGCCGACTTTCCAGATCTGTCGAAGCCTGCTAACCAGAATGAACCATCTGGTTCGGCCGCAAACATCACCAACAGGCTCACGACGATCGACCGAACGATGCTCCCCTGCTCACAAATCCAAAGCGCGCACAGCTCGTCTTTGTCAGTCCACACTAAAAAAAAGCCGTCCAAAGCTATCGTCGTTTTGGATGAGCTCTACAAAAACACCTGCTCTTAGATCCTACAATCCTCGTCCAACAACATCGGCACCATCACGAACTCCACGAAATACAATGCCCTTCGTAACTTCGTCAACAGCCAAAACCTCGACATAGTGTGCCTATAAAAAGTCGAAAATGAGCAGCTCTCATTGCCTGGCTGCACCGTTTTCGCTAATGTAGACCACGCGAGTAGAAGAACGGCCATCGCTGTAAGAGAACATATTCAGGTCTCTCACGTCGAAAAGAGTCTGGACGGTCAACTAATAGCACAAACAACGGCGATGAGTTTGAGGTGGTAGTTGAATGTTTGAACCTCGGATCATTGGTTACGTCGGCAACGGTAGCAGAGAAATTCGGAGTCGCATTATTGTCGAAAGTTTGGCTGACTATGGACTCCACAAGACCATGAGGTCTGGAAAAGTTTTTCAACTGATTTGAGTTTTTAAATTGGTAAAGAGAGCTCTCAATTTGAACAATCCTTTCCTCATTAACCAATATAATATATCTAGTTTAATTTTTTTTAAACATTTGTAGCATAGTGCTTAACTTTTTTTTCTAACTTTCCGCAGAGATTTCAACATTGACAATCATTTTATTCTGGCGCCATCGCTACATCGAGGTCGACCGTTAACTGATGGAAACCTTCAAGACTTTGTGAGCGAAATTATCTCCAAGTACATGCCGTCGGATATTCCACCGTGGCAAATTATCTGCATTCCGATGACATTCGGATGTGCCGCCAGTGGATCAGCAGAATGCGACATCAGTGCACCGTACTACTACATATTATACAGAATACATCACTTATTGTTAGAAGAGCAGCATAAACTGAGAATCTCTGATCTGCTGCTGATAGACAGAAGAAACGAGAACGAGAAAAAGATTTCCGAATGTGACTCAATATTTGCGAACTTGTTGGAACGTCCAGTTTACTTGCCAAGGATTTGGGATGATATTTGCGCCACAATCAGTAACCGATGGAACAAATTTGTCTATCAGCACGATCCATTAGAATCCCCTGACATTGAGAAAAAGCACATCGCTGGTATACAACAACTCGTTTCAGTCATACTCATAGGATCAGTTGCGGTTCTATCAGATTTTTCAAGGGGTTTCTGGAAGGTAGCTGGCAATCCGTTGATGAAAATTGATTTATTAAAGTCGTTAATTGACCGCGAAATTCAACGAAGAAATCTAAATTTGGTAACCATTTGGAATGCAATAACAATGTCACTGGATCCGATCAATGTTATTAAAGAGTTGATATTTATGTTCTGGAAAATTGGAGCAACTTTAACCTTAATGGTACCATGGTATGTCTTTCAAGAAATAGAAGCAATTCGAATATACATACTTATGAAGAAGTGTAAACGCAATACAGCCATTGGATTTATGCTCGAATATCTACCAATTTGTTTCGGTGCATTCCTTGAATTTTGGAAAGGAATTACACTTTTGTACTCAGCGCCCAAATTAGTTTTCGAGGAGCTGTTCGAACACAAACCCAACACTGACCACTACTTGCAGAATGTATCGCTTTGCGGAAGAAAAGTCGTGTCATGGTCGGAGAAAATCAGATCATCCGATCTTAACACAGACCATCTCGAGGAGTTGTCTAGTGCGACGAGAAGAACAGGTATAATAATAGCTTTAAAACGAACCTTATTTGTTACCGTTACCTGTGCTAAGTTCTAAAAATTTGAATTTGTTCATGCGGTAAAACAATTTAATAATTTAGTGGTGTTTTCAAGAATTTTCATGTTTTTTTTTTCTATTTTACTTCACAAATTTATTGCAGGAATCATTCGCCAAACACCACGAAGAAAGCCGCCAAGCGACATTGAAATTTTATTAGGAATAATGTCCAAGTCTCTAAGGGAACTGTGTATAGAGGGAGACGGCAGAGTACCATCGATGATACAGATAAGTGGACGATGCATGTCGGAAGATTATCTGTTTGGCCTTACGAACTATAAATTGGGAAACAGTGGGTTCGTTTCGCTTAACCTTCCCATAGATATTAAGGACAATTGTCGGCTGTTGCAGAATGTCCGAAACTCAATATCGCAAATACGTCGGCAACAAGTTATACTCAATTTCCTAACGATTGCACAGCTCAGGCATGACTTCTTAACGAACGGGCTACCAGTGGTGGTGATGAAACTTCTGATTAACTATCTATCAAGACGTCTCGCTGTTACCATAACAGAAGTGATTGAAAATATTCACATTGGACAGCACTATAATCTGCTCGGGCACGCGATCAAGGATATCATATATTTTAGACCACCTCAATCGAATACGAGCGTATCGATAACGATCCAAAAATTCAAAGATGGAATAAGAATTGCTTGTATGGCCGACTCACAAATTAATCCCAAACACCTAGTTTTGACCGCCGGCTTTCGGAAACATTTACAAGACTTACAGCAGGTCTAATGAATACAGCTTATTGAGATATATTTGTACGAATAATAAAGGGGTTTAATATTAACTTACTGCTTATAGTGAAACTATCCCATACGGTACATATCCCGACAGTTGGCTAGAAAGTTGCATAGCATGTTGTGTCCATTCGTGTCGAAATCTTCCTCACCATCAATGCCTTGATAAGTGATAATCTGAAATAAGCAAAGCCATGGAACAAGCGATCCAGCTATCGGTACATAGAATCAAAAACTCCCTCACCTCTTTGCATCGAATGCTATCATTTGAACCAGCCATACCGATAACCTCAACCCAGCCGTGTAGCAAGCTGCTCAGTGGTTCGCTCAGCATCACCTGAATGGGCATTTCGTCGGTAGATTTCCCCGTAAAGCTACGACCATCTTTATCTGCTCGATCCACAAACAGATGGATGCTTACCGATTGGCCGGAATAACGCTTAAGAAGGGTACCGTTCACGATCGATCTCGATTCGAAACTCATTGCTGTTTATTGGTTGAGTAGGTTTACAAGATACCTTATATATTGGATTAGAATATTCAATTAAAATTGAATGAAATATGCATACACGGTGTTCAATAAGTTCGAATACAAGTTTTCATCATTGCGTAGGTATGCGCCATGTACATATTCTGCATTGGTATTGGTGTCAGCTTTAGCTTCATTCATACGCTACCGAATGTGCGCGGTGTTGACATTCTGTTAGTTGTTGTTCGTTTGTTACGCGCGATGAAAGAGTATCGGGACTTCGTAATTAAGCGTTTTTTGAACGGTGAGCGACCCGGCGATATATTCCGGCTGCTGAAATCGCATGGGGTCAAGCGGAACTTTGTCTACACGACCATCAGGCGATACCGGGAGACGTCCTCGACCAATGACCGTGCGAGATCCGGTCGGCCGCGTTCAGCGAGGACGCCACGGGTCATCAAGATCGTGAGGGAGCGAATTCGGCGCAAAAAGAACCGCTCAATCCGGAAAACGGCTGCAGATCTCAACGTTTCCATTGGAACCGCTCACACCATACTCACCAAGGACCTTGGTTTCAGGCCTTACAAAAAACGTAAGGTCCATGGCGTTTCGGAGGCTACCAGCAAAAAGCGGTTGGATCGAGCTAAGAGGATCCTCTCTCGGCACGCTGGTCAGGAGTTTGTTTTTTCGGACGAGAAACTGTTCGTGCTGCAGCAGCCGCACAATGTGCAAAATGACCGGGTGTGGGCGCCATCGAGGGACAGCATTCCTGAATCCAATATAAACATCCCTCGGTTCCAAAGTGCCGCGTCGGTGATGGTTTGGGGGGCAGTATGCAAACGTGGTAAGCTACCCTTGGTGTTTATTGAAAAAAAACGTCAAAATCAACGCGGCGTACTACAAAACTGAGGTTTTGGAAAAGGTTGTTGCCCCCAGTCTCCGAAGCCTCTACGGCGATGAGCACTACGTGTTCCAGCAGGACGGTGCACCAGCCCATACGGCAAATGTGGTTCAAGCCTGGTGTCGGGACAATTTAACCGACTTTCTGGACAAAACTTTGTGGCCTCCCAGCTCCCCGGACTTGAATCCTCTCGACTTTTTTGTTTGGTCCTATATGATGGCGAAGCTGAACGAATACAAGGTCAGCACTTTGGATCATTTCAAGACGGTAATTCTCAAAATCTGGGACGAAATGCCCATGCAGTCCGTGCGTGCCGCCTGCGACGCGTTCGAGAAACGTTTGAAGCTCGTTAAGGAGTACAAAGGGGGGTCATTCCAAGAGAAATGTTGTAAACGTTCCTTGTAAACATAGCTTTCAATAACATAAATCCAAAAAATAAAAAAACATGTTTTCATTTTTTTAACAAATTTTGAAAGTGTATCCGAACTTATTGAACACCGTGTATATAGGGCATATGTATAACGTCTAGTGCATCATTGAAGTTGGATAAAGTGAAAGGCCAATAAGGAAATTGTTGTTTTTTGTGAAAGTAAAGAGATGGGGATTTTGGTGGGGGGGAAGAAGAAAGTGTGATGTGGGGAAAGAAGAGAGAAAAAAAAAAAGGGGGGGGGGGGGGTGGTGTGGGTGGGGAGAGAAAAAAAAAAGAGGGGGGAAACATCAGCAATCGTGATTCATAGGCCAACTAATTAAACAGCCGATACGGTGACGGAAGTTGTTGGATACAACGAAAAGGCAACTAGGATTGTGTTGTTACCCGTTCCGTTTGGAGTTTGTGAATGCAGTTGCAGCTCAATCAAATGTACTTATTATCCCCTACTTTGCAGCGATTGACACCAACAATTATGAAGATGGTAATTATCCCCTGCTTTGCAGCGGTTCTCACCAAAAATCGTGATGATGGATCAATGGAATTACTAATATTTGCGTAGTAGTATGGTATGTATACCATATCTAATTTTGTATATTTGCAGCTTTTTGTTTCACTCACTTGGAAGGACGCATTCAGATAAATGCTACTTTCGTGGAAAACATTGTTCGATCCGGAATCGATATAAATTTTATACCAATACACCTTGGTGAGTAAGTTTAAGCACTCTATAGTAAGTAGTGAGACGAAATTGAACTAAACCTTAAGCACCTTAGCGTGCATGCCGTGTCCACGCAAGGTACACAGGATCATATGAAGTGATGCGCACGTATTTACGTGCATGACTCCATTTGGTACTGGGTACCTTGCGTGGACGCTGCTTGAGAACCGGTATGTGGGCATCGAGCCTTAGAAGACTTGATCAAAAACAGCTAAAATATAAATTATAGCCTGTTCAGATTGCCAACTTTATAACGCGATATCATATTAAATGACATCAAGATACTCTTTATCACGCCAAAAAACTGGTAATAATTTAATTTATAAATTTTTGTTACAGGAGCGAACGAGTGGTGCGATCACAGAAAATATGTAGACAACATCGGCCCAATGGAATTGTGAAGCCTAATTATACAATTGTAGAAATACTTCGAAAGATACGAATTTGAAAATTCAATTGCGCGAGAAAAAACTAGCAGATGTTAAATTTAGGAATAAAACTATTTATGTATGTTTGTTATTTATGTATTTATTGGCTGTAAGCCTTGTATTGTGTTAACGAAAAAGTTTAATTCTTCAATCTTGTGGCAGATCCATTCGGATGGCTTTTCGATTTCGTTTTCCACGACGTTTTTTGCTCTCTGCAATTTTCTGTTGAATACGAACAACACGTAGGAATCCTTGTATCAGTGTATTCAAAATAATGTCGACCAATTTATTGAAGCATGGTTGACATGTTGCATTTTCCAAAGATTCGTAGACCAAATATGCTTTTAGGCGAGTTTTTACATTTCTCCGATTCTGGTAGAGGAAGGTTCTGAACTTTTGCTTGAAACTTACGAATGCTATCAATCCAATTGCGTACAATGTACTGTTGGGGATTATTATATTCCTCGAAGAGCATGCAGCTTTCAATTAAATGAAAGAGTACTCTTCTCTTTGAAGCCATTCGTCATTTTGTTGAGCCGTCAACTTTTGCTTGCATTTTTTATGTGGTAGTTTATTTACGGCTGCTCCAATGATGTAAACAAATGCATTCATTTCTCTTGTTAGTGCTTCGAATGGAGATTTTAAATCTATAGGGTCATCTTTATATCCAGACGAAGCGCATAAATCTGGCTGCAAATCATTTAGATCGTTTTCTCTAAGTAGTGGCTTAGCCACATCATTTTGACAGTTGGTACCCTCGCCAAAGCTTTGTTCCATAGCTGCGATCATTGCATATTTGAATGCGCTACCAAATTGGAATGCATTTGGTGCATCATTAAAATCACATCGCCTTCTTATTTCCGAAAAAAAGTTTTCTAGGCAATCCTGGCAAAGAACATTGGTGTAAAGATGCGAACACAAGTAGTCTTTTCTTAAAATGTTCCACAGCCATCGTATTGCTTTTATATTACTAATCCATCCTTTTAGATACGGTGGTCGACGTTGGGTTGATTTCAAACATTTTGATTCTTTTTTCGCCTGAAGTAAAAAAACAGTTAAAATATTAATTGGTTGAAATTTGCATTACCGGACACAAATGGAACTTTTAGACAATAAGTATACTAATCTAATACAATGGCATCAGTTTGACCCAAAACTTAAAGGGAAGGGGATAGAACAACATTTCATATGGAAGTTTGTTGGAGAAGCTTATAAATATTTTAGGACAAAGGTGCTTTGCCTCTTCTCGAATGATTTGATGCTTATAGTTGAATATATACCATGTTCAGATTGCAGGCTTGTACCATGTAATTCAACTATTACAATGCTATTCCTCTTATCGATAATACTAATAACAAGTTATCCACTTCACTGACCAGACTAAGGACAGACTAAGGTGTTATTTATTTTATCGGCATAACGAATTTCATTAAGATTGCCCATTACTAAAGGACTCTTATATTCGTTAACATGGGAAATAGATCATTTTTAACTTTACCTTGCCAATTTTGAAGCACGATTTTGTAGTGAAGTACATATTGTTCAAGGTAGGCTCGACTCTGTCCAAAAAGTCGAAATGATTTGAACTCACCGTAATTGGAGCTCTGTATGGCTGGAAGTAGATACAATGTTTTTTAGAATCGCAGTACATCCAAAAATGTTTTACTTGCCTTTCCAATTGAATCGGTAAATTTATCCTTCGAATTGAAAACGTCGAACAATTTGTCATGCATATCGAGGAATTTTGCAGTATCAAGAGCTGCATCTGGAAGTTCGCACGTTTCTACATAGTGAAGAATTCCTATTGCGGAAGATTCACTGAGAGTGCGAGCAGATAACGCTACATTCATTGCTGCAAATGGTGGAAGATCGATGCATTTTTTCTGCAGCTTCGGAACGATTCTCAAAGGTGAAGATACGTCAATATCGTAAAGTTTCCGTATATGATCATACGAGGCAATATGCCTACCAAACACGGCATTGTGCTTGAATATTGCGTTTCTCGTGTTTTTCATCAGGTGTGGTGAGTCGTACATAAAAATTAGCTCATGGTTGTCAATCGTCACTCTAGGAGGATCTGTTGAAGTTTGATGTTCATGCACCATTTTCATATTAGTGCTGCATTGATCCATTGTTATTACTAATGGAATCAATCCACACCTAACCACAGCGCGAATTGATGATTTCAACAGCTGAAATAACCGCTTGCTCAACAACAATTGTATCAGACAAAAATATAATTGCAAAACTGTTTAATCTTACCTGTTTGAATTTCGAATTCATCCCTGTTGCCATAACAACAACTGCTTCTGTAGCAAGAACTCGATGATCATTTCTTTCAAAACGCCTTCTGATGCCATCATCTGGGAATCCGTGGAAAACATCTGCCGTTGCGCTGTACGATAAATCTTTTTTAATGGACATCCCATCACAAGTTAAAGTCACGATTTTATTCTTTTTTTGTTTGATTTCGTTAACTTTTTTTCTTTATAGCAGTCAGCAATGATGAATTTATTCCTGGTTGAAGGCGCACGTGCTTGTTGTACTTATAGACTGAGCTCTTGTGGGGCAGTACAACATGCTTAGAATTCCGTATGTACCTGTATGTACGAGGACCGCTTAAGTATGCCCAAGCAGCAAACTTCATGGTAACAGCATTGTACCTCCTTCCTTTTGGTTTACGTGTTGTATTTTTTATGATATCTAGGATTACTGGATTGCGCCTTGCTTTTGCACCAAGAATTTCGTTCTCACTTTTCAATTCCTTTATCGTTTTTAATGCTTGTCGAAGGTCTCTGATTTTGCTATTTCCTCTTAAAGAGCTTTTGAGCCGTCGTTGTCCTGCCTGATTTGAAATAAACAATTTCCGTTTTACTGATTTCAGCTCGTCTTTCATGGATTGGATGACGCTGCTTTGCATTTTCGCTTGGGTTTTATACCATTTAACGTTACTTACAGCGAACGTATTCTGTAAACTTGTAAACGTTATGTCATCAGGTGAAGAATTGGCCGGATTTTCAAGGTGACAACTGTGATGTCCATTCTTTGAATACGCACTAACATCACAAAAAGTCGGCATCGACATTGGGGTTGTTTGTGAAGAACTGTGATGTTCAACTACCAATCGTTCGTTGTGAAGAACTGTGATGTTCAACTACCAATCGTTCGTCCTTATACCATAGACTAACTATAAGACCAGTAGGTCCCGAACAAAAACGATTTTCTCGGCGCCCTCGGACGCGCGCACCGGTCCCCCGAGCGCGGCCCGATACCTTATACCATAGACTAACTCTAAGACCAGTAGGTCCCGAACAAATACGATATTTTTCTTGGCTCAGTCAGTACTAGCACATCGGTCCCAAGCTCGGTCCCAAGCTCAATGATTCGCCCCTAACAACGTAGCTCACACCAACACATTCTCAAATGGTGTGTCAAAATAACATAGTGAATCAAAACAACAACCAAGATACTAGTACCGGAAGGTACCGAAAAGCGCAAGAATTATTGCAAGGTGCAGGCTGCAAGGTAAACTTCGGACCTAGGGGTTCTACAACAGTGAACCAATTTCAAATCGCTAGTTGCACATTGATTGTTGATAATACGCCCCTAATAATGAACTCACACGTACACACTCTCAAATATTATGTCAAAATAACACAGAAAATCAAAACAAAGGCGCAAATATGTATAGTTAGGTGCTGGCTTCAAGGTGTACTTCGGACAAAGGGGTTCTACAACAGTGAACCAATTTCAAATCGCTAGTTGCATATTGATTGTTGATTATACCATGGACTAACTCTAAGACCAGTAGGTCTCGAACAAATACGATAATTTTCTTGGCTCAGTCAGTACTAGCACATCGGTCCCAAGCTCAATGATTCGCCCCTTACAACGTAGCTCACACCAACACATTCTCAAATGTTGTGTCAAAATAACATAGTGAATCAAAACAACAACCAAGATACTAGTACCGGAAGGTACCGAAAAGCGCAAGAATTATTGCAAGGTGCAGACTGCAAGGTATACTTCGGACCTAGGGGTTCTACAACAGTGAACCAATTTCAAATCGCTAGTTGCACATTGATTGTTGCTTATACGGAGTATATGATGGAGATGAAGGAGTACGCGTATCTTCTGAGGTAGAAGTCTTCGACCACTGATCATTGACAAACAGTGATGGGTCACTGGGAACGCAAATAATCGGTGAATCATCATTTGGTGTGTGGGACTTTGAGATCCGCATGTGGCTTGATTGACAAACGATGAATCCGTAATCTGTTGGTACATCCGGCTTCTTTGGTGGGACCGGAGAGTATAGATTCTTATTCTTGTCGCCTGTCTGTAAAAAATTGCAGGGTTTGACAGTGACGTGAGACTCGGTACAACGCTGCCACTCTATGTAATCCAAGTCCCCTTCGATGAACTCTATGGAATCATCTTCCAAGAAGTCACATGACATTCTGATAGAAGAAAATTCAAATATATTTATAGAAATAGAAGTACAAGCTTCTACTATTTTATGGTATAGTTACCCATCGTGATATAAAGGGTGTCCACGATGAAATTGCCACACACAAAATTGATTCGCAAAATTCGAGTTTTCATCCGATCGCCATCAAATTTTCAGGGATTGAGAAATAACTATTAAACTTCATTTTACCATTTTATTCGTATTTTATTTACAGTCCATACGCAAATGCCCGCACCTTGGCCTTAACCCCGGCCATAAGATTCTGCACAACCTGTGAATCAACCGTTTTTTGCATGTAAACCCATACTTTCTTCAGTTCCTCGACTGTCTTCACTACCTTAGGTCGTTTAAGAAGGTGCTGCTTCATAATCGCCCAGTACTTCTCAATGGGGCGGAGCTCCGGAGTGTTGGGAGGGTTGAACATTTTCGGCACGAAATTGACCTTATTATCCGCATACCACTTCAGCACGTCCTTGGAGTAGTGGCATGAGGCCAAATCCGGCCAGAAGATTGTTGGGACGTTGTGGGCCTTCAGGAGAGGAAGCAGCCGCTTCTGGAGGCACTCTTTTATGTACACCTGTCCGTTCATCGTGTCCTGGGTCACGAAAGGTGCACTCCGCTTCCCGCACGTGCAGATGGCTTGCCAAACCAGGAATTTCTTCGCAAATTTGGACATCTTCTGAGTGCGGACATGCTCCGGAACGCTGAACTTATCCTTGGCCGTGAAAAACAGGTTGCCGGGGATCTGTTTGAAGTCGGCCTTCACATATGTTTCGTCGTCCATGATGCAGCATTCAACTTTCGTCAGCATGTTGAGGTACAACTTCCTGGCACGGGTTTTGGCGGACTTGTTCTGCTTCTCGTCGCGATTAGGGGCCTTTTGTACCTTGAACGTTCGAAGCCCAGCCTTAGTTTTGGCCTTCTGGACAAAACTTCGGTTAAGGTGCAGCTTTTTAGCCACATCCCGAACGGAGGCGTTCGGATTTCGGTTGAAGGCCCCAACTACGCGGTTGTGATTTTTGGTGTTGTACGGAATACTTTTTCCTTCACTTCTGGGCTTCCGATCGGTGGTCAACCGTTCCTCGAACCGCTTAATCACTCGCGACACCGTGGAATTCGCGATTCCCAACGTTTTAGCGATGGAACGATGCGAGAGATCCTTGTTCTCGTGATGAATGCGCAAGATTTTATCACGCACGAGCTGTTCTTTTGACTCCATTTCCGCGAGTTTTGATCACAGGACTTTAAAACTTGCAGGATGTAAATAATGCACTATGAACTAAATCCACCCAAATTTTCATTAAATTCTCCTCAACGGTTAAAAAGTTAGAGCAATTTCATAGTGTGGCAATTTCATCGTGGACACCCTTTAATTCGTCATGATGCCTTTCGTTTCCTTCCTTTTGATTGTAAGAACAATCAAAAGGTACTGCATTTGGAACTAATCTGCATGTGAAAGTTAGATTTAGTTAGATTTTAGGCTCAGATTTCCTATTATGTTACGCTGCGTTACCCCTTTTCTTTCCTGGATGGTTCCTTGAAAGCATTAAGTGGAAAGTGAACGGAACAAATTCTTTTGTTCTTGAATGCTTGTGGTCCTGCTGCAGCAAACAGTTGCGTAGCTTCAGAAGAGCAACATTTTTCTACCCAGGCATGGCACCTGCGTTATAAAACACACTGTCAATAGTATTCATAATTTCGTAGGTGAAGAAAAACTTACATTTCATTTTCAGCTGGGAACTGATAGAAGGAAATGCCGTATCCTTGCTGATTACTACACCAATAAAATTCACATTTGCGACCCATTTTTCGATTCTATATACTTCCATTAATATGGGCAGCCGGTACAAGAAGCAAGTGCCAAGAAAAACAAACAAAACTTTTCAGGTTATGCGCTAGGTTTTTTTTATTGATAAACATTGACATGACACTTATCGCACAACTGCAGCGCCGCCTACCAGGAGCATAACGACATACATTTGAAATGTCGGTTTAAAGTTTTACACAAGTAGCAAACTGAAGATGAACGCCTGTTCTCTGTGGTGCTAGTACTGACTGAGCCAAGAAAAATATCGTATTTGTTCAGGACCTACTGGTCTTAGAGTTAGTCTATGGTTTAAAGCAGCATACAAAAAGTTGATTGTGAATAACAATGTCACTTCATCGGCATATGCTAGTTGCCGAAACTTCTTCGATGAAGTAAAAATGCTCCATGCTGAAGAAAAATCTGCGTTCTATGTTGAATCAGTGAAGAACTCATTCACCATTGGATACGATGACGACAATACAGGTGATAACGAAAATCCTGCTCCAATTGATATGGTCGCAAATTTTCAAATGGATGATGAGTTTTTCACTCAATCGGTGTGACATTCCGTTAATCAGCCGCTAATACGATCACCGCTACTTCAGAAATATTCAAACGGCTAACAAACAAATTTTCAAAAATACTGTGGCCGCATTGCGGATCTTGAAACGAAGAACTTTTTCTTACAAGCGTTTGTACAAAAAGTCGTTCGTTTCGAGCTACATAATGCCACCCCTGGACTTCCTGTTTTAACGATCCCTTGAAATTCTTGCCCAATTTTTGATTGACCGCTTTCCTTAGGAAACGCTTATCCTCTTCCCCTTTGAAAGACGTTTTATATGAAGCCATTCAATTTTGTACCGACTGTCACACTTAATATCTCTCCCGTCCTTTTGTAATTTATGTACGACACAATTTCATGTTTCCACTGGTTCCGTGTTCATTGCAAGCGTAAAATGTAACAAACTTTGCATTCCGACATTTTTAGAAGATACACTTGGTTTTTTTGGGGGGGGGGGGTGGGTGGGCACCCGCGGGGATTTTTTTTTGGGGGGGGGGGGACGAAAAAAAAAAAAAGAAGGTGGGGTATTTTGTTTTAACCACACCCCCAAAAAAAAAAGGGGGGTTTTAATTCCTGGATTTACCAAAAATCAAAAAATGGAACTACTCAAAATTGGGTAACCGATTCTAAACCCAAATTTGGGTAAACCCTCGATTTATAAACTTTGGGTTAGGTCTACTCATTATTATAAAATGTGGATTTTATGTAAATTGGGTAAAATATTGAAATAAAAAAATACCCTAGGCTGCTGTAGCTCAGCTTTTTCTTTTATATTTTATTGATAATCCCGAAAATGGATTATTTTTTTGGTCATATCTCTAGCCAACCATTCACCGCCATTGAACCATTGAACCATTCACGATCTAAACGAACTTGCTCTTTTTCCCATATATCCTTATCTTTTTCCAAATCCCAAAGGACATTCTTTTTAATAACGTGTGGTTGGAACCAGATTCTTTTCGATCTGGCGCCTATTTGTTGTACTTATGTCCTGGTGTCTGTCGATGTGTGTCCTCTTCTCTACCTCTCCGGGAAGATGGTGCGGTCGTCTACTGCGTACAGATTCTGACCCTTTCGGTATCTTAGTCCCACGGTGACTTTTGCGAGCTCGAAGCTTGTCCTTCATCATCGTCCTCCCATCCAAAGGCGTCCATTCGATGATCGCTTCGAGGCGTTCTTGGTTCATCTTTGTAGTGGCTAAAATATATGAACAAAACGCACCTTATGAAAATCACCTACAATTAAATTTATTTATTAATAACATACCCTGGGATTCGATGCGATAATTCTCCCCGATGGCTCCTGGAACTGCTAGATGAAAACTTTTGTTGCGCCTACGATCATCACGACGATGATCGACGGTCGTCTCGGTCGCGATCCTTCTTAGATTTAGTCGATGAAATTACGGCATTAGTAAATAGCACTCATCAAAACAAAGTTTAACAGTTTGGACTACATGTACAAATACGAATACGCTCTATTGTAAACCGATAGATGCAGGATGACGGCTGTGGCGAGTACGCGTTTCCGGGTATTTACCGATGACGAAAAACTTTAATTTTTTTTTTTTGGATGGAAATCACCGCACCGGCACCGGGGTGGAACAAAAACGTCCCTATACACTGTTTGTACAATGGACAAATAGTTGGCATAGTCCAACAGACTATAGTTTATAAACACGTCTCTCAGGTAATTTGTCCATTGTACGAACAGTAGACTAGCAGCTTCAGGATTGAACCAGATTAAAGAAGAACTGAGTAACGTTTACCCACTTTCATAAATCAGCTTACCCATGGTTTGACGTTTCAGCCTGTTTTATGAAAGTGGGTAAAAGTTACTCAATTTTGGGTAAATCCGAATGAGCGTGATGGAACGAAATGTACTTCATGAGGAATAATCGAGGATATTTTTGAAAGAAAAGTGCAGCTCCATTAGTTTGCGGGAAACTTAATTCCATTTTTTTTTTTTTTTTGGGGGGGGATTTTTTTTTTGTTTTTTTTTTTGGTAGGGATTTTGGGGGGGGGGAAAAAAATTTTTTTGGGTTTTGGGGTGGGGGGGGGGTATTTTTGGGGTTGGGGTTTTTTTAAGGGGTTTTTTTTTTTTGGTTGGGGAGGGGTTGGGGAATGGGTGGGGAGAAAAAAACTTACCTACACTGCACTTACACGCTTGTATGGGTACAGTAAATAAAATAAAAATACTAGGAAGCACAAAAGGATCAAAAGAAAGTAAAAGAAAAAAAAACAAGGATACTTTTGACAGTTCGGGTGGAAAAAGGTGTTGTGCAAGTTCATAATTAGCAAAAATGGGTAAATATTCTGTAATTTCAATTCAATTTCATAAAAAGATACATGTTTTCCACAAGCTGCAAAAGTGACCGTTGAAAATTGGTTTCGTATCTATCAATTAGAAACGGCATTGTTTCTCTTTGCTACTACTTCAAGCCATTACGCTGATGGCTTCAACATTTTAAAATCACGATCAATACTCGTTACATTATTTGCAGAAATCGAAGCCGATTCACAGAAACTTATTCTCGATTTGTCGAAGAAATGCCTGAAGAAGATACCAAAAACCGACGACGCACAGCAGTACAAAATTCTGATCCTGGATGACAATGAACTGCAGAAAATTGATAATATCGATTCGTATCTTAAGATTGAAAAGGTAGTAAATTAAATAATTTGCGGTGGCATCAATTTTCTTTTCTGTTACAGTCATACTTCTGTTTTTTTTTTTCTTTTTTTTTTATAGTTATCGCTATGTAAGAATCAGTTACTTCGGATGTACGGCGTCTGCCGGCTTCACTGCCTTCGTGAATTAAACCTATCGCATAATGGAATTTTAACGATCGAAGGCCTTAAGGATTTAGTGCAATTAACTCATCTCAATCTACAGGGGAACAACATTATAACCATCGAGCATTTAAACACAAACACGAATCTTGAATATCTTAACATTTCCGAGAATAACATAACTGTTATTTCGGATGCTTCCTTCTTGAAAAATCTAAAGGTAGGTATATCGTGTAAAAGCTACTTGTTGAGTAGAAAATATAATGCTAGTTCTTTTCAGGAACTATATATGAATGGAAACCGAATTGCCCACCTGAGGCAGTGTGATAAATATCTACCGCAATCATTGGAAACACTTACACTGTCGAAAAACAATATTTCTGATTTGAACGAAATTTGCACATTGTGTCACTTAAATAATCTCAATAGCATTACAATAGCGGACAATCCATGTGTTCAAATGACTGGGAGTTCAATGTAAGTAGCTAGTAAAAATGATTTAATGCAGTGGAAAAGTTCTCATATCAGCTTATGTTTCAGCGGATTCGATTATCGGCCATTTGTGTTGAATTGGTGCATGAGTGTTAAGATGATTGACGGCTTTGTTGTTACGGCAATCGAAAGCCTGAAAGCTGAATGGTTGTATAGCCAAGGACGCGGTCGTCAATTTCGTGTGGGCGAACAAATCGCTCTGGCGCGGTATCTAAGCACAGTATGTCCGTTGTCCGGTGAAGCTCTGGAGAATGAAAATGAACGCAAATTGAGGTTGATTCTGAGTAAAGCTCAGCAACATCAGCGACAACTGCAGGAGCAAACTTCTGGTGGGGGAGATGGAACAGCCACACCTATCAACAACTCACCATCCTCGCTAAGACGGAAGGGACAAAGTCGAATACAGTCACCAAGAGGTATTAAGAAGCGCCCAACGACATTCATAGAATGCTTTTCAAAAAAAATATCTATTTCAGTAACTCGCTTGAGTGGTCGTCAAAACTCACCGGATACCATGTCCAGTAGTTATCACGGAAACACTTCGAACAATCTGATGACTTCCAGCCAGATAGAATCCTCTGGCAGCAACCAACTTTTTGAACTCACAAAATCACTAATCGACAACATAACTTCCGATAGTATTATGTCGCAAAGCTTGGATCCAAATATGTTGAATACCAACAGTCCGGCTAGCAACAATAGCAACGTTATGAATTCATCAATGCATGAGAGCATTGTTCTGTCGAAACAAGTAACCGCCAGTGGAGCTAATCTGTACAATGGTAACAGCGTCTTACTCCGAAGGCGTACTTCATATCTAACCATTATTTCCATCTCGTAGATCAACCACCTGCGGGGCAAGTGATTATGGGTGGTCCTCTGGCAGCTGCATCGAAGATGGTTCCCGTGCCGGAATCGTTGATGAGTCCAGACTGTGGACCTACCAATTCGCCGGCTACGATTGTACAGCGCAATATGCAAAACTGCGCCAATCAGCCACAGCCGCAGACACCACAGATTCCTAAGGCGATTAAAACCAAAGGTACGTATAGTTTTAATTTGCTAAGTTTAGTCGTTTTCTTCTTCTTCTTTTTTGTTACATTATCAAGCGATGCAGACGACTCAATATAAGATCGAAATCGTAGATATTTTTATTGGCCAGTGTTCAAGCAAACACCGCTTCCAAACTGCCTTATTTGATAAGCTTGCTAGTTTTGCAAAGCAAAAAAACGATGATAGTATGCAAAATCAAGTGTGCAACAACAAGAGAAAAAAACTTGCGTAATCTGCAATCCTCACGGCCCGTTGATGGTCTCAGTTGCGGAGGGTCAATTATGCGTAGACGCAGTCCCTGTACAGTTTCCATTTCATTGTCTGAATTGGCTCAACACGCACCTGATTTTCGATCCATCGATGAGATACGTTTGGATGTTTGTACCAGATGAAACTGCCGGCAAGATTTACTCTCGTTTCGTGCAAGCACCACCAGTTTAACTTGCTATGGCGAGCATTCGATCTCTTGGTTCTAGGTCTAAGAATTTAAGTTATGGAAAGGGGGTTTGTGGGGTAGGGGTAAAAGTGGTTGCCCCTCACCCCAGTGAGACTGAAATCAATACTTGTCGGCCTATTATAAATTTCTAGGATGTTGGTCCCTGCCCATCGATATGTAGGTTTGTTTCCCTTGCATGTCAAATCGGCCCAGAAGGTAGAAATTCACGTTGATACAGCTTAAATCAAGAAAGAGAGGAAGGTATAGTTGCATCCTTGTATGCAGGGTTGCTGCTCGCGTTTATCCAATAAATGCACTCGTTGACCGATAGCTCTTCTCATACAATGTTTTCCGTGACGCGATGTATGACAAAGTGATGGCATTTGGAATTTGCTACAACTTTCATCCATCGCATCACGACCGATTTGTTTTGATATAGATAATCGCGCTTAGCCACCACTCACCAATAAGCGCGATTATCTATATCAAGGCGAATCGTTCGTCATGGACGAAAGTTGTAGCAAAATCCAAATACTATTACTTTGTCATACATCGCGTTACGGAAAACATTGTATGAGAAGAGATATCGGTCAACGAGTGCATTTATTGGATAAACGCGGGCAGCAACCCTGCTTGTAAGTGTTTGACACGTGAGCTGCTTACCGTCACGGTATCCATCCGATTTCAAATAATCAAAGTAGCTCGTTCTACTTCAGACATTGTTTGTAAATTGTGATACATTGTCGACAGTATCTTCAATTGTCAGCCTATATTCCTCCCTGCTTATAATAAAGAATGTTTAGATTTACATATATGTTAAACGGTAAAAAAAACTTTACCTCATCCTTGAGACTTTTACGTTATATGCATTCTATTCGCAGATAACTCCCGTGCTGCTGGCATTCCTACAAGTACCACCAAAAGCTCGAGTCCACGCCCGAACAAACGGAGCACTTCTGCCACCAACAGCACCAGCAACAGTGTTAGTAGTGAACGTTCCTCTCCTTCATTATCGCCCCGTAAGACCCTGACATATGCCAGTAACAACCATTCTCGAGCATTATCTGCACATCACAGGGGTTCGATTCACGGCACTCAGGCTACTCCACCGGACTGTAACTCAAGTAATGCCGTTAGTTCCGATGAGGATAGTGAGACTATCAACATTGATAAGTTGAAAACGATACGGAATAAGGCAGCCCAGCAAAGTGGACAGGTGGTCTTTACAAAGGCAAAAGAAAAAGATAGCATCGATAGCGCTACGACTGTCCTAACAAACAAAGCCTCCGAGAATTCAGCCATACTTATCCAAAAAATTTGGCGTGGTTACTTGTCTCGAAAAAGAGGCCAGAATATTGCAAACATTCTGCAGAAAAAGCGAACGCAAGACTACATTCTAAAATTAACCAAAGATATGGAGATGACTAAAACTGCCCTTGAGAATGAACGCAAAATTCAGCAGCTCCAGATGCAAGCCATAAACGCCTTGTGGAAGAAGGTATCCGCAATGCAACCGACACAGGCTGCTAACGGAACGACCGATACGATGAAGCTAGATGTGATTAACAACGAAAATAGCTCGGTGCTCGTAGTTCAGGATCTGACAAAAACCTGCTCGATGCTTATGAATCAGGTTCGCTCATATTTTATTAGGTTTTCGTAAAATAAGAGTTTCTAACGATCTTCTTTTTATTAGGTTCAACAGTTACAAACCTCCGTGAAAGACATTGTTACCTGTATGCAATTTTTTGCCAACATGCCACCGCATGTTTCAAACGTGTCTACAGCAGATACATCCAGCAGTTTGAAAGATAATTGCGAGACGCAGACGGAAATTGTGGCAGTACATACGCCACAGGTCGAACAACTACCAGCATTTCCGTTTAAGACAGCAAGTGTCAGCTGCAAGCTGGCCAGGCCTTCGACTCTACCTATAAGTTCCTCAGAAACTTCACCAAAGATTACTTCTCAGGACGGTAAGCCGATCATCGAAGAAGAGGAGGTTGGTCCGAAAGAGTGTGACGTGGTGGAGGATGTAGTCGTCGAAGTTGAGGCCGACCCAGGCGATACGGAAGAAAACGACGACGGTGAACAGAAGGAACTGGATGAAAAAGAGTTCGAAGAGACAGGTACACTGGTGAAGGCAGTTAACTAACTCTGAAGAAATTGTAGTTGTTTAGTGGAATGTAGTGGTATTTTATCTGTGTATGTTTGTGAGTTTTACTTGCCTGTATGTGATTACTTTTACAGCTCGACTGGCTCAGTACAAAGTGTACTGGCTTATTAAGGTTTTTCGTTATTTAATTTTAAGTGTAACAGTGAGTAATTCTGATGTTCAGATCGTGGCTCACTATTAGTGCGGATCTTGAAACGAAATGCGTACATGCACCTGTGTATGCTTAGTAAAAGATCTATAAAACAAAACATGTCAACGATATTTGTTCAGTATTTATCTTTTTATGCTGAGTTCATGCTTGCATAATCGCTTATGATTAACTAGTTGGAGTAATTCAATTTGAAAACATTTGTTCATTATCTTGAAGGTTGATGTTCCATATTTTATGGTACTTCGAAAAAAAAAACATGTATTAAAATTTCTTCTTCTGGTGTTCAAGAAGCCTGGTTTCCTCATAAAGCTTTTCAGACCACTGCGATTTCGAGAAACATTTCATTCAGCAAGTTTGTTGTCAAGTCAGATTCGCGAGCTTCATTCCATATTAGTATTATGTTGATTAAGTACCAACAAGTGATACAAGTATGTTAAATAAAATGGAAGTAAATATTTTAAAAATTTGAGCATCTAGTTGTAGCATGTATTACTTAATAGTGAACATTTTAAAAAGGTTTTTCTCCCGACATATGTTTCGGAAATAGGGAATTTCGCATAAAAGTGCTCTCTTCTTCTCTGGTCATAGCAAAGTTTAATAAAAATAATGAGTAAAAAATAATCAAAACAAACTAATATAAATATCGCAAACCAAGACCGCTAGCAGGCACCAACTATGCACTATTATTGCATTTCCAACATGGCTCCGCTTGAAAGAATGTGGATATTTGATCTCGAGATATTACCTATGAAAGCAAAAACGAAGCCAAAAATTGAAGATTTGCAACCTTTTTGAACTATTTATTCTATATAAAGAGAATGTTAGATTACTGTATATAAAGCAAAGAAACGATGCTTGTTTCTGCCTCTCTGTACAAGAATAAACTGCTTATATTTAGCTGTGCAACTTCAGTTTGATTCGACAGAGAAATCCATTAACCAAGGTCGGTCCTTTCAATTCTCATCTTCACTTTCTTCCTCACTTTCATCATCATTATCGTCGGCTACCTGTCGATTGGTGTTTCGTACCAGGCCATCTTCGTCCAGATCATCTTCATGTCCTCGTTTCTTGGTGAAATGTTTGGGCCAAACGCCTTCTTTCTCAAATTCCTTGATGTGTTCCGTCGTGAGGATACGGCAAATTTCTGCTTTTACTTTATTGCCCTCTTCGATCGGTTCAACGAGTACAAAGTCTCCTCGCTTTATCCACACATTTTTGCGAAATTTAACCGGCATTGAGACGAGGAAATGTTCATCTCCTTCTATTGGTGTTTCCACTTCGTGTAAATTATTGCCCCTGCTGGCGACTACCCGTACAATCGTTTGGTTCTCTGTTGGAACATCAAACTCGTTGTTTTCCTGCTCTTTGAGGACGTGTTTGATTCTGGTAACACGGGACATTTTTTATGTTAATAACCGAGAATGCTGGAAAATAATAAGAGCTTGTAGAACTCTCCTGAAATATATATTAAATTTCTAGACAGTACCTACGATATCTTAATATGTGAAGTAGTGTATTTTCGTTTGCTAGAAAACTTATAAATCATTTATAATAAAATCTCAAGTGAATCTCAGAGTGAAACTAACACGCGAGTTTATAAACAAAATGTGACTGCTTCTCAAGAATATTCAATCATTGAACTATCTGACGTTTATAAAACTCATACTTATGTAGTATTGTTATCCAGGTTGTTGTTTTAATTAACCGTTGTGTTTACATCTTGTTTATAACGGTCTGCCAGCAGATGTCGCCCCCACAGTGCTTCTACACGGTTGCTTACGAAAACCCATTAATGGGTAAAAAAACACCCATTTTCAAATAGCATTCACGGTAAATCTGAAGTAATTTTGACTTCAAAGTAGGCACTTTCCGTTATCCGTCAAAAAGTGACTAAATTCGAGGCATTTTGCAGCATGTGAAAGAGATTATACAAACTATGCATTTTTTAAATGTGATTGTGTGTTAAAACTAGTCACTTAATGAAATGAAGATGAAACAAAGAAACTCAGCGCCAATAATTCAAAAATGCGGATCTGCTTTTTTGAAATCAACGGCATTCCCTATCGACCCCCTAGGAAAAGTACACATGCAAACAAAATACAGGAAAATGTTTCTTTTTGCAGTTGGGATTGTTGATTTGCAGGAGAAAGTTTTCATTTCCGAGAAAGCGACAGTTATAGTAATTGCTTACAGCAGATCCATCTTTTTGAAACTTTGGCACTGAATTTGGCGTTGGTTTCAGAAAAAGGCTCTATAGATAAATTATAGTTTATTCAGAACACACCGTTTCATTTAAATGATCATTTTGACGTAGGACTACGTCTGTGTTTTCAATACTGGGGTACACGTTCGAATTGCGAAAATTTGGAGCGTCACAAAAAATATATAGGTTTTGAACGTTAATAACTAAGTCATTTCGCGATCGATTTACAAAATGTTTTCATCAATCGATCGGAACATTTTCTACGCTTTGATTCCAATATTTAAATCTATTGATTTATAACATTCAACTATTGAAATTAACGCAAATATAAGGTAATGTCTTATATTGTCGATTTTTTCAGAGTAAATTTACCAAATACACAGTACTTTTCTAGCACAGATTTCATATTTAAGTAACGAACGTCTCCTAGGTAGCCATGAATGTTATATAAGGGGTACACCTTCGCATTTTGAATTAGTTTTTCGGTGGTCGTGGAGCTGTGCAGAGTAGGATCTGCAGTTGGATCGTAGCCGGCAGCAGCACTGGCGAGCAGTCGTTGCCCAGAGAGGCGTTGGTGCAGTTGGCTATTGTTGCCGATGCTCCCGTCAACCTCGCTGCGAGAAACATGGCTGCTGAAGCCTACGATTTGGCGGGAAAAAGCCGCCCGTGACAACGAGACAAGAATCAACTATCCCACGTCATCTGAAGATGGCCACCCGCTACGACGAATAGCTGAACCAAGAATACCAAGAAGAAAGCCCAAGTTCAATCGCGAACTATATTTCTCCCAGATCAACTAAATCCGTCCTTTTCAGGACGACCAAATCAGTTTGCCAACTAAAGAGTTTGTTTGGTTAAAATTTTCTCTTGTGCTGTTTCAAATTTATTTCAATCACCGCGCCCCGGCTGAACATAGCATTAATTAAACGCCGCTTCCCGGGGTAAATGACAAAGAACATTGAACAACCAACGAACGAAATTCTAGAACGGATAATTCGAACCGAACTGCGACACTTCAGGCCGACCATGTGGTTGAGTTCGTTGTAGTTCCTAGCTGTGCATAGCGGATTAGTTGCTGGTGATGGCAAGTACATAAGGTATATTTCTGTTAAGAAAATCATCCGTCTAGCGTGCAGTAATTAAAACTAATTATTGTGGCGCAATAACTGAATTTCGTCCCCTTTGGTGCAATTTGTAGCACATTGCCTTCGTTGGTACCGCCTTCTTTTGTGCACTAGCATCCGACCCCTTTACCTCATAGCTCTTAGCAGAACATTTTGATTCAGTTTACGACAGTCGTTATGCTGTGCAGTGGCTGTAGGATCGCAGTAGGCGGCGGCGAGCAGTCGCTGCCCAGAGAAACGATGGTGCGATTGGCTGTAGTTGCCGATGCTCCCGTCAACCTCGCTGCGAGAAACATGGCTGCTGAAGCCTACGATTTGGCGGGAAAAAGCTGCCCATGACAACGAGACAAGAATCAATCATCCCACGAGATGAACCAAGAAAGAAAGCCCAAGTTCAATCGCGAACTGTTTCTCCCCCGTCAACTAAATCCGTCCTTTCCAGGACGACCAAATTAGTTTGCCAACTGAAGAGTTCGTTTGGATGAATTTTTTCTCTTGTGCTGTTTGAAATTTCCATTACCGCGCCCCGGCTGAACATGGCATTGCTTTAAACGCCGCGTCCCGGAGTAAATGGCAAAGTGCGTTGAACAACCAATGAACCAACAGATCCATAACTATCTTCTACGCGTTAGAGATAGTGGCCCTCTCAACCATAGTCGAAAATACAACCGGGGCGTTTCATAATTAAGAGTCACCAAGTGCTTTCTAAAGAGTGTACAATAGAATTTTCTTGGCCCTTTTCAGGACTGACTTAAATCAATAAGCGGATGGCCCTGACGTGTATGGGAATTCGATTGCTGCGTAGTCCTACGTCAACTTTGCGTACAACCCCATTGGGCTGTCCCTTATAGTTTTTGATTACTTTTGACGTGGAGTTTGGGCTGCTGCACATAACTATCAATTTGGCCACCACACCCGGTAATAGGACACAGGAACCTTTATAAAGTAATTTGTCATTAAAATACAACAATAATCAATTAATGATTACTTGCCTCGTAGCTTGTACATAACACTGGATTGAAGTATTGCTTGAAAAAACTCCCATTTTTATTTTCAGGCAAAGCCAGTAATTAGCACAAGTAAATATTTTGACATTGTTAATAGCGTTGCTTTTATGCGGTTTTCTATCACACTGGAATAAAAAAAGGTCTTAAAATGATGATTTTTTGGGAATAAAAAGTTGACGTATCAAAGGATGTTTATAAAAATGCATAGAATGTAGTCAGAAAATTCTCACTTCAGAATTACCGTGTAGGCTTATGCGGGTAATTTTCGGTATAATTAAAACCTTATTTTCGGTAATCTTATCTTAGCGTGTGAGCGATATTTTCTTTACACAACCCCAATGACGTCTATATATAGACGTCATAGACACAACCCTACAGCTGTTTTTGCTTCATAACAATCACAAGCAAACTGCCCTGATGGGTTGAACCTTATATATATAATTCTTCGATGTATTACGACTTTCCCTCAATGTAAACAAAGCTAAAATCAGAATAATTGGCCCTGTCCGCTCTGCCACACCAGGATTATGTCTGAGGTTGGTGAACATTTTGGATACATTATTTCGACAAATTTTATTTTTTTCAACAATTCACGGAAAGAGCTATCTTTGCGTTTGTCAATAGGCTCTAAAATCTCGATTTTATTGATATCTCTATTTGAAACATATAATTACTCAGTTCACAGAAATGAAACATAAACATACCCGGCGTCGATTGAATCCGACTATTCGTTGGACTGAGGCTCAGACAAAGCAATTATTACAATGCGTCTTAGAAGAAGTGGGTGTTCATCCGGGAAGATTTGAGGTAGGTGTTTTTTTTCCTTTCTATACAGGTGGTGTCTGTCGCATTTTACTTTGGTTAACAAGATCATTTTTTTTTGTATCGTTATGCCTTGTTTAGACTATGCTGTTTGGAGAGTCATAAAGATAGGTTTATAACATGTTAACTGTTCAGACAGCGTTTTAAAGAAAATGTATATACCTACCAGAGGTAGGTATAATCTATAGGTGCATACGCCGTACTTCCTGTGTGTAGTTAAAAACATTGCACATAACTTAGCAAAAGGGAAACACAAACTTCTGTAACTCAGCATCAACTGATTGTCCTGCCACTATTTTCTTGAAATTTAGCTGGCATGTGAACGACTATACTATACTATACTATACTATACTATACTATACTATACTATACTATACTATACTATACTATACTATACTATACTATACTATACTATACTATACTATACTATACTATACTATACTATACTATACTATACTATACTATACTATACTATACTATACTATACTATACTATACTATACTATACTATACTATACTATACTATACTATACTATACTATACTATACTATACTATACTATACTATACTATACTATACTATACTATACTATACTATACTATACTATACTATACTATACTATACTATACTATACTATACTATACTATACTATACTATACTATACTATACTATACTATACTATACTATACTATACTATACTATACTATACTATACTATACTATACTATACTATACTATACTATACTATACTATACTATACTATACTATACTATACTATACTATACTATACTATACTATACTATACTATACTATACTATACTATACTATACTATACTATACTATACTATACTATACTATACTATACTATACTATACTATACTATACTATACTATACTATACTATACTATACTATACTATACTATACTATACTATACTATACTATACTATACTATACTATACTATACTATACTATACTATACTATACTATACTATACTATACTATACTATACTATACTATACTATACTATACTATACTATACTATACTATACTATACTATACTATACTATACTATACTATACTATACTATACTATACTATACTATACTATACTATACTATACTATACTATACTATACTATACTATACTATACTATACTATACTATACTATACTATACTATACTATACTATACTATACTATACTATACTATACTATACTATACTATACTATACTATACTATACTATACTATACTATACTATACTATACTATACTATACTATACTATACTATACTATACTATAGCAAATATTGACTAACATAAAAAACTACAAGGTACAGCCCAATGGGGTTGTGCGCAAATGTGACGCAGGACTACGCAGCAATCTAATTCCCATACAGTTGCCAGAGACGTCAGGGCCATCCGCCAATTGATTTAAGTCAGTCGGGAAGCTTCGCTTTCAATCCGCTCGGAAATATCATAGACGAAGCTGTTCATAATGCTTATCGCTTTGGAGGAAACGACAGTTTCGGGTTAAAATGCTTCAACACCCGGTAGATGTTGGTTCAGTTCCTCGTCGTTGCGGTTGGCCATCTGCAGGTGACGTTGGATAATGCCTGTCTCGTTGATGTCACGGGCGGCATTTCCCGCCAACTCGTAGGCTTCAGCAGCCATGTTTCTCGCAGCGAGGTTGACAGGAGCATCGGCACCAACATCCAACTTTACCAACGCCTCTTTGGGCAACGACTGCTCGCCAGTGCACCGCGTTCCTACAGCCTCTGCTCAGCTTTACGACTGCCGTAAGACTGAATCAAAATGTTCTGCTAAAAGCTCTTGTGTAATGGCGTCGGATGCTATGACACGAAAGAAGGCGGTACCAACAAAGGCAATGTGGAACAAATTTAATTATTACACGCTAGACGGATGATTTTCTTAAACGAAACATTTCTAATTTGCTTGCCACCGCTAGCAACTAATCCGCTATGCACAACTAGGAACTACAACGAACTCAACCACATGGTCAGGCTGAAGTGTCGCAGTTCGGTTCGAATTATCCGTTCTAGAATTTTGTTTTTCGTTCGAATTTCGTTGGTTGTCCAACGTTTTTTGTCATTTACTCCGGGACGTGGCGTTTAATGAATGCTATGTTCAGCCGGGGCGGGATAATTGAAATAAATTTGAAACAGCACAAGAGAAAATTTTAACCAAACAAACTCTTTAGTTGGCAAACTGATTTGGTCGTCCTGAAAAGGACGGATCTAGTTGACGGGGGAGAAACATGGTTCGCGATTGAACTTGGGCTTTCTTTCTTGGTTCAGTTTCTCGTCGTTGCGGTTGGCCATCTGCAAGTGAAGTGGGATGATTGATTCTTGTCTCGTTGTCACGAGCGGCTTTTTCCCGCCGACTCGTAGGCTTCAGCAACCCGTTTCTCGCAGCGAGGTTGACGGGAGCATCGGCAACAATAGCCAACTGCACCAACGCATTTCTGGGCAACGACTGCTCGCCAGTGCTGCCGCCAACTACGATCCAACTGCAGATCCTACTCTGCACAGCTCCACGACCGCCGAAAAACTAAATCAAGGTGTACCCCTTACATAATATTCATGGCTCAGGAATTCAGGAGACGTTCGTTACTTAAATATCATGTCTGTTCTATGAAAGTACTGTGTATTTGGTAAATTTACTCTGAAAAATCGACATTATAAGACATCACCTAATATTTGCGTTAATTTTATTAGTTGCATGTTAAAAATCAATAAATTTAAATATTGGAATCAAAGCGAAAATGTCTTACCCTAATGCTGCAAACATTTTGGAAATCGACAGTGAAATTACCTCAAAACCTGACCGTTTTTCGTGACGCTCCAAATTCTCGCAATTTGAATGTGTACCCCAGTAACGAAAACACAAACGTAGTCCTACGTCTAAACGTCTCAAAGCACATTGGTTCGTTTCTCGTGACACATTAAAATCAAACACATGGTAGCACCTGTTAAAAATACGGGACATGCATCGCATAGGTTCATTGAAGCCATAATTGGTTCGTGCTGGAGGACAGCTAAGAAACAGATATATTCGCAGGTTTCAGCGACGAATGTTAATATCTAGTAGGCTGAGCAGCGATGCACAATCAATTTTGTCTTGAAGAATGCCTTTGCCATGTTGCGTCTTGACTCGAGTGGTTCCAGGTGAATCAGCTTGCAGCGACTTGTATAACTTGGCAAATTGATTGGATCCCTCCATCTGAGGTTACGAAGGGCGAATCGGATGAATTTACGTTGAATGGCTTCTATGCGTTGAGTTTTGTTCTGATAATACGGAGACCATACGACGGACGAGTATTCAAGAATAGGGCGTACAATTGCGCTGTATATAGCCTTCTGGCAATAAACATCCTTGAGCTTTTTGCCAAAGCGGAACAAGAAGCCCAGCTGCGACGGAGCTTTTGACGCAACGTACCCAACGTGATTCTAGAAGGTCAATTTAGAGTCGATTAGGATCTTCAAACCAGCCCTCCCCCTAGGTATAATTATAAGAATACTGGATCTGTGGCGTGTGGAAGAAATCTTTCGTAGCGATTAATTAGCGCCAGGCATCCGCAAAGTTCTTTTACAATACCTGGTAGCGTTAACTCCTGCAGCGCTTGTTCACTGTCAGGCAGAGGTTGTAGTCCGCCCTTATTCACGGGATATCCGAGTACAGCAACGGCTAGTAACGCACCGAATGTGGTCACGGTGGTCCTCTTCGTTAGCTGAAGGATACAAACGTCATCATCGAAAACAATTACTAAATCGATATTTCCAAGAATTTTATGCATGAAGCGTTGGAACATCTGAGATGTGTTACACATTCTGAACTGCATTCTTGTGAATTCAAACAGTCCGAAGGGTGTGATCCTAGCGCTTTTTTTAAATGATAAAAAATACTCTTCTAAGGGGATTTGTTGATAAGCCCGTTCAAAATCGAGTGTCGTAAATATGGACTTACCGTGTAACGCTTTGAGAAGGTCATGGATGTGCACAGCTGGGTATCGATCCGGTACAGTCACAGCATTGAGGTGCCTGTAGTCTCTAATTTGAATTTTTCTTCGGTATGCAATATAGTGGAGTTGCCCAGGAAACTACTAGAGCAGCGACATATTTCAAGCTCCAACATTGTTTTGAATTCCTGTTTAACAGGACAAACAGTATCAGTAAAACGAAAAAAAAAAAAAAAAATTGATGATAATGATGATAATAATAATAAATACAGTGGAGGGAGTAGAAAGTGATAAGGATGATGCCCTCATGCGAAACCTAGAAGTTGGACCGGGAGGAGAGAGGGTGGAACTGAAGCGTCACCAAAGTAACTACGGTTGAAATTTATCTCTTTAAGATTCATCCATATTTTCTATTCTCTATTTTATTACGGCATTCCTCTTTCTGCTGTCACTTAGTGGTCAAGTAAATTTTTTTCGTAAAATTACATTTACCAAATATTACGTATAACTGTAAAGGGCCACCCACAATAGATACGTTTGCGTTCCGTTGACGTAAATTTGACAGAAAACCTATAGGCAATCTGTCAAATTCACGCAAACGCATCCGCAACGTATCAATTGTGGGCCAGCCATAAGATCGTATATTATATTATCTTCTTGAATTATCGGATGATTACATATTACATTACAGAAACCAACGGCACAGATTTTCTACTTTAGCGTGTGTGAAAAGGCACCCGAAGTCAGACCAATAAAGTGGCAGATAATTAAAAACAAAATGCGTAATTTGAAAACATCTTTCCTTGCTACAGCTGCTTGGCAAGCACAAACGGGTGCTAAACTTCTAGCTGATGGAAATGAATTTCTTTATCGAGGTATGTTATCTCGATGATTTGCTGGTTATAAAAATTAATAATATTTTTTTTACAGATCATATGGAGAGATGTTGTCCACATTTTGATGCCTTAGAACGCCTGTTTGGTCACTTGCTAACTATTAGAACTTCAAATGAAATAACAACAACGTCAAGTGATCTAGACGAATATGCAGACGAGTTAATGACATCTGACTTACTATCCACGGAGCTAGAATCAATGCCTAGTTGCAATGCACAGGCAGAGCATCCACAAGATGAGGTACAAATCAAGGTAGAAGTAACTGATCCTGTAGTTCAACCGAACAACGAGGAACTGAATCATATATATCATCCAGGATCAGTAATAGAGCCGGTTGATGATCACACAGTAAATCATACCAGTCTAGGATACACTCCTGAACCATCAACGGCTAGTAATAGTGAAACGGATTATAGACCTAAATCGGTTTATGGTGATAGACAACCATGGAAAAGGACAGCTGCCGAGACATCCTCTGTATTCCAACTAGTAGTGATGCAAAAAAAAAAGTTGAAGTTTGAAGTAATGAAATTGCAACAACAATTAGATCTGGAAAGACAAAAATTAGACTTGGAGCGTGAAAAGTTGTGCTTATCGAGAGAGCAGAAAAATGTGGATATAGAAATTAAGAGGCTGCAGTTGGAGCAGGATTTGGAAATAAAGAAGCTGGAAATGGAACGCGACGAAAGGCTGGCGCTCACCAAAATGAAACTGGAAGTAGAGAGTCAGGAGCGTATTAAAAAGTACGAGCTTGAGTTAAAAGTCAAATCAGACTAAATTGAAGTCTTGGAATGAAATTGTTAAATTTGATCAAATGTGTTTGATCCTAGAGTTGCAAATTTTATGTTTGCCGAATTGAAATCAACACGAGAGAAAATATCAATTGGTGTAAGATTTCAATTTGCATTTGCCCAAGAACGTACGTTCAGAAAATAAGCCCAACAAACTCTTAACTGTAAGAGAATATTACAGTATTACCGAATCTGGATATAGCGCATCATTGAACTTATTACAAAATACATACAAATTCTTGCATTGATTGGAAGTGTATCTAAAACACTGCTGAGAACCTACACTAGTGCAAAAAACCTATTAAAGTTCATTAAAGATCCTTATGAAAATTAGCCACAAGGAAACGGTTTGAATTTCATAACTTTACCTTATGAAATGCTATGATTGTTGTCATTAATGATCTACTTGTGGCAACAGTTTGAGTTTCATTGTACAACCCTATGAAATTAGTTTGATAGTGCCATTGAACTCATTTGCGTTGGTTATGTAAATTGATCTCATGTTTTATGTATTTGTAATATTTTTTATTTATTGAATTCAACTGGAATTTTCATTTTATATGATCAATATTTGTGGTTATAACATTGAGAAAAAAAAAGAACATGTTACAGCAGTTTTGGCGCTCGTCTTTTTTCGTGATTGTCAGCCGCAAGTCAGGAGCTCTACCGGACATTACACCGCTGTTGAGGAAATGTGAAAGAAGGATTATATACAAAATGATAGCCTTGTTAAAAGGCAAATTCAGGATGTCCAGGTGAAGAATCATCAACGTAATGTATTACAACGTTACGTTAAAAGATGCATCAATTACTATTTCAACGGAGCGTCATCTAGGAGTTTTAGCTTTACGTCAGAATGCCATTAACTGCCTTTTGTTCATTGCTTGCGATCGGTCGTTGCCTTTGCAAGCGATATATGTGAAATAGCGAACACCATCTAGTTCAGTTTCAGCAATGCGAGTGTCAAAGCTAACATCGCAAGAGTTGTAAATTGCATTAGACATGGATCCCGGTCTAATTGAAACTGCATATCGGATGACTGAACAGTAGACACTGTTCATAAAAAATATACCGGAAAGAGGGACCTTATAATCTTCCAGATTTCAATTCGGAAGATTTAATGGTGCATTATGCGAATGAAAAGCAAACGACAGTCTGGACGTCGCATGCCGCCGAATATAAACAACATGTGCGTGATTTGCCACTAGACGTTTAGGACAATGAGCCAGCGTCATTGTTGAGGCGCGGTATTTAGGTTGAGCTGTATTTCGACCCATACACAGGTGTACCTGTTGTGTTCATGGATGTGAAGAAAGAAATTCCGACCGTTGTTTTACATTTCATTAATCGGAGGGGGCATATTTTTTACGTCGGTAATAAAGAAACTTATTTGGATGAATTCATGCCCCAAACGAAAGACCATAACCATTAAAACAACAGGAAAACGAGTCACAAAGCACCAGAAGCACGTATGTGTAGAAAGACCGTTTTTTGGGACAACAGTGCAATGGAAACTGATCAAAGCATGAAAATGATGATCCCGATGACCGGAGGATAGTAAGCAGAACCAATAAGCGGTATCGAAGTAGAGAAGAAAAAGTCATTCAATGTCGAAGGAAAGGGAGATGTTACAAGCATGGACGAAAACTAAAATCATCTCGTAACATAGAAAAAAGAACTCATTGACATGATGTTATTAATTACTTGAAAAAAAAAAAAAAAAAAAAAAATAAAAATAGAAGGGACAGTCCTATACTGCCGGTGGACGCATTACTGTCCCATCTTACAAATAATCAATTTCGGAAAACTGCCTAGTCGATTTGTCCCATTTGAAAATTGGACGCATATTTGTCCCACTAGAACAAAAATTGCTCCTAGTGGGACAATTATGCGTCCATATTTCAGGTGGTAAAAAATCACTCACCGTATTTACGATTTTTCTAGAATTAACAACACCTGTTTGAATTATATTTTGAAAGTACACATCAAAGTGTTGTGGTTGGCATAAAAAAAATCAAAAATATCCAAATGTAATATGGGACAGTTATGCTTCCACCGGCAGTAGGGCTTCAAATGGTGAGTTGACAACTTCGAAGGAGGATGCGGCCGACCTCTCGTCCTCACAAGTTCCTACCTCACGCCTCAACGAGTCATATGATCACAAAAGACTGCCAGCTGAAACATGGAGACGCTGGTTGGCGTAGCCTGGGCAATGTTGTCAATCTGACAATAGCGAAGTGAGGGGGTGCGACTGAAGATCGTGTACCTTTAAATCATATTGTATATTTCCCATTCTCATTTTATCAATAATTTCTGCACGCTTTGGAATCATTTTTGCATTCCAAAACCATGTAAGAGCAGGGAGCAACACGACGGACATCAAAGGCTCAATTTGTTTTTCAGCATTTCAGCATTACACTTAATTTAAAATTGCACTTCTGAATTTCAACTACTATATTCATAAAAGACTGGCATGTGCTTATAACCAATGTAAGATTATATTTTAATATTGTGTTTTGTGGCATTATGGTAAGATAAGCCATTTATTTCAGGAATCATCAAACCGGACTCTTCGTTCACTCCAATTGCTATCTTTGAAAAATGTTACTAGAACAGTATAAAAAAAATATTACTACATGTCTTTTAAAACAATATCTTTTATTGAAATTTTATCTTTGATATTTGGAATGATCTATTCTGTTTTCAGCTTTTCCAGGACAAGAAGGATATTAATTCATATCTAATTTTTATTTATTTTTTCAGTAACAATCCATTGGTAGTATCATTCAAGTTTGAAATTTGAATAAATTGGCATGTTTGTCTATAATGATATCCTAATATTGTGTGTACAAAATATACTAAATATTAAATAACATATAACGGGGAAAGGGAGGGACCATCAGGGCACCCAAGTGAAACGATTTGGATAGGGAGCATGGGACTGCCTCCTCCCTATTGTTAACATTTCGCGGAACGAGGGCGGGCTCTTCGACCCCATCTATTGGGTTTATTCTGTCAATCGAGGGCTCGATTCTAGTGCTGTGCGTGTGAACTTGCTTTTGGAAGGAGATCCTTTTTCCTATATTCGCGGGTTTCGCGTAAGTGTCTCTGCTTACGGGCCCGCCCAAACGTTTTTGGCCCTTCATACAGGAGTTTGATGATCACAAACAATATTAGAATCCTGATCAAATCGTTTTTCAGATTATTCCACTGCTATGGGAAGTTACCTTGCTACAATAGATGGTAGTTTTATATCATCATCATCATCATACTTCTTAACTCTTTTATTTTTCCTCTTTCTACTGCTAATTGCTTGATAATGGGTCGCACTCGGTAGGTAGCAAGCAGCGCCGCTGCTCTGCTTCTCGTCGGCGGTTGGTACAGCTGCACTCGTTCTGCTGCTGTCGGGGTCGGGGCAGCTATTTCGTTTTGCTGCTGCTTCTGCTGCTTTCGGGTCGGGTCGGGTCGAAATTATTTCCCTCCTAATCGGATGCTCGTAAAAAACTGAAAAGAATCCTTCGAGGTGCTGTTTTTTTTATAGCCGTTCTTCCTTCGTCGTAGCGGTCTTCTTCATTCTTCGAGCGACTGTTGTGAGTGATGTTCGATGTTAATGAGGCGGGACATATTTTGTTCTCGTTCTTCTTTCGGCTTGGACGCAACGTACACCGGCCTCGTTGGAATGTTTCGTCCCTACTACTTCGTCGAGTTGTCTTCAAGTAGGCGTTGGCTATCCTCTGTTGGTAGTATAGACAGTTTCGTGATTGGACGTCTGTAGACTGTTCCTTCACTCAAAACGTCCACAGCTCGAACCAGGTTGTCGGCACCGGGGTACACCAAAATTACTCGGCCGAGTTTCCAGCATAGCGGCGGCCGATTGTTGTCGTGTAGAAGGATTAACATACCTGGCTTAACGTTGTCCATCGTCGTCCAATTATTTTTCCGAGGTTGCGGACTCATTAAATATTCTCTGAACCAGGCTCGCCAGAAGTGCTCGCGCATGAGTTGACAATGCTGCCAGCGGGACAGTCGACTGATTTTTGTTTCGTTCTTTGATGGCTCTGGTAACGCGTTCATTCAACACTGCTTGTATCTCCCTTAGCACGGTAGTCATTTATTCAAAACTAAATACTGAATTTGCTACTATTCGTTTCGTGTGCGTCTTCGTCGATTTTACAGATGATTCCCACAGACCGCCAAACTCAGGAGCACCGGGCGGAATGAAGTGCCAATCAATCTCCTTGATCTGGCAATACTTGATGATGCGGTTGACTTCGGTTTCTCGACAGAAAAGCTCATACAGTTCGTGCAATTCGTTCTGGGCACCATGAAAATTTGTACCGTTGTCCGAATGGATTCCTGATGGTACTCCATATTGGCCAATGAATCGTCGAAGCGCTGCGATAAAAGCGTTGGTCGTCAGGTCAGATACAAACTCCAGATGGATGGCCTTTGTTGACAGACACACAAAAACTGCAATGTATGCCTTGATCTGTTTTGGTCGGTAGGATCCCTGCTTCACAACAATGGATCCGGCATAATCGACGCCAGTGACACAGAATGTGCGAAGGAGTTACACGTTGCGTTGTTAATTCACCCATTAGCTGCTTAACATCGACTGGATTCGTTCGGAAGCATGTCAAACATGACCTGGTGACCTTTCGTATTGTCGATCTGGCGTTCGTCAGCCAAAACCGTTGTCGCATTGTAGCTAGTAATCCGCTAGGTCCAACGTGAAGCTGCTCTATGTGCATCGTCCGTATCATCATCTCTATCACTGGGCTCGTGTGCGGCAAGATGAGTTGATGCTTCGATTCATCATGTAGGCGCGAATGGCTAAGGCGACCACCCACTCGTAGAATGTTGTCGACATATATCGGGTTGAGCGGTCCGATTCGCTTGCATTTCACATTTGATTGAAGACGCTGGATATCGTCACCCAGCTCGACGTGTTGCCGAACAGTCACCAACAACGATTGGCGAAGCTCATAGATGGTCAAGCATTTCTTCATCACACGTTCGGTTGCTTGCTTCCTTATAGGTTGTTCACGAAACGTAGAACCCATGCGATGATTCGTTGTAATTTCCGGAAAGAATCGTAAGGTCTGTATCCGCAATAATCCGGACACCTCAAAACATGAATAAAACATAAATTTCGCATTATATTCCCGTCGTAGTTGTTTATTAGGTGCGCAACTAAGTTCTCGCTGTTTTTTTAGTGAAAAAGGAATTTTTTTTTAAAAAAAAAGGGAAAAAAAAATATTAAAAATAGTGCCCCCGGGGGCGCTTTTTTCTTTTTTGGGGGGGGGGTTTGGGGGTTGGGGGTGTGGTATCAAGGAGGTTTAAATAAAATCAATGGATAAACAGTTTTAAACAGATTTAAAATAAATATGTGTTTTCTATGTTGAAATAACAGAAAAAACGGAAGAATGCCTACTAACATCCATCACAGCCAAATGGCCTTCTATGATTGGCCAATGCTAGTTGATGATAATAACGGCAACAACCAAGATGAAGATCACGCGGGAAAGGGTGCACAGATCGGATATAAATATAACTTCGTAAGCCGCTCTCTTCACTTGTTTGGCGATTGTTAAGCGGGATACATCTCCCGATACCAGCACCCGATCAGCGAAAAGCAGCCTACCATCATCCGTCTATGAAACAACCGGGCCGAGGCTCATTTCCGAGCGCCCATCATCATCCATTCAACAAAAGTACGCGCAGCAGCGAGGCCAAAGTTTTCCCGAGCGCCTACCATCATCCATCCACGAAACAGCCGGGCCGAGGCTCATTTCTGAGCGCCCATCACCATCAGCACGCGTGGCAGCGAGGCCAAAGTCAACCCGAGCGCCATCATCATCCATTCACAAAACAGCCGGGCCGAGGCTCATTTCTGAGCGCCTATAACCAACAGCACGCGCAGCAGCGAGTGAACCCGAGCGCTCATCATCATCATCATCACCATCATCCATTCACCAACAGCAAGCGCAGCAGCGTGGCAAAAATCAACCCGAGCGCCCATCATCATCCATTCAACAAAAGCACGCGCAGCAGCGAGATCAAAGTCAACCCGAGCGCCCATCATCATCATCCATTCACGAAACAGCCGGGCCGAGGCTCAATTCTGAGCGCCCATAATCGTGCGTCCGTCAGAGCAACAGCGAGGGGTTTTAAGAGTTACCCTTGCTGTGCGCGTCAGTCGGCAGGCACATTTGAACATCCATCAAAGCGGGCTCAACTTCGGTGGAAATGGCTGAATGCAGCGACGATCGCGACAATGGCGCAGCTTACAACGGACCTGTGGCTCCCATAAAGTAAGTTTTAACAATAATTTTCTATATTTGACTCTGATGGAAAGAGGCAGAGATCTAAAGTAAAAAAAAAAAAAAGTCCGATGGAAATAGGCGGATTTTGATAGATATGTTTGCCTCCGGTGGATAAAGACGGAGTGTTTGAAATCGAGAAACGTAAAATTTTTTTAAACAATGTTTCAAACGTTTCGTTACAGGAAGCCCTCAAGAAAATTTTTTTTGAAAGAATTGAAAGAGGCTCTCGACAAAAACAATGCGCTTCGTGAACAAGTCTCGAGTTTGTCGGCAGAAAAAGATACGTGCCTGGAAAATGTGTTACCTCAGGTTCCCTGTGATTCAGCTCGTAATGACGGACTATTACTATCTACAATGAACAGTTGGTCATTGGGATCCCTCAACATACCGGAATGCAAACCTTCGGATGGTGAAAGCGAGATTGATAAAAGAGCTTTCGAGTACTGGAAGGACCTGCTGGTTTCATCACTGCATCTCATCCACGCTACTGATGAACATACAAAATACAGTGTGTTTAAAATTAAATCTGGACCTAAATTGCGGGAAATTTTCCAGACAACATCTTCGACACCAGGCATGCCAGATGAGAAAACAGCGCCATTTTCTAATGCCCTGGCTCGATTGGAGGAGTACTACGGATCCAGAACGTACACATTATCGCAACGAGGTAAGCTAATGCTGATGAGCCAAGGTTCTTCAGAAAGCAGCATTGGTTTTGTTCAACGTGTGGCTTCTGCAGCAAAGCTGTGTAGCTATAGTACTGACGAAGAAATTGAGGCTGTTGTAAGAGTGCTCACAAAAAGTGCCAGTGATGGGAGAGTTAGGGTTCTGGCCCATAGAAACTGGGTCAAGCAAGGTTCCATGAAGGACCTTATAGATCTGGTCCGAGATCGCGAGATTGAGAAAACCAATGAAGAGGAGTTTCAAAGAGCTCACGGCCGAGAAGAGGCATCATTGGTAGCACCAGTGTATCAAAGTTATCAGGGGTCTCACGACCACAAGGCACCATTCCACCAAAACCAACGAGAAAGAGGATTTCAACGCACACGACGTGGCAATGGAAGAGGAGGAAGAGGTTTTTCGAGAGGCAATCATCGTTCCCCTTCTAGTTCCAATTGCTGGAGGTGTGGAAGCATCTATCACCGCGCGACTGAATGTTTTGCAATCAGGAAAGAGTGTCGAGTTTGCCGTAAGGTTGGTCATATTGCCCGAGTTTGTACATCAAACCAAACGAATTATCGTGACCAAAGAAGACCATTGAAGCGTCGAGCTGAGGAAGAGGAGTCAGCCGTCGAAGGAAAAATTGCAGCCATCGAATTTCCGAAAGTTGAAATGGAAATGGAATCAAAGGTACATAATAATGATGAAGAACTTGAGTAGCATTATTCCTATATAAATATGATGTTTTTTTCTTCTTTCGACACAAACATTGAACTACTGGAACTTGAATAAATCTGAAATATGTTC
Source organism: Aedes koreicus (assembly GCA_024533555.2). NCBI lineage: Eukaryota > Metazoa > Arthropoda > Insecta > Diptera > Culicidae > Aedes > Aedes koreicus. Next base: position 316,224 of record JAHHFK020004487.1, read on the forward strand.
AATAAATTTGCCTAAATCTAACTATTGTGTGTACTATTTTGCAGACAATTATCCAACAACCTCAAGTTGCTGAACTAAGTGTTCAAAAGGTACATCAAGTCCAGTTATCTTCCCAATCGTCAGGTCGTTATATCTCATCTAATGAAAACGGCGCACTAATTAAAGCGAAAATTGCTGGGATTGGGATCGACTTTTTAATAGACTCTGGTGCCCAAGTCAACATCATAACCAAGGCTTCATTTGATGAGATTCTGGCGGACCAGAAGGCCGCGCCTCAAATCTTTTGCTTAAAGTTCTCCTCTGACAAACCCTTGAAAGCTTATGGCATGAAAGAACAAATCAAAGTCATCGCCAATTTCGAAGCAGAATTATTCATCTCTCATGATAGACCAGTGATGGTAGAGAAATTTTACGTCGTGGATGAATTTAGAGCACTCTTGGGCTTTAACACCGCAATCAGGTACTCTGTCCTTAACATTGGTTTAGGTGTACCCATACGTAATCAACTATGGCAGTTTGAAGAACGTGATGTGTACTACGCTCAAGCTGTGACGGCCGGAGAAGTATTTCCTAAATTCAATATTCCTCCGGTGTCACTGAAGTACGATACAGATATGCCTCCGGCACGAAATGTGTACACCAGTATTCCAGTGGCATTTAAAGAACTCACCAAACAGAAACTTAATTACCTGCTATCAAGCGGTATTATTGAAGAGGTTACCAGGGACATGGATCGATCATTTTGTTCCTCGCTTTTGGTGGTACCAAAAGGAAGAGATGATATTCGACTAGTCATTGATTTACGAGGACCTAATCGATGTATATATCGCACACCCTTCAGAATGCCTACATTTGAGTCGATACTGATGGAACTTCATGGTACAAAGTGGTTCTCTACTATTGATCTTACGAACGCATTCTTCCATATCGAATTGGATGAAGATTCACGTCATCTAACAAACTTTTTTGCGGGAAATGGACTCTACCGTTATCAAAGACTTCCATTTGGGCTAACAAATGCCCCTGATATATTTCAGGAGGTTCTACAAACAGTTGTTCTTGCTGGATGTAAAGGACAGGTTAACTATCTGGACGACATAATGATTTTTGGTAAAACCAAAGAAGAACATGATGAAAACTTGGCACAGGTAATGAAGTGTTTGCAGAACCACAATGTAAAAATAAACAAGGAGAAGTGCGCTTTTGGCAAGCAGTCAGTCTACTTTCTTGGCTTCATAGTGTCAGATCAAGGTTGGAAGATTGAGGACGAGAAAATTTCAGCCATTAAAAACGTCAGACATCCGGAATCAATAGCAGAGGTGAAAAGTTTCTTGGGATTGGTGAATTTTGTAGAAAAATTTATTCCCGACAGAGCTGATAAAACTATTAGACTCCGCACATTAGCGAAAGCTGAAAGATTTTACTGGAACCAGGATCTGAACGATGAATTTGAGTATCTCAAAACTTCTGCGTGGAAAACAATTACTATCCTTGGATACTTTAGCAGAGACGACTGTACTGAATTATTCGTAGACGCTTCCCCTTTTGGTCTAGGAGCAGTACTAGTACAATTTGACACTGAATCTAGGCCGAGGGTTATTGCCTGTGCATCGAAAGCTCTATCGACAACAGAACGGAAGTATCCCCAAACCCAGAAAGAAGCATTGGCAATGGTCTGGGCAGTCGAAAAATTTTCAATGTATCTCATTAGTATTCCCTTCACAATAAGAACAGATGCTGAATCAAACGAGTTTATTTTTGGAGGACTACATCGAATCGGGAAGAGAGCAGTGACCAGGGCTGAGTCATGGGCTTTGCGTCTGCAGCCTTACAACTTCAGAGTAAAGAGAATTCCAGGAGAGATGAATGTTGCAGATACGCTGTCCAGATTGGTCAAGCAGTCCCAAACAGCTGAGTCATTTGATGATCACACTGATGCCAACCATTTGCTCTACCTTATTGATGCTGGTGGTATGAAAATTTCCTGGAACGAGATTGAGGAGCATTCGGAAAAGGATATTGAATTAAAAAAAGTAAGATCTTCAATCAAAACAGGTTCCTGGGAGCAAGGATTACGCAGATATGAATCACAAGCAAAAGATCTTAGTGTTTTCGGAGGTTCGGTGTTTAAAGGCAACAAAATAGTTCTTCCTGAGGTTTTAAGAACAAAGGCCATTGAATCGGCACATGAAGGTCATATGGGGATTGGTTCTACAAAAAGGATTTTGCGTGAACATTTTTGGTGGCCAGGAATGAGTTCATCGGTAGAAGCGTTCATCAAGCACTGCGAAACGTGCCTTTTACTATCAAAAAAGAATCCACCGATTCCACTTAGTAGCAGAGAACTGCCTCGTGGTCCTTGGGAAATTCTACAAATTGATTTTTTCACCGACAAACAGTTTGGATTTGGCGAATTCCTCGTGATTGTGGACACCTATTCACGTTACCTGTACGTTATAGAAATGCGATACATGGATGCAGAGTCAACAATTCAAGCTCTTCATAAGATCTTTCTTGAATGGGGCTATCCTTTGGTAATACAAAGCGATAATGGTCCCCCGTTCCAAAGCGAAAAATTCGTCAAGACCTGGGAAAACAAAGGTATTAAAATTCGCAAATCCATTCCTTTGAGCCCGCAATCCAATGGAGCTGTTGAGAGGCAAAATGAAGGAATAAAACATGCCCTGGCGGCTTCTAAGGCAGATGGACAAAACTGGAAATCAGCTCTAAATAAATACGTGCATATTCACAATAAAGTGCGACCTCTTTCTCGACTGGGAGTAACGCCATTTGAGTTGCTAGTAGGCTGGAAATTTAGGGGTACATTTCCGGCTTTATGGAAAGATGATCAACATGAACCCTTAGATCGAGAGGATGTCAGAGAGAAAGATGCGTTTACAAAACTAATGAGTAAACAAAATACAGATTTCCGAAGAAAGGCTAGAGATTCAAGTCTTGCCGTTGGTGACAGAGTGATCTTATCGCAAATCAAGAAAAATAAATCGGACTCAACGTTCAATCCAGAAAGGTTCACCATAGTAGCAAGGGAAGGAGCGAAAATAATTGTTAGAAGCAGCCGTGGTGTGTTATATTCAAGGAACGTTGTTGATGCAAAACGAGCTGACGTACATCAAGAAAGGAATGAAGAAACTCATGATGAATCCCAAAATCACGCCAATGCCGAAACAGGTACTATAATTGCTCATTGTGTAAAAAAAAATATATATATATTACAATGTTTTCTATTTTCATTTCACATACAGACGAACAAATTGATGGGTACTCAACAAACTTAGCAGATTCAAACACAGTGGTTACAAGCATTAACAATTATAAGGATGATCATCAAAGCCTCGAATTTGTAGAACCATCAACCGTCGAGCGATCTACAACGGGTTACGGAAATGTTACTGCAAATCGACCCTGCCGAGAGAGAAGAATGCCGAATAAGTTTAAAGATTACATGGTAGTGTACAACATCTACGATTAAAGAACAATGGCTAGCAAAATAGAGAAAATTGTCTATCGATCCTTAAAACAAATGTGTATATCCTAAGTTTATAACTAGTTATTTGATGTACATGAGGAATAAATCAGAATAATAAATAAATTATGTATTAAATGTTGAAAATATATATAATTCAAAAAATATTTGAATATTGATTGATTTGCAAACGTCTGCATTGATTGCAAAAATGTAATAATTCTGGAAAGTAAATAAACACTTTTTTGAAGCAACACAAAAAAAAATTGAAAGAATATTTGGCATGGTAGAATTGAAGTGTCTGTCTAAGAATACTGTGCATGTAATTTAAATGACAATTCTACGAAGAATGATCTATTTTTGTACAATTTACAAATGTCTATACATATTATAAATGAGGGTTATACGCAGTTTTACTTTTGGATTCAGGAGTAGAGAGTAGGGGTGGAAGGAATTGTGGTATCAAGGAGGTTTAAATAAAATCAATGGATAAACAGTTTTAAACAGATTTAAAATAAATATGTGTTTTCTATGTTGAAATAACAGAAAAAACGGAAGAATGCCTACTAACATCCATCACAGCCAAATGGCCTTCTATGATTGGCCAATGCTAGTTGATGATAATAACGGCAACAACCAAGATGAAGATCACGCGGGAAAGGGTGCACAGATCGGATATAAATATAACTTCGTAAGCCGCTCTCTTCACTTGTTTGGCTATTGTTAAGCGGAATACATCTCCCGATACCAGCACCCGATCAGCGAAAAGCAGCCTACCATCATCCGTCTATGAAACAACCAGGCCGAGGCTCATTTCTGAGCGCCCATCACCATCAGCACAAGCAGCAGCGAGTCAACCCGAGCGTCCATCATCCATTCACAAGACAGCCGGGCCGAGGCTAATTTCTGAGCGCCCATCACCATCAGCACGCGTGGCAGCGAGGCCAAAGTCAACCCGAGCGCCCATCATCATCCATTCAACAAAAGTACGCGCAGCAGCGAGGCCAAAGTTTTCCCGAGCGCCTACCATCATCCATCCACGAAACAGCCGGGCCGAGGCTCATTTCTGAGCGCGCCGGTTCATAAACCACGTAGACTCATTTTTGAAAATCTCAGACCCCCCTCCCCCTCGTAGACTTTTCTCCATACATTTTTTTGAAATTTTGTATGGAGCGTAGACTTTTGTCAAACCCCCCCCCTCTCCCCAAAAAAGTCTACGTGGTTTATGCATTGCCCCTTTTCACGTAGCCATGTGTCCAAAACCTTAATTTTCACGTCTTTTTCAATGGGCGACATTTTGAAAACGAAGAATTTGAACCGTGCAAACAAGTAAACAAACAAAAGATGCTAATCAAACGCACAGCATGCTATGATAAACATACTCAAACCATCAACCGTACAACGCAAATGAACGTGGAAAACTTATTTTCTATACATTCTTTATCGAATCAAATAAAAAAAACCAAACAAAGAAATGATCATTATTTTAAAGCCATCAGTAGTTTATAGTAAAATAATAAACTACGAAAATAATAACACTAGAAAAATAAACAACGGTAATATCGTATGAACTAATCTGAAATACCCTAGAATTTTGTTTGGCTTTATTTTTTAATTCAATAATAAAGTAACTTCAACTTTTTGTTTGCTTCAATGTAACGTAACAATTTTATATCGAGGTATGACCGTATTAGTTAAATAATAATTACCAACAATCTATTTCGAGTTATTTATACATTCCTGGAAATTAGGTATTTTGCTTAGTGGGTTTCTACAATATTTTTGATTCCTCTAAAATCTTTACTTTGAATTCTTTACATAAAAAAAATATCTCTTATTTTAGTCCCTACAACATTAAGGTAAAATATTTAAAAAAAATTGAAACTTTTCAGAAAATAACGCAGTGTTTTACGGAAAATGAGTTTTAATAATCACTCACCCTAGGTTGATTGTCTAGTCGAATATAGCAAGAGGATGAGTATGATTGACCGCCCGAGGTTGCTACTCCGTTATTGCCAAATTAGCTGTTATTACACAGAGAACCAACAGATTGGGACTAACATACATCCTCAATGTGTGAAAACTGGTGATCCCTAACTAAGGCTAGTCTAGAAATTCATTCATCACTTTAACGTAGGTCGTACTTCGCTTGTTAGACAAAAAAAATATCGCACATCGTTATTTCAAGATTTAACGAGATAACGAGAATGTAATGTAAGCCGTGTAAGTAACGAGATGTAATGTAAGCCTAGCTCCTTCATTCGGCCAATGTATCAAAAATGTAATAAATGCAGCGATAATCGGCAAATTCATTTTGGCATCATGATGATCGACTTATTTTGAAGCAGTTGAGACTTTATGTATCAATTTCAAGTTATATACTTAAGTGATATTTTTGATTTCCGTAACTTTTTAGCCACCATGGTTTCACTGGCTAGGCTGAACAAATTTTCTTCATGATCTTTAAATGACCTTAATTTTGCTAAATTGAACCGATATGCTTAGTGATGCATTCTAGATATAAAGAAAATAGTTACACTTAATAAATTAGCTATTCACAAGAAACACTAACAATGATTGCACAAGAATACCGTAGACCCAATGTTAGGGACACATTGTTTCCTATGTTCCCAACTATGGCTCAATGTAGTGATTATATAGAAGATGTTGTTTATATAGTTTTAGATGGAAATGTAGGAGTAAGTGGTTGTTAATTTTTCGAAGGGCTTATCAAAACCAAAACCTAAGCTACAAAATCTATCTAGTAGGGGTTTTAATGTTTTGAAATGGAAT
>JAHHFK020004487.1:957500-989937 GCA_024533555.2 Aedes koreicus
CTACCGCAAAATTTGAAGCGTCTGTTGTAAGCACGAATCGTTTGGTGAAGTTGGGGTACTGTAGCACATGGCTACTAGTTAAAATATTTTTACAACGATTGAAGGCTGAGATGAACTCACGAGTGTGTTCGATCTTTTCGCCTTTGCGTAGTTGTTGGGTCATGGGTTTCGCAATTTTTGCGAAATCCTTGATAAATTTCCTATAATACCCAAACATTCCAAGGAACCCTTTTAGTTCTTTTTCATTTTTCGGTAAAGGCCATTCTCGAATTCCTTTTATTTTTTCGGGGTTTGGTTTAACTCCTTCGGGAGTAACCACGTGCCCTAAAAAGGCAACCTCCTTCCGAAGGAACTCGCATTTGTCAATCTGTTTTTTAAGATTGTACTTGCGAAGTGTTCCCAGAATTTTACCGAGGTTGATCAGGTGCTCTTGTAGGTGAAAAAGATGATAATGTCATCCATATTCACCAGACATATCACTCCAATGTGTTCCCTGAGGATGTTGTCCATCACTCGTTGGAACGTGGCTGGGGCATTTTTCAGCCCAAAACGCATCCTGATGAACTCGTAATGTCCTCCTTCGACACTAAAAGCCGTTTTCTGGATGTCTTTTTTGTCGACTTCGATTTGGTGGAAACCTGAAGCCAAGTCAAGAGTCGTAAAGTACTGACATTTTCCTAATTTGTCCAGGATGTCAGTTATGTTGGGTATCGGGTATCGGTCATCCAAAGTTTTATCATTCAATTTTCGATAATCGATCACCAATCTCCATTTTTTTTCCTGGCCGGAAGCGTCTAGCTTCTTCGGCATTACCCATACTGGTGAGGACCATGGGCTATTTGAAGGGCGAATAATACCTTGGTCAAGCATTTTCACGATTTGTCGCTGGACCTCTTCTTTATGGCAGAACGGGTAGCGATAAGATTTGGTGTAGACAGGAAGTTCATCCTTTGTTTTAATTTCGTGCCTAATGGCATTAGTAAAACTTAATGGTTCTTCTTGCTTACTAAAAACGTCTTGGTAATCGTAAAGAATTTTCGTCAATCTTGACTCTTCCTCTGAATTCAGATGATCGAGTCGAAGTTGGTCTTTCGTTAATTTATTTCCAGCAATTTCATGGCTTTCCTGGGACAAGGTTTCGAAATTATTTATTTCAACATTGAGAGCATCACATAAGTTAATTTGCTTTGTGTTGTTATCAAAATTGTGAATCAAAATCTCAGCTCTGTTGTTTCTGCTGTTATAAATTCCAGCTAGAATGTGGACTTTAGGAAGAATTTCGATTTCCTCTTCTAGTAGAAAATCTCCTTCTGATCCGTCGGTCTCAATAAAAATTGCTTTAGTTTCGTGGGCATTCAAATTTGTGGTTTCTAGATGTTTTTTGAACAGTGGAACTCGTTTATCATTGATAACCAAGCAATCGTCAATGATGATACCTAGCGTTCGTAGAGTTTCATACCCTACTAAACCATGGAAATAATTATGGAAGTTAAAGAGATAAAATTTCTGATAAGGGACTGTTTTGCAGAAATCTGCGAAAGGATTGAATAAGGTGTATTGATTAACACTATGCGTTCCATTTATATTTTTTATTAGTTGGGTTGGGCAAGATTTGGCTATCTGAGAGGGTACTAGAGCTGGGGAGACGTAATTTTTGTTCGCTCCGGTGTCGATAAGGAACCGAAGTGTACCGAATTTGGTGTTTTTCATTTCAATGAATGGTAAACAATTGTTTATCATTCCGTTTGGTTGGGACCCTCTAACATAAGAAAATTTAGATTTTCATACTCTGTTTCTTGTTCTGTTTCTTCTTGACCCTGTACATTTTCTACCGGGTATTCCGATTGTAAAGCTGTTTCGAATTGTGGATCGTATTGAGGATCATACTGTGTTTCATGTTGGGGAATTTGTGTGTTTCCATGAAAATTAATACCATGTCTTATTTGATTAGACCGCTGTTCCTGTTTGATTTGATTTTGTTGTGGAATGAAATGGTTGTTGTTTTGGGAAGCAAAACGATTACCATATTGGTTCATTTGATTTTGTTGTGGGACGGGATGGCTACCGTTTTGGGAAGCAAAACGATTACCATGTTGTGGGCCGAATCGGTTACTGTTTTGAGGGTAATGCTCCGTAGCGTATTGTTGAGCTTCGCTTAATGTGTTGGGGCGTGATGCCCTTGTAGGCGTCGAATACGGGTCGATTAACCAAAAATTTAGCAGTACGAAGATCATGCATTCGTAATTCGATGTTAAGGTTTTCGCGCATTGTTGTAAGTTTGAATCTAACATAATTTTCGATGAAATGTCAGCGAGTAATTCGCTACATTCGTTATGAAATTCTCCAATTGTCTTCGATTTTTGACGAAGGTACGAGATCTTGGTGACTAATGTACCTAAATCTCGTTTATCGCCAAAATGATTCTCAAGGGCTTTTTTAATGTCAGTCCAGATGGATGGTGTATGATTCTGTACCAACACATCGTTGGCTTTGTCAGGGATTTTATCCCTGATAATGCTATTCCATAAGGGCATAGCATTTTGCTTCATCATTAGGTGTGGGGCATAAATTCTTTGCGAAGCTTAATTTTACTTTCAACTGAACTAATCGAAGTTGGATGGGGTCTTAGAGTCTCCACTGTGAGTAACAATCATTGCGGGTGCGTGGGGAACCTTAGACGCATCAAAGCGCGCATTGCTTTGACTGTTTGCTGCAGTGAGAGCGGAGACAGTACGTGTGGGTGTTTCTGCTGACGATTGAAGAGCAGCGACTTGCGCGAGCTGTTGCATCCCGCTCTTTAGTTTTGCAATTCGAAAATAGCTTGCATTTGCTCAATTTGGGCTTGCAGGTTCTGCCACTGAAATTTCATTATTATTTTTGTCTCGTTTCGCGCGGCATTTTTAGAGCTAAATGTTTTAATCACTATCATTTGATTAAATCACCAGTATTTAATTAATTAATATTGAACTAAATAGTAATTGGGGTTTTTCAGGTTGAATTCACCTAAGTTTGTCGACTGCGCCTTTTTTAAAGAAGAAGAAATTAAGTTTAAACTCACCTCAAAAATCCTTGGTATTCTGCCAGTGGTTGATGGGATGATGAGCGGGGTGATGGGTAGCGGGGTTCCGGTCTACCGTCCGATGATCCGGTGTCCAGGAATTCGTCACAAGTCCATGATGTTCCTTCAAGGATGTCTTCTTTCACGCGAAGATTTTCTTTCTTGCCCTCAGTCAGCGGGCGAAATCACTAGTTACACTTTCTCACTCACGGCACTACCGTATCCTACCGTCTGCGCCAATTAGCACTTTTGACTTTGGAGGGAACGTTTTTAAAAAAGGAAAAGCGAATTGAACGGGTTGAAAGTTAGACTAAAGAATGAGTTCTGCTTTATTTCCACCAAGTACAGAGGGCCTCGCTCGATTGAAATTCCCTAGCTATTTCCTGAGTAATGCTTACTATTCTGAAATATGATCTGTTTTCCGGTGAACTGCTTTGTAGCTCGACACTTGTTGGTCGGTCGGTCGTCGGGTGCTGGTTGATGAACGTTAAACTTTTTGACTACAAGGTTGAGGTTTTGGATAATGGTGCTGCTGCAGTTTGGGGAATTTGGTAGCTGTTGTAGTTGTTGTTGGAGTCGTTGTAATCTGATTGAAATGTCACTAGACTATCACACCTTCGAGGTTTTGACCATTTCCGTACATAACATATATATATAAATATATGTATATATATATATATATATATATATATATATATATATATATATATATATATATATATATATATATATATATATATATATATATATATATAAATATATAAATATATATATATATATATATATATATATATATAAATATATATATATATATATATATATATATATATATATATATATATATATATATATATATATATATATATATATAAATATATGTATATATATATCTCTTTATATATATATATATATATATATATATATATATATATATATATATATATATATATATATATATATATATATATATATATATATATATATATATATATATATATATATATATATATATATATATATATATATATATATATATATATATATATATATATATATATATATATATATTCTGTCTGTCTGTCTGTCTGTCTGTCTGTCTGTCTGTCTGTCTGTCTGTCTGTCTGTCTGTCTGTCTGTCTGTCTGTCTGTCTTTTTTTTTTTTTTTTTTTTTAGACGGGTGGGAAAATGTGCACCCACACACCTGAAGAACTCAGGGTGTGGGGATGAGGGTGCCAACTCCTCGACCCACTAAAAACCCACCCGTGCCTTTAGCCCTGGTCCCTCCCCGGAACCACCTTTCGGTATTACTTCGGGGAGGGGGCTATTGTGCTTGTTAAGCACCCACTATGTCTAACTACTTAGGGCTTTAGTAGTTAGGTGGTCCCTGCGACCTGCCTTTGGTCGTTTCGCCATTTTTGTTGGAGATCAAGGACGATCTGGGAGGCTGCTACGCATACCGCGTCCCAGACGTCCCGGTCTTGACACATCCTCTGGACCAAGTTATCCGGAGTCGTGTCGCGACCGCATACGGCCATCATGCCGGATCTCGCGCCGTCGAAGCGAGGACATGCGAAAAACACATGTTCTGCAGTTTCTTCGACTCCCGCGCACTCACTGCATGCGGAGGACTGTGCATGCCCATATTTATGCAGGTATTGTCTAAAACAGCCGTGGCCAGACAATATCTGCGTTAAGTGGAAGTTCACTTCACCGTGTCGCCTACCGACCCACCCGGTTAGTTCCGGGATTAGTCGGTGGGTCCACCGACCTTTGGTGGAGTTGTTCCATTCCCTCTGCCACTTAACCATGGATGCGGCTCTAGTGGTCTTTCGGATACCTCTTGTTCCACGTTGCTCGAAGCACTCTACGTCCTCTTTTATGACGATGCCTATTGGCATCATCCCCGCTAGGACGCAGACCGCGTCGCGTGATACCGTTCGGTATGCACTCACCACTCTTAGGCACATAAGCCTGTGTGTACTCTCGAGCTTATTTGCGTAGCTCTTGGTACTCAAGGCGGTGATCCATGCCGGCCCGCCGTACCTAAGTATGGACAGGGCGACACTGGCCAGGAGTTTACGCTTACTCCCTTGCACCGCCGAGCTATTCGACATCATGCGGGATAATGCCGATATAGCCATAGAGGCTTTCTTGCAAGCGTAATCGACGTGACTGACAAAGGACAGCTTGTCGTCGATCATAACCCCAAGATACCTCAAGAACCTCTTCGATTCTACTGTGCAGTTACCTGCACTAATCGTCGCATGTTGCTCCGATTTTCGATTGTTCACCACCGTGACCTCGGTCTTATGGTGGGCTAGCTCCAATTGCCTGGAGCTCATCCATCTCTCCACAATGCCAATGGAGTGTGAGGCCGTTAACTCGACCTCCTCGATGGATTCACCACATATCTCCAGGGTGATATCGTCTGCGAACCCGACGATCTTTACCCCGCTCGGGAACTCAAGCCGCAGTACCTCGTCGTACATCGTGTTCCATAACACCGGACCCAGGATCGAACCTTGCGGGACGCCTGCGGTGATCTGCACACGTTTCTGGCCTGCCTCTGTATTATATACCAGTACGCGATTCTGGAAGTAGCTTCCGAGAATCTTGTACAGGTACCCAGGAACCTGAAGGCGTTGGAGCGAGTCAGCGATAGCCGCCCAACTGGCGCTGTTGAACGCATTCCTCACGTCAAGGGTGACCACCGCACAGTATCGTACTCCTCGCCTCTTGCGCTGGATTGCCACCTCGGCCGTCTTGGTGACGGACAGGATGGCATCCACCGTCGACTTCCCTTTACGGAAGCCAAACTGATTACTTGACAGACCGCGTATACCCTCCGTGTATGTTGTCAGTCTGTTGAGGATTACCCTCTCGAGCACCTTACCCGCTGTATCCAACAGACATATTGGTCTATATGCCGATGGATCTCCTGGTGGCTTCCCTGTCTTTGGTAGTAACACAAGGGTCTGAATTTTCCAGGCGTCTGGGAAGACGCCCTCGTCCAGACACTTTTGCATCACCACCCTGAACATTCCGGGATCCAGCAAGATAGCCGTCTTGATGGCCAGGTTCGGAATACCATCCGGTCCCGGCGCTTTGTTCACCTTTAGCGACTTTGCTATCGCAATGAGTTCATCATTCGTCACCGTCGCCTCGTCGCCGACCCCCGTTGTGCCGTTGTCGGTGCCCACGTGGTCACGGGTGTTCGGCTGAGCCGTCCACCCTTCCGTCGCTATGACAGCGTTAAGGTCTGGGATACTGGAACGCTGGTCATGGGACACGTCTACGGCGGCGGGGGGCCATGGACTTGGGTCGTGGCTCGGAAAGAGTCCCCCAACGATCACCTGCAGCAGCTCTGATGAACGCTCGGTTGGAGCCGCCGATCCTCTGGTTTTGGCCATTACAACCCGGTAGGCGTCACCCCACGGATTCGTATTGGCCTTCTGACACAGACCCTCGAAGCAGGCTCGCTTGCTGGCCTTTATCTCCCTCTTTAGTGCGGCCTTCGCGGCGACTAGCGCCCCTCTACGCTCGATTCTATCGGCGTCTGACCGCGCTCTTTGCACCCTCCGTCTTGCGTGGAGGCATGTTCTTCGACTCCGTCCACCAATACACCGGCGATCTTCCATTCCTCGGTTTGACTTCCCTCGGCATGGTCGCATCGCACGCTCGTGTAAGTGTCATAACGAGTCTTTCGCCGCAAGGTTCCTGGGTTTCGCGTAAGTTTCGTTCCCTCTCAAGCGCCTCTTTAAAAACCTCTACATCAAAGTAGGACGTCCTCCATCTGCGGGCGAATGGAGTGGATGCTCCTCCTTCCGCACGCTGCCTTGTATTGTGGACGATACAATAACGTACCGCCAAGTGGTCGCTATGGGTGTAGCCATCATCCACCCTCCAATTGCTAATTAGCCCAGGACTGCTAAATGTTATATCGATAATCGATTCCGCTCCATTTCTATGGTAGGTACTCGTGGTACCCACGTTGGCTAGGTCTACATTGAGCCTAGCCAAGGCCTCCAGAAGAATCTGGCCCCTAGGGTTGGTAAGGCGGCTCCCCCACTCGAGCGCCCAAGCGTTGAAGTCCCCCGCTATTACCAACGGGTTCAGGCCAGTTAGCTCCGTTGTCATTCGATCAAGCATATTGGAAAACTGTTCGATCGACCACCTTGGCGGTGCGTAGCAGCTGCAGAAGAACACTCCATTCACTTTTACAACCACGAAGCCTTCGTTTGTGTTGGACACAACCTCCTGAACCGGGTACTTACCCGTCGTCCATAATGCCGCCATATTAGCCCTGTCCGCAAACCAGTTCCCGTTGCCGGGTGGGATGCGGTATGGGTCGGAAATTATGGCGATATCCGATGCCGACTCGCTAACTGTCTGACACAGCAGTTGCTGGGCTGCCTCACAATGGTTCAGGTTTAGTTGGGTTACCTGCATTACGGTTGGCTCGTTGGTATACCCTTAGCGGCCGGGCACTTGGCCCCCCCCATGACGTGCTTATCGTCCGGTTTCCCGGCGCACATCAAGCATTTGGGGGGACCTTTGCAATCCCGCGCCTTGTGGCTAGTGCTGCCACACCTTCTGCACATGTTGCTCCTATCTGGGCCTTTGCATTCCCAGGACATGTGCCCGCTCTCTAGGCATCTGAAACATGCCTTCGGCGGCTGGTGCAGGCTTAGTGGGCATATTGACCATCCCACCTTCACCTTCGCCACTTTCAACGCCGCGTCTGCGTCGACTGCCGCTACCCTCAGGGTTGCCACCTGGGTCCCAAGTGGACCCTTCCTCAGACGTATGTCTGCGGCGGCAACCTCGACCTTGCACTGTTCCTTCAGTGCAGTGGAGATCTCGTCTGCCTCGGTGATCTCATCCAGGTTTTTACACTGGATCGTCACCTGCGAGACGAGGGCGCGCACCTCCACACCCTCACCTAAGGCCTGTTTTGCCAGGTCTCTATACGCCGGGCCCTTAAGCGTTGTCGCTTTTTTAAGCTCCAGGAGCATTTCGCCGGTGCGGGTATGGCGTATACTCCGCACGTCGGCGCCTAGGCCTGCCAGTTTAGCGTCCCCGCGCATCGCTTTCAAGACCTCGGAGTACTTTGACGCCTCGGTCTTAACGATGAGGGCCTCTCCGCGGTTACGCTTGCGGGCCACCTGTCGCTTATCTTTTTCTTTTTTAGTTTTATTTCTTTTTTTCCTCACTTTATTCCATGGGGCTTCCCTGCCCCGCCTGGGGTCATCGCTTGTCCCCCTCCTAGCACTGGCATCTGCCTCCGTGCTGGTTATGGCTGTTGTTGTCATTGGAGCCCTGCCGCTTGGGCCCCCTTCGGCGCTTGAGACAACACGCGAGCTGGTTGGCGCGCCTTTCGCGCTGGGCTTAGCGCCGGGGCCTCTCTCTTTGCGAGAAGCCGAAGCTGGTCGCGAGGATGGACCCTCTGACCCCGCCGCCACGTTCGCATAGGTTCGTTTCCCCTTTGGGGCTTCCGACACGATGCGCTTCTTAGAAGCGCCGGGTGCCGTCTCGCCCGGGGACTGCCTAGCCCGCTTGGAGGTCACCGCCCCCATGGATAGGGTTGACTCTCTGACGGAGACGGATGATTCCGTCTGCGTCTGCTTCGAGGCAATGTCCCTCGCCCTTTCGGTGGCCGCTAGCCGTGCCAACTCTTTGGCACTTTGCTCGGCTAGCAGTTTGGCCTCCAGCTCCTCCCTCTCCTTGCATGCAGCCTGCACTGTCATGCGTAGCCTAAGAAGGCTCAATTTTAGGTCTTTCGCAATGTAGTTGCGCGACGACGTAAAGTCGATGATCGCATCCAACTGCTCCGAGACCTCCATCACCTTAGGAAGGGTTTCCCGCATCCTATCCATGGCCCGGATGAGTCCTGGCCCATCCATGGCCACGCCTAGCTTGGTGCCACCTGCCTCCGATGCCGTAGCACTACCGCAGGTGTCGCTCACGCCCGATCCCACCGTTTTACGCGGTGGGGACCTCGCTAGGCCGCCTTTAGCGAACGGATTCGCTCTCTCTTGTGTCTTTTTCGTTTCCTCCATGTTGTTGGGTCCCCCTCCAGCCGCTATCCAAGCCCACGTGGAGTAGTCGCTATTGTGATCCCATGGTTATCTATGCAAGCAGGGAGGCCATGCGAGGGTTGACACGGCCCTTCATGGGGAACCGTGTTCAGAGCCGGATCAGCGCAAGACAGGTATAGGTCATCTGAGCCTACTCCCACCCGACTGGCGAGGTCGGGCGGTGGAGAATGGAACGTACTGGAGGCCTGCCAGGGTTTTAATGGGACGGAGACAACCTGTGCCGCGGAAACCTCGCCATTTCCTACTCGGTGTCACCCGGCAGTACTGAGGGAGACGACACAGGCGCCAGCCCGAATACAACGGTACCACTCGTGAATCTTTTCGCAGCCAGTTGCCATAATTGGGGTTTTACTGGCATCCACCCCAATGCGTCGTATGACGCTCCCTCCGTAGTTCGTTTAGCCGTTAAGGGGAGCTTGACGTTTCCAAGGTGCACCGCGGGGAGGCGAACTACATTCACACCTCTGTCTGTCTGTCTGTCTGACCCTAATAGGCTCGGAGACTACAGAACCGATTGGCGTGAAAATTTGTATGCAGAAGTTTTTAGGGCCGGGAAAGGTTCTTAAGATAGTAAGCGGCCCCTCCCTCCTCTGAAAGGGGGGGCTCCCATACAAATGAAACACAAATTTCAGCATAACTCGAGAACTGATCAAGCAAAGGAATTCAAATTTAGCATGCGGAAGTTTTTGGAGGCAAGAAATGTTCTTATGGTAGTTTGAGACCCCTCCCCTCTCTAAAAATGGAGGCTCCCATACAAATGAAACAGAAGTTTCTGCATATGTCAAGAACTAATCAAGCAAATGGAACCAAATTTGGCATGTGGGGTTTTCTGGTGGCGAAAAATGTTTCTATGGTGGTTTGAGACCCCTCCTCTCTCCTAGAAGGGGTGCTGTCATACAAATGAAACTGAAATTTCTTCATTACTCTAGATCTAATAAAGCCAATGGAACCAAATTTGGCTTGCGGGGATTTTAAAGGCAATAAATGTTTCTACGGTGGTTCGAGACCCCTCCTCTCTCTCTCTCTCTCTGGTAGGGGGGGCTAGGCTTCCATACAAATTAAACACAAGTTTCTGCATAACTCAAGAACTAATCAAGTAAATGGAACCAAATTTTGCAGGTAGAGGTTTTTGAAGGCAAGAAATGTTTCTATGGTAACTCAAGACCCCTCCGCCTTCTGTAAGAGAGGGGCTCTCATACTAATGAAACACAAATTCGTGCATAACTCGAGAACTAAGCAAGCATATGGCACCAAATTTTGCATGTGGAGGTTTTGGGAGGAGAGAAATGTTTTTATGGAAGTTTGAGACCCCTCCGCCATCTGAAAGTCCCATCCTTCATTTATCACAGTTCCTCCATTGATTATTATCTCTCCATGAAACACCTATTTTAATCCCCCATATTTTTTGAAAAGTACCATCATGTCAATTGCAATAGAAGAATTTTCACTGATGGGTCGCGCATTGATGGATCCACTGGTTTCGGTGTCTACTATGAATACTCATCTGCCTTCCGGAAACTTCAGGAACCTTGTTCTGTATATGTTGCTGAGCTGGCAGCAATCAATTTCGCATTGGGGATAATTTTCGACATGCCCTTAGACCATTATTTCATCTTCTCGGATAGTCTCAGTTCTATCGAAGCCCTTCGGTCGATGAAAACAGTGAGGCACTCTTCTTACTTTATGTCAAAAATAAGGGAGCAGATGTGTGCGTTGGTCGAAAGACCATTTAGGATTACCTTTGTATGGGTCCCCTCACATTGCTCAATTCTAGGCAATAAGAAGGCGGACTCTCTAGCAAAGGTGGGCGCACAAGAAGGCGAGATTTTTGAAAGAAGAATTTCACATGATGAATTTTTCCCATTAGTATGTCAGAGTTCTCTTCAAAGTTGGCAAAACGATTGGACAAGTAATTCTCTTGGGCGGTGGTTACATTCCATTATTCCTAATGTTTCGTCGAGATCGTGATTCAAAGGTCTGGATGTAAGTCGCGGTTTCATTCGTGTGATGTCAAGACTTATGTCCAACCACTACTCGCTAGACGCACATCTCTACAGAATTAACCTCGTCTATAGCAATGTATGTAGGTGCGGAACCGGTTATGATGACATCGCTCACGCAGTTTGGCATTGCCCGGATAATGATGCCTCCAGAGCACGACTATTGGATACCCTTGTGGCCCGAGGTAGACAACCCTTCCGCGAAGTAAGAGATGTTTTGGGAATGCGTGATCTTTCCTACATGCAAGCGATTTACGAATTTCTTTGTTTGTCTGATCTAAGAGTGTAATGTCATCACCCCCTCCCTTTCACTCTAGTAAATTCCCTGCCATTGTGTCCCAGTTATATTATCCTTTTGTTTTCGTGCTACTTGTACCTGCCCAGCAAGCTGTGATCACCCATCTGCAGCTTAGTTCCTGTGAGGGACTACAGGGACCGAGGATCTGGTAGATGTCGCAACCATGAGCAGCAACAAATACCTGAAATAAGTTACCTGCCTAGCCCCTTCCAAACAATAATGTGACCCTTTAACCTCGAGCTAGCCACGAGTAATTGGCACCACACTTTACTAAAATTGAAAAATTGTACATTGTAAATAACAATATTGAATATCGGCTCCGTAAAGTGTTACACACGCCTGAGCCTAACAAATAAACGAACTGATTACTTATCAACTCTCTATCTTAAAATCCTAAAAAAGATGAATTTTTATCTCACTTTTAGGGGGATTGATCAGAAAAATCATGCCGTTAAAATATGAAGCTTGTCATATCCATCAACTTTGCCAAAGACGCCATCGCTCTAGCTCAACTATTTAGGGAGCTATCAGTTTAGAGCGTTAAAATCGACTTTTTGACCACTGTGCATTGCTGGGCAGAACATGGTTGGATGATTTTTTTCCCAACTGGAGAAATTTTTAACGTAGGACTACGTTTCTCTTTTCTATACCGGGTGTCATTTCAATTTTTTTTAAAATGAGACCGTTACGCAAAAGTGATTGGTTTTTGAACGCTAATAACTCTCGTTCGACTGAACAAAATAACTTTATTTATACACCATTTGATCAGAAAAATTTACAAATGTTTTTGATTAAAATTTAAATTAAGTTCTATTTGTATAAGTAGTTCATTTTTTTACTTAAAAATTACCTACTTTTGCTCCCATACAATTCTTCATACGAACAGGTTGAAAATATGCTTTTCCTTTAGGGTCATCAGAAACGGGTAACAAATGGTTCAAATTGTCTTCTTCTTTCTATGTCACTAGGTTTCATTCCATCTTTGAAACAGCCATAGCCACACCCATCAGCTGCAAATTTATTTTGCTTTGTTTTCGGTGTCTGGTTTTATAACTGAAGCTCGTCCCCTCTTATGAAATTTGCTTCGTACTGCATGTTTTTGCCTTTCTTCTTTCGAGGCAATGCTATCAACGCCAGTATAAAGCTCACGATTCGAACCCAAATGATTTCATAGGGATATTGAGTTCGATTGAGCGGCATGTACGGTTGTGTTTTTTCGCTCTCTTGTTGCGAAGATATTTTCTCGTTTTTATTCTATCTCGACCGTTTTCTCGTGATTGCGCGTCTGGCTCGCAAATTATCGCCTGCGCTTGCTCATCAGAAGCAAGCCAGAAGGAAGC
Source organism: Aedes koreicus (assembly GCA_024533555.2). Classification (NCBI taxonomy): domain Eukaryota; kingdom Metazoa; phylum Arthropoda; class Insecta; order Diptera; family Culicidae; genus Aedes; species Aedes koreicus. Next base: position 970,295 of record JAHHFK020004487.1, read on the forward strand.
GCTGCAAAGTGTTGCAAGGCTCCTCGCTCGGCCTATTGCCGTGACAATGGGTCGTAAAAATCGATAATCCGCGTGGGCGGCATCCGCTACCTAAGCCATACCGGAGCCGAGCACATTCCAGCGGAAAACGATCAAAATCATCTCAAGTATCTTGCCGTCGGCCATTCACAGCGACGAGGATTTTGATAAACTACTATGCTATACTGGAAACAGCACATGATGGTGTCCTGCTGGCCAATCGGTTTAAATATATAAATTAATTTCTAGTGCGTATCATAGCCACTGTCCTTTTCAGGACAACCAATACAATAAAAGAGTTCGTGTTTAATATTATCAAAAATAGAACATTTTGTTTGAGGCATTCAGTCGAGAGTGATACATTCGACAGAGATTTTTCATTAAACCCGAACTGAAAATCGTAAGCAATGGCTCAGTATGTATAAAATTTCATATTAAGGGACGGGTCAAAGCAAAATAATAAAAACATTTTAATATTAACCAACCATATGTGATATGTATAAATTAGATGATACCTTTATTACTATGAACCAACGCGGTCCTACGTGAACCTTGCGGTTATATCTCTGATATAACCCACCACTAATTTTTTGGTAACTCGATGCCAGTTAACAATATTTTGGACAAATCAAATGATGCTTTAATTGCAGAAATAAAACTGAAGTTTGCTGATGTGTTTGTCAAAAACTTCTCAGTTCCAATCAAAAATTTTGAAGCTGATTTGGTTTAAAAAAGTGATGTTCCAATTTTTAGGAAAGCATACGACGTTCCCTATTGCCTAAGGGAGAAATACTTTTGAAATACTTAGACAAATTAGAAGCTGAGAAAGTTATTACTCCTATTCAAACCAGTGAGTGGGCATCTCCTGTAGTTGTAGTCATGAAGAAAAATGACGATATAAGGCTAGTAATTGACTGCAAGGTTTCTATTAACAAAGTTATAATACCGAATACTTATCCTATGCCTGTTGCTCAGGATCTTTTTGCTAGATGGGTGGGTAGACGGTGTAAAATATTTTGTGCGCTAGATTTGGAAGGCGCTTATACACAACTATCATTATCTGAACGATCAAGCAAAATTATGGTAATTAACACAATAAAAGGACTTTTTACCTATAATAGATTCCCTCAGGGGGCCTCCTCGAGTGCATCTATTTTTCAGCAAATTATGGATCAAGTATTACATGGTATTGATTAAGGAGGCGTCTATTTGGATGATGTCCTAATTGCAGGAAAGGATTTGCAAGAATGTATGGAAAAACTTGATATTGTTTTAGATAAATTGTCTAAAGTAAATATTAAAGTCAATTGGAATAAGTGCACATTTTTTGTAGCTGAACTTGAGTATCTGGGTCACATAATTAGCTAAAGGGTGTCCACGATGAAATTGCCACACTATGAAATTGCTCTAACTTTTTAACCGTTGGGTAGAATTTAATGAAAATTTAAGTGGATTTAGTTCATAGTGCATTATTTACATCCTGCAAGTTTAAAAGTCCTGTGATCAAAACTCGCGGAAATGGAGTCGAAAGAACAGCTCGTGCGTGATAAAATTTTGCGCGTTCATCACGAGAACAAGGATCTCTCGCATCGTTCCATCGCTAAAACGTTGAGAATCGCGAATTCCACGGTGTCGCGAGTGACTAAGCGGTTCGAGGAACGGTTGACCACCGATCGGAAGCCCAGAAGTGAAGGAAAAAGTATTCCGTACAACACCAAAAATCACAACCGCGTAGTTGGGGCCTTCAACCGAAATCCGAACGCCTCCGTTCGGGATGTGGCTAAGAAGCTGCACCTAAGCCGAAGTTTTGTCCAGAAGGCCAAAACTAAGGCTGGGCTTCGAACGTTCAAGGTACAAAAGGCCCCTAATCACGACGAGAAGCAGAACAAGTCCGCCAAAACCCGTGCCAGGAAGTTGTACCTCAACATGCTGACGAAAGTTGAATGCTGCATCATGGACGACGAAACATATGTAAAGGCCGACTTCAAACAGATCCCCGGCAACCTGTTTTTCACGGCCAAGGATAAGTTCAGCGTTCCGGAGCATGTCCGCACTCAGAAGATGTCCAAATTTGCGAAGAAATTCCTGGTTTGGCAAGCCATCTGCACGTGCGGGAAGCGGAGTGCACCTTTCGTGACCCAGGACACGATGAACGGACAGATGTACATAAAAGAGTGCCTCCAGAAGCGGCTGCTTCCTCTCCTGAAGGCCCACAACGTCCCAACAATCTTCTGGCCGGATTTGGCCTCATGCCACTACTCCAAGGACGTGCTGAAGTGGTATGCGGACAAAAAGGTCAATTTCGTGCCGAAAATGTTCAACCCTCCCAACACTCCGGAGCTCCGCCCCATCGAGAAGTACTGGGCGATTATGAAGCAGCACCTTTTTAAACGACCTAAGGTAGTGAAGACAGTCGAGGAACTGAAGAAAGTATGGGTTTACATGCAAAAAACGGTTGATTCACAGGTTTTGCAGAATCTTATGGCCGGGGTTAAGGCCAAGGTGCGGGCATTTGCGTATGGACTGTAAATAAAATACGAGTAAAATGGTAAAATGAAGTTTAATAGTTATTTCTCAATCCCTGAAAATTTGATGGCAATCGGATGAAAACTCGAATTTTGCGAATCAATTTTGTGTGTGGCAATTTCATCGTGGACACCCTTTAGGTTAACTCCTTGCCCTAGTAAAATTTCAACAATAAAAAAAAACAAAAATTCGGGAAAATTAAAAAGGGTATATAACATTTTTGGGTTTTTTTAAATTATATAATAAATTTATTCCGATTTTTTTTTTAAAATTTTTTTTTGTACAATTTGTTGAAGAGCAATGTTTAGTTTGAATGGGATTCCAATTGCAATAGTGCTTCAAAACAATTGTTGCTAAAAACCATTTTTTTGGAATTTTATGACCCGGATAAACCAATCGTTGTAGTTACTGACGCATCTGGCTATGGACCAATATGTTTTACTTCATTTTCGTTGAATGCAGCACAAAAGAAGTACCCCATTTTGTATTTAAAGGGTGATACGGTCAAAATTTGGTCAAGGGAAAACGCTTGTAAATCGGTGAAATCGTTTATTTAAAAAATCAAATTAAATTTCTTTTTCAAGTTCAATTAGTATAAAATTCAGGAAAAATATTCAGTTAGGCTTCCGCTTTTCCAAATCCGAATTGCCGGGCCTTACGCTTGACCCCTGCCATCAGATTTTGTACAGCCACCTTGTCCACCTTCTTCGCCGCAGAAAGCCAGTTTGCCTTGAACTGCTGCTCGTCCTTAGCAGTTTTTTTGGTTTCTTTAGGTTCCGCTTGACAATAGCCCAGTATTTCTCAATTGGGCGGAGCTCTGGCGTGTTGGGAGGGTTCTTGTCCTTGGGAACCACCTGCACGTTGTTGGCGGCGTACCACTCCATGGCCTTTTTACCGTAATGGCAAGATGCCAAATCCGGCCAAAACAGTACGAAACAACCGTGTTTCTTCAGGAAAGGCAGCAGACGTTTATTCAAACACTCTTTCACGTAAATTTTTTGGTTCACAGTCCCGGAAGCTATGAAAATGCTGCTTTTCAAGCCACAGGTACAGATGGCTTGCCAAACCAGATATTTCTTTGCGAACTTTGACAGTTTCGTGTGCTTGAAAATATCTGCTACCTTTCCCCTTCCTTTTGCCGTATAAAACTCCTGTCCCGGAAGCTGCTTGTAGTCGGCTTTGACGTAGGTTTCGTCGTCCATTACCACGCAGTCAAACTTCGTCAGCATCGTCGTGTACAGCCTCCGGGATCGCGCTTTGGCCGTCGTATTTTGTTTATCATCGCGATTTGGAGTCACTACCTTCTTGTAAGTCGATTGTCCGGCTCGTTTTTTGGCTCGATGCACGGTTGTAGACGATACACCCAGCTTATTTGCGGCATCTCGGAGAGATAGGTTAGGGTTTCGCTTGAAACTACCGGCAACTCTCTTTGTCGTCTCAGCGGCTTCCGGTTTTCGATTTCCCCCCGATCCAGACTTCCTGGCTGTCGACAAACGTTCCCCAAACACTTTAATTACATTTGTAACGGTTGATTTGGCAACTTTTAGCGATTTTGCCAACTTTGCGTGCGAGTAGCTCGGATTTTCGCGATGCGCGAGCAAAATTTTGATACGCTGCTCTTCTTGCTTGGACGGCATTTTGACAACTGAAGAGTGAATTCCAAAATCAAAATAGGAGCAACATTCTACACACACACACCTTCAAAATGAGGGGTGTTCAGGTTTTTTAAATGCAAAATTGAAAGAAATACGTCAAGTTGATATTGACCAAATTTTGACCGTATCGCCCTTTAGAAGCTCTTGCTCTTGTTTGCACAGTAAAAAAAATCCATAAGTACTTGTATGGATAAAAGTTTAAGGTTTTTACAGACCATAATCCACTGGTGGGGATTTTTGGTAAAAATGGCAAACATTCAATATTTGTGCCACGGTTACAACGCTATATTCTTGAGTTATCAGTGTATCATTTCGAAATCCAGTATAGGCCGTCTGCCAAAATAGGCAATGCTGATTTTTGTTCGCGATTCCCATTGGATGTTTCAGTACCCAAGGAATATGATCAAGAATTTGTGAAAAGTATAAATTTTGAGAATAGCTTACCTGTTGACTTTCTGGCGATTGTTAAAGAGACAAAAAAGGATAAATTTCTGCAGGAAGTTATACACCTGATAGAATTGAAAAACGCTTTGTTAACATTTTTGAGTCAGTAAGATTTAGAAATTATGGATGAGTGTTTGCTCTTCCAAGACAGAGTAGTTATACCACCGATTATGCAAAATGATATTTTACAATTTTTACATGGCAATCATGCTGGTGTCGTTAAAATGAAAAGATTGGCAAGGCGTATGGTATACTGGTACGGGATTAATACAAATATTGAAAAGTTTGTTTCTGCTTGTGATGTCTGTTCAAGTATGCCAGTATTTCCAAAACAAAATATTAGTTCAAAATGGATACCTACCACGAAACCATTTAGTAAAATTCACATAAATTTTATCACTTTGAACATCGTACCTGTCTGTCTTTTGTTGATTGAGGACAGTTTCTCTAAATGGGAGGTAGAATGGATGAGGAAAGGTACTAATTGTGATGCAGTTTTAACAAAACTTGTTGAAATTTTTGCTCGTTTTGGATTGCCAGACGTTCTACACACTTAGATTTTTTTTACAGAAATCTGTAAAAGTTTACCGAATTCTCAACAGCTGAACGTTCGGTTATCCGATTTAACGGATTTCGGTGAAATTTTACAGTTATCTGTAAAAAATTTACCGGATTTCGGTAAATTTTTACCGCAATTCGTTAAATTGGATTACCGAAAAATCAATGCCAATTTGTGAATCTAAATTTACAGATTCGAAAAATACAGAAGTGTTATAGTGATCTCGCATAACATATGATAAGAGCCGGAGAGCCAACCATAATTTAACTCTTTTCACGTAGATTTACCTACGCAAAGCAACACTTCCGATAGATAGAAAAGGCGTTTCATTGTAGCACCATTTGTAGACACTGATGAACAACTCAAAGTGAAATATTTATCAGTTTGTGTTGTTGATATCTCACAAAATCTTAAATACACATCCACTTTCAACCCAAAAACTTCAACGCAGCTTTCTTTGAAGTGTGTCATCATTATCCCAAAAGTCTTTTTTTTTTTTATTTTATTAGCGTTTATTAAGGTTCAAAGCAGATGATTTTGATATTTCCTGGAATAAACAAGCACTCAAAAACAATTGTAATTCATTACCATTGAAATAAAACTTACTCATGTTTCATTCAGTTGTTTCATGGAACTTGGCAAAGCATGGTATCACACAAAGTGACACTCTACGCTTGGAACATTGTACTTAAGACCTTTTGTTATTATATGTGGAAATCTTTTCTAGCTTGTGACTTCCAAAGTCAGACAACCGTAGAATATCCGGCACACCCATTTTTTGGTAGTTGGACGATATTTTGGACTTCTTTGTTGAAAATGTAGGCTCGCTTAGAAGACTGCGTTTTCTTGAAGTATAACTACCTATGAGGCCACGTGCCAGCGTCAGTCGAAACTGCAGCTGAGAAACCAGGTTGCACACACGTTTGTTGGTGATATACAGTAAATACGCATTCGTGATGGCTAGATCTAGTAGAAAATGTGCATCGAATCGATCAACGCTACCCATACGTTTAGTATGTTCCAGCACTGCCTTTGAATATTCGATAGTTTTTTTAGATCCATCCTTCTGCTTTCTTTCACATACAGTTTTATCTTTAACTGGATGAAATGCTGCAGTTATAATTGTGACAAGTTTCACATCTTGCCACATGATAAAGCCAAAATTTTCTTAGAAACGCCACATGCAGTCGCCTTGCTGTAACTGCTTTCGCTTTTTCGTTGTAGACTTACTTTTGTACGTTTTAAGTACAAAAGGTAAATCTAATCTGTTGAAGTTTACTGTGGAAGTTGCGTAAATTCCGTGATCAAACAAGTACTGCATTATGGCATACGTGGAAAAGAAACTGTTAAAGGTTACATGACCATGGAATCCTTGCTCAATGAGCTTTTACGTTAGGCTCTTCACAACATTGGACCCAAGCCAAATGTACGTTGCTTATCATCGCGTTTGCCAGTATACAATCTGAATTCTAAAACGTATCCCGTCTTGCTCTCCGCTCTTGTCCACACCTTGTAGCCTCTCTTGATCGGTTTTTGTGGCATATACTGTTTAAGCGTTGATCGTCCTTTGAAGAGAATCATCGATTCATCAACTGATTGCGATGATGTTGGCTTGGCTTCTGCTTGACATGCAGCATTCAGAAGAACAAGGATCGGAAGAAATTTATACAGCATGTCATAATTTTCGGAAACCTTTGAAGGCTGCATACGGTTGTCGTTGAGATGTAAGTTCTCGGCCATTATTTTTTTGAATCGCTTGCACGGCATGATTGAAGCAATCTCATCACAGCGGAAAAAGGGATCACTGGACCAATATAAGTCGATACTTGCCAAGGGATGAAGACCCATTAGAACACATATCCCGAGGTATGCTTTGATTTCTGTTGCAGATACAAGCTCCTAATTTAAGCTTTGATTTTGATCTGCGTAGATATTCGTTTGTGTAACAATCAGTTGTATGACATCGTTGTTGAAAAATCGTTCAAAATACACCGTTGCTCTAGTTTTGCCTGGAAAGAAATGCAACGCTTGCAGACAAGTTTCATCAAACCTATCTGCATTGGGTTCTTGTGTTCAATCCTGTTTTCTCCAATCCATTTCATCGTCATCTGATTGAAATGCATCCACGGCAGATTGATCAGGATCCAATTCATCGTCGTCCTGAGCAGCAGCAGCAGCAGCAGCAGCAGCAGCAGCACTATCCTCGAAGAGATGTCGCAGTTCACTCATGCTTGGTACTTCCGAATCCGCTTCCAGGTCATTCTCGTATATATATGATGATCTAGGCAGTTCATCTGATAGATCCGATCCACTGGCAACATCACTACCATCGACCGAATCGTCACTACTCACAAGGAGGTCAAGCAGATTTACATCCGCGTCTGCCTCCAGATCTTCTTCGGAAACATCGGGATCACCAGGTAGTCCGCAAATCTTCTCCAATCCCCTTTCTATTTCATCGTCAGAATCTGCATTCGGTATTGTCTTCGGCATTGTTTTAGCTGAAACGTGAAATTGTGCGTTACAACAGGTGACATTATTAGCAATTTTTTCACGAAATAAACTCCATATTTCTGTTCAATTTTGCAAAAAGTACCTCATTGAGCAGCAGGTGATTCTACAGAGCACCAGTATATCAAAATACTTACTTAATTTCTTGTTTTTTATGCTATTTCTAGTGGATTTTATTTTGCCGTTCAAGCTTATAAGAAACAGTGGGACAAGTGGGTAAAGAAAATCGTGTGATTAATGTTTGATGCGTGTTAACATTATCATACGAAAATAAATCCAGATAACTTAGTCATGATTAATATAATCAATCAATTCTATGCTGGCATTCGTACTTGACATTTATTTAAAAGTGTATGAAAAAAATAGGATCAATTTTTAGGGAATGTGTTCAAAATTTTCACTTACCCCAGATGTGGGGCAAGTGAAAAAAATATTCGTAATAAATAGAGTTTTGCCTTAAAACAATAATATCAATTTCCGGGATGATTGCTTCAAACTCGACAATGTAAGGAAACAACAATAACTTTATTTTATTCAATCGAACATAATTGACATAGGTCAAAGATTTCATCCTACGTTCTAAGGGAATTCTTGTGCTTTTAAGCAGATTTATCTTACTTAAATCTTCAACTTATCCTCTGCTTTTTTCTTCCTTGAACGTTCAAGAACCTCCATCGATGTTATGACCTCAACGCCGGCACATATTTTCTTCCTTCGCCTCGAGTAGATGGTAGCTACATTACATGTTCAAGAAGAATTTCTTCTAAAGACTTATCAGGTTTTAACTTGGTTTTCGATATTTACTAGCTTATTCACAGCGTTCACATCCTGTGGCTTCTAAAATCTTCTCCAAGCACCTACATCATGTTTCTCTATGAGAATCACCTGATCGCAAAACGAATAATTTCCAGATTTACTGAATCCACTTTCCAATATAGCTCGATTCATATAATTCCACACCCGAGAGATAATGGTAGAAAAACCTGATTTTGGCATTTTCACCCCATAGTTCTGCGCTGCCATGTTATGACCGCTTTATCGTAACTCATTTTAGCGGTTTAAACACAGCTAAATCTATCGGCTAGAGCAAATGGCTGATATGTGGAGGTAGTTTTAATATGACCACTTGTTCTTGCAAGGCTTTTTCAATTAGTTTTAGTGACGTTTGTGATGAGTGCCCGTCGTAAACCAAGACCACAGGTCTTGCCTTCGGAATCGCTTTCAAAAACACACGCTCAAAATAGTTTTCAAATGTGATCGTTTGCATCCATCCATTTTGAATGGCAGCTTTTTTTTCTCTGTTTGGGACATAAACCTTACTTCATCACTATTGAGAAATGATGAAGTATTCGGTGTTTTTTTTTACAGTTGTCTTTGTTTGTTTTGTTGGGCTATGAATCGATTTTTTTTTTTGAAAGTTTCCGCTGTTTAAACCCTTTCTGGGTGACAGCACTCTTCAAAGCCACGCCACTTTATCAGTCAAAACGGGATTCATTGCAAACAAAACAAACAATGACTCCGAAACTGACCATGCATCAGAATCCTAGTCCTAACTACTTCAAACTATAGAACATCAAATAAAAAATGAGAATTCGCATAAATGAAGACTATGTTCGGAATTTGCAATTATCACTCACGCGGTGAACTGGAAGATTAAACTACTGTCCGATTTATAGCTCACTGTTTTATTTGCACTAAATAACACGGTAGATGCGGTTAGCTTGAGATTTTATTTTCGACTAAATCTAATGGGAATCTGGCTGCCTTACATATACGTGTAAGGTCAGTTCAGCTACGTGTGGAGACTCTCTCCTTTGGAGAACACCGAAAATTGCCGAATCTAACAGGCCTTTTTAGCTTATCGTGAACTATCTATTGATCTACCTACACTGATAAGAATGATAGAGAGATAACAAATTCCATCCGAAAAAACGAGTCAACTACTGCTTGGTTCATTAGGGTAGTCTAACTAATATTAGGGTAATTCAAAAGCTTATTTCTAACATATGCCGGCCACCGTTAAAACCTATGTTTTAACCTGTCTATTCTATAATGTTCGGTATTGATTCGATTAACTAATGATCTCTTTTTACAAGCACTGGACACTTGTCGACCTTTGGTTCGGTTGTAGATTACATCTGAGGTCACTCCTTGTTACTATCAGCTGCTGGTTCTGGTTCAACGTTCATCGGTTGGAATCGGTTGCTCGATCATCGCACCACTGCGTATCATTCGTTCATCCTTCCTTCACGTCATCGGTGGAATCGTCAGCGCTGTGGTTGCCGGTCGTTGCGCTTGTGCTCACGGAGTGTGGCACCCGTCCGTCGGTCGATCATGTTGGGAGACAAAAAATCCTTAAGCTTTTTATAAATTCATTAAATAAACAAAACTTACATGGCCCGGAGGCCCGTAGGCCCCCGGTCGTTGCGCAGTACGAAACTGCGATGGAAGAGAAGATGGTCATCAATGGTCATTAGTGGACTCGCGGCTTACGAGCGAGTCTGGCTGGTCTATCGGCAGCACACAAATTTTAGAAATTGCGCGCCGGTACTCTCCGTCCTTTGTTTTCACTACGACGACGCGGATGTTCCCATCATCTCCCCTGAAGATGTGAGTCACTCTGCCGTAGCGCCATTTGAGAGGTGGTAGTCCATCGTCTTTGATTAGGACTAGGGTTCCGATGACGATGTTGTCCTTCTCGCGGGTCCATTTGGTTCTAGGCTGCAACCCGGAAAGATATTCCGTGGCCCAGCGCTTCCAGAGACGTCGGAAGAACTCTTGAACTTTTTGCCATTTGCCGAGCCGGTTTAGAGGTACATTTTCCAGCGAAGGTTCCACAATGGCTGTAAGCGGACGGTGGATCAAAAAATGTCCGGGTGTCAGGACATCGAGGTCTTCAGGATCCGCCGAAAGTTGAGTAAGGGGCCGAGAATTCAAGCAACTCTCAATTTGGGCCAAGAGCGTGCTTAGTTGTTCGATCGTCAGGATAGAGTTTCCCAGGGTGGATTTTAGGTGGGTCTTCATGGACTTGATTCCCGCCTCCCATAGGCCACCGAAGTTTGGAGAGCGAGGGGGAATAAATTTGAAATCTATGCCGTCTTCGGCACAAGACATAGCCACAGCGTTCTGCATCTGTTGACTTTTAAACTGCTTTGCCAGTTCGGTTAATTCACGGTACGCACCTCGAAAATTCTGTGCATTGTCACACTCGATGAGTTTGGGTTTTCCTCTGCGAGCTACAAAGCGTCGGAGAGCTGCGAGGAACGAACTCGTTGAAAGGTCACCGACGAGCTCGATGTGAACAGCCTTTACCGAAAGGCAAACAAATAGGGCTACATAGGCCTTCACAGGCCTTGATTTGCGGTCGGGAAAACGATAATATACAGGCCCGCACAGATCAACACCGGTACACAGGAAAGGCATCGTTGGAGAGACACGTTCAGCTGGCAGATCACCCATGATTTGTTCCGTAATTCGAGGACGGCAACGAAAGCAGTTTACGCACGAATGGATGATTTTTCGAGCGAGGTTTCGGGCACGTAGTGGCCAAAATTTCTCCCTGAGACTTGAGATGAGAAGCTGCGGTCCGGCATGCAGCAATTTCTGGTGATAATATCGCGTGACCAGTTCGGAGAATGGATGATTAGATGGCAAAATAAACGGATGTTTCCGGTCTGTAGGGACTAATGCATTACGTAGCCGACCACCGACTCGCAAGATTCCTTGATCAACAAACGGTCTGAGGTTCTTCAATTTAGATGTTGGTTTGACTTGTCCAATGCTGGTTAACGACGAAAATTCTTCCCGAAAAGCTTCACGCTGAGTAATTCGAACAAGGCACCGAAGAGCGTCATCTAATTCGATGGTATTCAAACGTCCTGAGCGACGTTGTGTGCAGTTGATTGGATTCGAGTTGAAGCGAAATCTTCGAACCCATGCCACTACTCGGAGCAGTGTAATGTACGATGAGCGTAAGGCAAAAATTGGGTTTGGTGGAACGGTTTGGATGGCGAGAGTAACTTGCCGTTCTTCGAGATCTTCCGGGGAGAAGTTTCCGTTTGAGGTGTGCATGACGGACGGCCAAAACCGGGATGGTCTGGACAACCAGTCCGGGCCTTGCCACCACACGCTGGCAGTCTTAAGTTGTTCGGGGTCCATTCCCCTCGAAATGATATCCGCTGGGTTTTCACATCCAGGAACATGAGCCCAGTAGCCGCTAACTGTTGCGTGTTGGATCTCCGACACCCGGTTGGCAACAAAGGTTTTCCACCGGGACGGAGTTGCTGAAAGCCAATGGAGGACAATGGTGGAGTCTGACCAAAAGAACGTTTGAGCTTTGAGGTTGACGGCAGTTTGCGCTTTTTGGAACAAATGAGCAAGTAGAAGCGCCGACGAGAGTTCCAGGAACGGTAAACAAACTCGTTTTTGCTTCCGAGAGTCCACCAAGGGAGCGATTTTTGATTTTGCGGTAAGAAGATTTACGTTGAACGTTCCGTCGTCTGCTACGACACGGATGTAGAGGCAAGCACCGTATGCCTTTAACGATGCATCACAGAATCCATGTATTTGGAGCGATGCTGGTTTGATGACTGGTGCAACCCATCGCGGAACCGACAGATTACGAAGAGCGAGAAGGTTTTCCCGTAACTCGTGCCACCGCTTTTGCAATTCGTCGTCCAGAGGTTCGTCCCACCCCTTCTGGCTTCTCTCTGAACTATTACAGGGCCGACAAGCCCTAACGGATCAAAAAGTTTAGCTGCATCCGAGAGTGCAATCCGCTTGGTGATCGTTGTGCCTTCGCCCCAATTGGGAACGTCGAAGAGGAATTCATCGGTAGTTGTATTCCACTTCAACCCAAGCGTTTTGATTGGAGCAGCGGATCCAAGATCAAAAACAGGTCTTTCATCCCGCAACTCTGGTGCAAGGTGCTCGAGCACGGTTGGACAGTTTGAAGACCATAGGCAGTCCGGCTGACTGAAGAAGATCCAAGAGTTGACTACATAGTTCTTGACCTTCAGCTACTTCATTGACGCCGGTTAGAAGATCATCCATGTAGAAATCTTCGAAGACTACTTTTGCAGCTTGCGGGTGAGAGATTTCTCCGATCTTACCGAGTTCTTGTAGGCATCTGGTGGCAAGATATGGTGCACACGAAGTCCCGTACGTAACGGTTGATAGTTGGAAGGTGCGCATAGGTTCTGATGAGGAGTTCCGCCAGATAATCTTCTGAAATCGGCGGTCAGGTGCAAATAGTAAAAATTGCCGATACATCTTTTCAATGTCGGACACAAGAGCGTAACGATGCATTCGGAATCGTAAGGTAATTGAAACCAGGTCACTTTGAACGACAGGGCCGACCATCAGTCCGTCGTTGAGAGACACTCCTGTACTAGTAGCACACGAAGCATCAAATACTACCCGAAGTTTGGTAGTCAGACTATCGGGCCTTACGACGCAATGATGAGGCAAATAATACGAAATTGCGTTAGCCTTCAGGTCTTCAGAGTCGGTAATGTCCTCCATGTGGCCCAGCCGGTGGTATTCCTCTATAAAATTCGCATACGCCTGCTTCAATTGTGGATTTGCGTTCAGACGTCGCTCTAGAGCAACAAAACGACGGGTGGCAATATCCTTGGAGTCACCGAGTGTTGAAAAGACTGCTGCTCTTTTCGGAAGATGGACGACGAATCGCCCGGTTTTTTCACGAGTTGTAGTAGCGGAGAAGTGAGCCTCACAAAGTGTTTCTTCGACGGAGAGAATGCTGCTAGATTGGCACGATTCTAGCTCCCAGAAGCGTTTTACCTGATCTTCGAGTGAGTTGATACTGCAGACGTGGACGAAGCTGATTGACGGTGACGGTGATGAACCTACTCTTCCGGATACGACCCATCCGAGCACAGTTTTCTGCAGTACAGGTAGATTGGTTCCAAGACGAACTAGACCTTCTTCCACGAGCTCATAATACACTTCCATTCCTAGAATCATATCGATAGGACCAGGCTGATGAAAGCCAGGATCAGCCAGAACAAGGTTTGCTGGTATGTTCCACTCCTGGGTGTTCAACGCCTTGGCTGGGAGCTCGCGCGTAATTCCTGGCAGCACATGAAATGAGAAATCTGCGACAAAGCTCGAACAATGGGACTCGATTCTTGCATCGACAGAGTAGCAAGAAACGACAGTAGCATTTCCGACGCCTCCTATCTCCTGATGAGTTTTGATACGCCCGAGTTTAAGTTTCTGCGACAGCTGCTCTGTCATTAAATTGATCTGCGAAGCAGGATCCAGCAAAGCACGTGCCCATACAGCGTATCCGTTGCAGTCAGCAATCTTCACTACTGCGGTTTGCAGCAAGACAGTCATAGGAACGGAGCGAATACTTCCGAGTAGGGCAGCTGGTACGTGGCTGGTCGATGGGCCATTAGTGGACAGGGGTACTGAGTTTGGTGGCGAAATAGGTTGAGACGAGGAGGCTTGGGGCTGAACTGTAGTACTACGAACGGACGGCGGATGAGTTGGGTGAGGAGCAGGTTGTGTTGGAGTCGATTTTTGGGTCGAAGTGCTATCCGACGAACGAAGAGTGCTATTAAGGTGCAACATTGTATGATGTTTCTGTCCACATACTCGGCAACAGCTAGACGGGCACTGTTTTACGAGGTGGAAAGGTGAAAAGCAATTAATGCAAAGCGACTTTTTCTTGACTAGTTCGATTCGTTGGGGTACTGGTGTTTTACGAAAGATTTCACAGTGGAATGGAATGGAACAGGAATTCTGTGAGGAGCTTGTTGTTACTGCATGAGTTAGCTTCGGTTTCGATGACCGAACTAGATCAGGGTTGGATGAATCTGGATTACGAATCTTTGACGACGACGACGACGACGACGACGACAGCGATTGCAGTATTGAACAATGCCCGCGCAGGAACTTGAGGACATTTTCGTATTCTGGTACTGCCGTAGAATTATGATGCTGTTCCCACTGCTTCAATGTGGCACCATCCAAGCGCGCGCAAACCATGTGCGCGAGAAGAACACTCCATCCTTCAGTTTCTATCCCCATTGTCTGTATCATTTTAATATTGCGCTCAAATTCATCAATTATGCGCGCCAAGGATTCATAGCATTCCTTGCGCATAGGTTCGATTGACAGCAAAGACTCAATATATGTCTTCACTACCAGTTTCTTATTATCAAACCTCTTCTCAAGTAGGCCCCAAGCTACTGAGTAATTACCCGATGTAATTTCGATGGCTTCTATTACTCGCTTTGCTTCTTTCGACAGCGACGAAACGAGGTAGGAAAATTTGTCGATAGATTTTAATTGCGGGTTAGAGTCGATTAGACTGACGAAGGCGTCACGAAAAGTAAGCCAGTTTGTTAAGGTACCATCGAACGTGGGTAACCTAACCTCTGGTAACCTTATTCGAGCAAACGACAAGTCTGCAGGTGTGCCTGGGTGTGGAACGACATTCTGAATTGAAGAAGACGGAATGGGTTCAGGGGTACGTAATTTGGATACGAGAAAACCATACACCTGCATGTAATTGCACTCGAATTCATCTCGAGCTTTCCTATGTACATCTTCAATAGATGCAACTGTTTCGGATGCATCCGCAAACTCTTCTTGATCTTCAAGCAGTTTTAATTGTAATCGATTCGATTGGAAATCAGCGAACACCTTTTCCAGTCGCTGCAACCATCCTTCGAGAAATACTTTGTCCCTTTGCTCATCATATGCGTTCATTAGGCTAATGAGGTTGTTCAACGAGTCAGTGCAAAATCGTTCTTGACGAGTCAGAGCGCGCAAACTTGGTGCCATCTCAACGGATCAGAAATTCCACCCAAAATCCACAAGATCAACCAACGGAACAGAAAAATCGCAAACGAGAAAAAACTCGCCAAAACGTTGCACCACCCCAACTTCGTTAGGTATGAGCCGAAACGGATTCGAATTGCGTCAGGATCACCCTCACCTCACTCCCAACAAAGCGCAATCAATTGAAATTATCCAATTAATATCTCATCAACGATCCACATGCAGAATTCCTAAGTACTTACAAGGCAACAGCGGAGCAGCTGATTGTCGTACCTCTTTTGTACGGTCCAACAATACGTACACAGCAGCGCCGAAATCGCACAGACCCAGCCAAACTACCAAAGCGTATCCAAGCCACACAGACAATAGACCCAGCGCAACAACCTTTGACCGGTCAGAACAGCGATGACGAAGTCTCTGTTGCCTATTCTTTGCACACTATTATCAATTTTTCCGAACTTGCGGAGACACTTTTTTAAATTTTCACCCTCTGGGGGACTTGATATGCGACACCGTTAACCGTATGTAAAAGGTTCTACAGTTCGAGTCTGATATTCAGTGCAATGTACGTGCACTATCCGTGTAGTTTTGCACACGCTCGGTGCCGTTTCACTAGCACTTTACCGCACTCAACTGTCTTTCACTAACGAGTATCACGAATTTCACGCGCGCGAGTGATCCGGTTCGAAGGACCAAATTTTTGATGTTCGGAATTAGCAATTATCACTCACGCGGTGAACTGGAAGATTAAATTACTGTCCAATTTATAGCTCACTGTTTTATTTGCACTAAATAACACGGTAGATGCGGTTAGCTTGAGATTTTATTTTCGACTAAATCTAATGGGAATCTGGCTGCCTTACATATACGTGTAAGGTCAGCTCAGCTACGTGTGGAGACTCTCTCCTTTGGAGAACACCGAAAATTGCCGAATCAAACAGGCCTTTTTAGCTTATCGTGAACTATCTATTGATCTACCTACACTGATAAGAATGATAGAGAGATAACAAATTCCATCCGAGAAAACGAGTCAACTACTGCTTGGTTCATTAGGGTAGTCTAACTAATATTAGGGTAATTCAAAAGCTTATTTCTAACAGTTGCATTGTTTGAGAGTTCTGCTGAGAGGGTTCATTGGAAGGAAAAAACAAAGGGGGTTTAGGGTGCCTTTGGGAAAATTCCCCTTGGGGGGGGGGGGGTCGGGGTTAACCGTTGTTCTAGGATGTGAGAGGTGTTCCCCATGCCCTTGTGGGTGGTAACGTGGGGTCCCCTTTTTTGTTGGGGGTTGGGGGAAGGGGGGGAAAGGGGGGGGCCCCTTTTTTTGGTTTTTTTTGCTGGGTGGGTTTTTTTTTTTTTGGGGGGGAAAGGGGGGGTGTGGGGGGGGGGGTGTTTGGGGCGGCTTGTTTTTTGCGGTGGTGGCTTGTGTAGTGTTTTTTTTTTTTTTTTTTTACGAGAGCACGTTGTACAGGCTTAAAAGGCATGTTATTGGCCTGCAATTGGCTGGATTAGCCATGTTTTGATCCTTGGGAAGGTTACCCCTCTAGTAATAAATTCTGACAGCCGTTGGGGGTCCTCTAGTACCATATTGAAGCACTCCGCCATTCGTCCATGGATTGAAGAGACTTCTTATACCAGTAGTTGTGCACAAAATCCGGTCTTGGTGCAGCCCAATTCCTGGTATACCGGGTAGCCTCACAAATATCCTGGGCGGTAAATACTGTGGCTACCATGCTTCCAATTCCATAACTCCTATCCTCTTCCTCTTGCCACCACATCCCATCACTGGTATATTGAACGGGATTCTCCGATATATTTACATAAAACTGTGTCACTGCGCCAATCTCCGGAAGTACTTCGTTGTAGTCTATTTTGTTGTTTCGGATGCGATTGTAAAAACCCCTTTGGTTGGTGTTGAAACATTCGGTTTTCCTCCTTCAACTTCGAACTTTCTCCATGCCGACGCATCCGTTTAGCAAGAACACTCAATCGCTGCCAGACATATCCATTTCCAACCTCGTGCAAACGTAATAGCACCGGATCACGTACTTGTTCATCTCCGTCGTCCACATGATCCGTTGCTTTTGGCTGCCTGCCAAAGTGAGCGATTGCCGTCGGTCAGACGCAGCATCGTTAGCAGATGCAGCATTGCCTTGGTGTTGTCTATTGCTGCCTGTTCTGTTTTGCGTATGATTTACGAGCTGAACCCGTTGACTGGAGGGCCGCTCTTGCACCTCATCTTCCTCCAGCCGCTGGCCGCTCATTCTGCCCCCCGTCCCAGGACCAGCTCCAGTAGCGGCTCTCCCTCGGGCGATCGCATAGGTCTGATTATTCGCAACTCCATGTTGGTGACCTTTTGACCGGATGTCTAACCGGTGCCTTTTTGCCGGAGGACTAACCGGGTGCCTTTTAAGACGGAAGTCGTAACGAATAACCAGTTGGTGGAGGCTAGGACGTTTACCCGTATAGCTGGGTAACTTGCTTCGACGGTGTTGCTTTCGGATATTTGTGGGTTTTTGGAAGAAACTAAACAGGGTCCAAATAACTGCTCAGTCCCCCACATCCTTGGCAGCCCCCGCTGCTTGTGCGGGACTGCTTATTTAATTCATGGCTAACCTCCATATCTGGAGGCCGTTCTTTATCCGCATACATTGTCCCACCGGGTAGCTTGCAGCTCAGCTCTGGAGATTGTCCATGGACTCTTTGGTTCCATGGTTATAATAATAATAATAATAATTATTATTATTATTATTATTATTATTATTATTATCCATCTCACTTCGTTCAGCGAAAGAAGAAAGTCCGTTCGATCCAGCGCTCCGTTATTTTGGAAGATTTTTCGAGTGCGATCCTTGGAAATAATTAGTTTTTTTTCTCAAAATCTATTCACTTCAGTGAAAGGAGTGAAAGTGAGTTTTTTTTTCTAAGAAGGCAGTGTGGTTTTTCAGTGAAATAAGAAAATCAAGCAGTGCTTGCTAGCGAATTATCATCCCGCTCATTTTCGCTTCATCTCCGCGTGGTGACGCTAACCAGCGATACACTACTACATCGCCAACGGTCATCCGACATCGTTGAGCGAGTGCACCCGTACACCCACGCAGCGCACCGCTCCCCGCTGCCCGCATAGAAGTGCGACGTTCAGGCATACGGTGCGTCAGCAGCAGTAGCAGCAGCAGCAGCAGCAGCAGCAGCAGCAGCAGCAACAGATCAGTAATATTAGTTAAGTTTTTTTCCCTCTGTCTCTCATCCCACTAGAGTTTAGCGTTAATTTGTGTGTGTTCCTATTTTGTGTTTGTGTGTGATTTAAATTGTTGGGAGCGTTCAACGCTCCCAAGAGTAAGGCAAATCGTGCATGTTGAAGAGGTTTCATCGACATGGACGGTTTAGCTGAAAAAGTACCTTTGCCACCTGATGATCGGGAGGCACAAATAAATTTCCAACCGCGATCTTATCCAATGGACTCGGTCGGTCCATGGGTTGTCTACTTTCAGCCCAAAATTAAACCTCTGAACGTGTACCAAATAACTACTGATTTGACGAAGCGATTCTCAGCCGTGACAGAGATCACGAAAGTTAAATTTAATAAACTCCGTGTTGTCGTCTCTAACCTGAAGCAGGCTAATGAGATTGCTTCCTCTCAGCATTTTACATTGGAATATAGAGTTTATATTCCAACTCGTGATGTGGAGATTGTAGGAGTGGTCACAGAGGCGAGTCTGTGCCCTGAAATTTTGGAGAAGCGGGTGGTTGGCCGATTCAAGAACCCTCTGCTCCCCCCAGTTCAGATACTGGAAGTGCAAAAGTTGGTTAAAGTATCGCACAGCGATGGTAAAAAAAAGTTACCCCCACGGACTCGTTTCGAGTGACCTTTTCTGGCTCTGCCCTTCCTCACTACTTAGAACTGGACAAACTTCGGCTACCTGTGCGGTTATTTGTACCCCGGGTAATGATCTGCCAAAACTGCCAGCAGATGGGGCATACGGCCTCTCATTGCGGCAATAAGGCACGCTGCTCAACTTGCGGGGAGAAACATGAGGCTGGTCCCTGTGCAGATAACACACTAAAATGCGTTTTCTGCAAGGGTACTCCTCCTCATGCTCTCTCGTCATGCCCGGCGTACA
>JAHHFK020004488.1:0-142500 GCA_024533555.2 Aedes koreicus
ATTTCCGCTGTAATTCCTATCAGAACTCCTCTGGAATTTCCCTCAGAATTACTATCCCCCTTCGAATTTCTCTAGAAATCTCAGAAATTGTCTGGAATTTTCCTCAGAATTCCCTTAGATTTTTTTTTAGAATTCTCCTAGAATTCTCCTCAGAATTCAGTTGCAATTCTTCATAGGATTATTTCTGGAATTCTCCCTTTAATTTATTCGCAGTTTTGCTAAGAATTCCTCTGAAGTTCTCCTCAGTGTTCCTCTGCAATTCTCATCAGAATTCCTGAATTAATCTTGGACTTATACTGACATTCTCAAAATTCCACTCAAACTGTCTTCAGAAGTTCTGCGGAATTCTCCAGAAGTCCACTAAAATTCTTCTCAGAATTTCTCAGGAATTCTTACTAGAATTTTTCTAGTATTCTCCTCAGGATTCTTCTTAAATTCTCATCAGAATTCCTCTAGAATTCCTCTCAAAATTCCACTGGAATTTCTCCAGTATTCCTCTGGAATTTTCCCTCATAACTCCTTTGGGATTCCTCTCAGAACTTCTCTGGAATTCCCCTTAATATTCGTCTAAATCATTTTTGGTTCTATACCTAATTTAAATATTCCACAATATGGAGAAATTCTCGAAAACATTTTAAAAACAAAGAAAAGGGAAATGATGGTAATAACAAAGAAATAGGGATATGATGGTCAGCGAGTTCAGACTTGTTGCTGCAACTTGAAATTATTAACGAAAAAGTAGAACGTATACAAGATTCAAACAGATGCACGACCGGACGTTGATTCAAAGTTCGACGTTTGACTTGAATCCATAGGCACTACCACAATGACAAAAAAAAATAGAACTTGGATGAAACGCGTTTCAAATTTGAACAAAAATAGAACAACGTAGTATTCCAGTTTTAAATTTTAACATGAAACTGTTCGAAATTATCCAACTAGAACGCCTTGCTGAAGTTGCCTTTGTTATAAATTCAGTTCTATTTTGTAACGACCATAGACTCCTGGAGATGCCCTTATAAAGCAAAGATAAACCGGAAACCTATATCTCGTTAACCTGCACGGCAAATAATAAACACACATTTATAGGCAAAAATCCATGAAAAATTCCACATAATACTGATGTGTTCACAAATGAATAGAAGTCTATGAGAAACACAAATGAAATGTATGTGACAAATTAAAAGTATGCGTGGCCACACATAGTGGTTATGTACACTGATAGGCAAAATAAAGTGCCCACCTCATCGTTTTTTCAATTTCTCTCATTTACTTGGTTCAAATTAAAGTAAACACACTGTATTTTTTTATTATCTTATTTTTTATATTCTTTTTAAGTTTCGCTTATGGAATACTGAAAAAAAGGGAGTTTTACTTAAAGAAAAAAAATCAATTTGTGTTGAAAAAAAAAACAGTGACAAAATAAAGCGCCCACTTCATTTAGGCTACAGAAAACATAAATTAAAGTAAAATAAAAGCATTTCAATAATTGATGTGTCCTTCTTTGGCCTTAAGGACCTCCTGCAGGCGCTTCGACATGCTCTCGACCAGGTTCTTTAGGTGCTGTGGATCTAGCTCTTCCCAGGCGCGCTCCAGGGCTTCAAAATAGTTATTTTTATTGGTAACACCAGTTTTGTCAACCCTGGCATCGAGAATCGCCCACAAATTCTCGATGGGATTGAGGTCCGGGCTTTGTGGAGGCCATTCCAGCGGCTTGATCCGACAAGACCGGAAGAAAGACTTGGTCTTCTTGGCAGTATGCTTCGGGTCGTTGTCCTGCTGGAATACGAACTTCTCTTCAAGGCCCGTCAGGGTCAGCGAAACCTCCAGATTTTCTCGCAGGATGTTGATGTAAGAATCTGCCGTCATTATCCCGTCGATTTTCACAATGCTTCCCACTCCACCCCACGAACCCCCAGACCATCACATTTCCTCCTCCATGCTTCATCGTGCCTTGGATGTGGCGCTCCTGAAGCTCCTCTCCCGATCTGCACCAAACACGAACCCGCCGCTTTCGATTAAACAGCTCGAATTTTGATTCGTCCGTCCAGAGAACCGTTTTCCAGAACTCTAAGGGCTTATCAACATGCTCCTTAGCAAACTTAAGCCGTTTGGCTTATATGAGCAGGACAAGAATTGTGTAACTGTGTTTAGGCCTTTTCAAAATTCATATCAAACTTATAATTTCTTAAATGCACAAAATGTAGCGCACTAACGGTAGCTTCCATTAGCCGTCAGTTGAACACACACACACACACACACACACACACACACACACACACACACACTCACCCCCCCCCCCCACACACACACACACACACACGCACACACATACACAGGCATGTGCTCAGTTCGTCGAGCTGAGTCGAATGGTTGTGATAATGTCTAACATTCGTTATACAGTTTTGACTATATAGCTAATTGTTTTTCGTTATGCGGTAGGGGGGAAAGGGGCATAATGAGCGCCCTAAGCAATGCATAAGTTTTTTGGTTACTAAATGCAATCAAATTCCATATGTTTCGCTGCTATATTTCAATAGAAGTCTTTTCATCAGTGATCTGATAATAAAAAGTATGAAATTAACCATTTTGGCACATAGCAATACAATTTTTATGATTGGATGGAAATGATAGCATTCTTAAGCTTGTAGCACACTGTTTGTCTAATAGCCAAATATTTGGCATAGGCAGCTAGACAGCTGACAGATATCATAGATGTTTGTCAGATGCCTATCTGCCTATGACAAATATTTGGCTATTGGACAAACAGTGTACTACAAGCTTTAGAGATACGGGGCAAATTGAACTCCCCTATGGGGCATAATAAGCACATCTATAAAAATCGGTAGAAATTGTAGCTTTGAATCCTTAATATATTTTAACGATTAAAGATAAACTTATGAGGAATTAAGAATCGTTTATTGGAGCATTTTTATGTTAATATCGTTACATCAAGATAAAAAATAAAGAAACTTACGGAGTTTTGGGCAGTTTTCACCGCTACATTCGTGAAACCACAAAAAGCACAGGCTGCATTTGCGCCACCATTGGAAGAACTGAAGCATTTGCCGCATAAATCACAAATCATGCAAATTTTACAAATTGCGCTTGTCCGCTTTAGTTAGGCGACCACATTTTTTCTTAGAAGCTTCGGAACCATTTTAAAATTTGCTTTTTGCTGAACCTTTCTCTCCTTCGTCAACTGGATGATGTCTCGTGCAATTGTTTCAATGCCCTCCTGTATGAACTAGTGCTTAAGTTTGTTGCTTTGTTCCTCTTTCGAATGCTCGCAACCTTCCTTCCTGTCGATTTAGGAATCGGCAAAATAGCTGACAGCGGAATAGGAAAGACGGGTTTAAAACGAATGTCCAATTTGTTTTTTGCTGGATGACACCCTCGGTATTCTTGAAATGACTTTTCACCTGCTACATCCTCGAATCCATAGAAAGGCGGCTCATCATCTTCTAATTTATCCGCCTGCAGGAAATGGAATGTCTATTACATACGACGGAGCGAAATCAGGATCGTCAAATATGTATCGACTGAATGGCACTATTCCAGTCTTTCGGAATCCGTTTATAGCAGTGTTTACACAGAAAGTTTGCATAAATGCTTTGCCCAACAAACTGCTGATCTCGTTCAATGTGACAACTTTTCCTGGGTTGTTCTTCAGAACCGTCTCCACAGCGTTAGAAAAGTTGGTTTTGAACGGACCCATAAAACTCACGTCCAACGGTTGTAATTTATGGCTGCAATAAGGCGGGAGACTCACCACAGTAACGTTGTTCTCAACAGCCTTTTCGAGGAACGCCAAGTTTTTTTGTGTGGGAGAAATGACCGTCTAGTGGCAGCAGCATCGAGTTTTCCGATGTAGGACGTGTGTTTTTCAGGAAGTGGTCGGACCATGTATTAAAATCGATCAGTGTTATCCACCCGGTTGAATAACAGTTGAAAATGCTATCTTGAGGCGCTCCGTGTTTTAACTGCTCGGTTAATCGTGCTCTAGGGAAAATCTCCATAGGCGGTAGGAAATGTCCAGTCGCAGATATACATAGGCATGCCGTGGATAACAATCCTCTTTCCGCTGATGTTATGCAGCCAACCTGTCGCCTACCTCGTAGAGCCAAAACTTTAGATTTCTTAATTTGAACCTAAAATAAACAACTGAAGGACAGTAACAAATCAAGATTTTATTATCTTATCTTACCGTAACGACAGACGTCTCATCGACATTGTAGATCCTGCTGGGAGAAAACATGCCGGTTTCAAATTCCTTTTCCAACACATCGTAAAACTTATTCACCGAGATCCGGTTGAATCCCTGTGCGCGTGCAGCTGATGTTGCCTCTGCAGAACGGAATGAAAGCTTTGGGTTCCTTTTTCGGAAGCCAATAAGCCAATCGACTCCAGCTAGTTGTTTCTCCTTGCTGAAGGGGTGTGTTTTCCCATTCTTCTCAGCCAGTTGGAATGCCAGGCTTCTGAGTTCCCGGGCCGTTACTCCATAGAAGCTTACTTCTAGCTTAAGGATGTGTTGTACTAGCTCAGCCTCCTCTTCTTCCGAAAATACGGTGGAATAACTTTCTGCTGCGGCGCAAGCTTTAAATATCGTACAAGAGTTTGTCGTGGAATACCATGTTCCTTGGCGGCTCTTTTCACTGACACTCCATCGTGATTGACCGCTCTCATTGCCGATGATGAGCTATTCAGCTGTTTCTTCTAGAATAGCTGAATAGCTTCTCCAAATTTGTTTGAACAAGCTCTAATTCAACACCGATGTTTGTTGGGTAAGACGCCTAGTTAAAATTAATTATTTCTGAAATATAAAATGAAGTATGATACTGTTATTTACTTCAAAAGTTTAAGAAACATATAAATATTGTTTGCTAGTATTTAGATTTCGTAAATTCAATAGTACAAATTGGTAAAAGCTTATTTAACATAGGTGAAATATTATAATATTTCATGGTTGCACATACAGTGGTACAAAATGATGTTTTCAAGTTTTTTGTATATGTTTTATATTTTTCAATTTTCAAAATTGCTTTATTGAATTCTTCATAAATAAATATATAATTTTTTTTCCATTAATGTTATCTTGGAAAAAAAGGGGGAACCACCCGTTGTATTCCCCCCCAGGCCCCCGGGGCGGGGGGGGGGGAAGGAGGGGGGGGGAAAAAAGAAAATGAAAAATATATTTTTTTTTTTTTTTTTGCTTTTTTTTTTTTTATCTGAGAAAAAGGAGACGAGAGAAAAATATTTTTTTAAAAATAAATCACTTTGATTAAAAGAAAAATATTTTTGCCATTCAATAGGGTATTATAGGGGTATGTGGATTATAACATTGTTCGATAGTAAATATAATAATATACCGGCATTTAATTTATTTTTTAATTTTGACAAGCGAAACTATTGAAAAAAACAATTTCAAAAAATAATGATTGCAAGACAACACCATCCTATTTCACCATGAAACACGCTACAAAAAACAGACTACCTAAACCAACGAACCAACCATTGATTTTTAGCATACATAAGTTGACATATATGTCATAATGGGAGCCCCCGTTACTGAAAATTAAATGCTGTCACTTTGTATAAATGTCACTTTGTGAAACTGCAAGTCAGTTTGTGAAAATAAAAATGATTAGATTTTTCTTGTTTAAAAATCGAGAAAAAATAGTTGAGATTCATAAAAAATATTTTTGTGCTAGGAAAAATGCCCATCATCGATACAGATGGAAAAAACCATGTTTTTTTTTAAATTAAAACCCCCTATTTTCTTTGAATCAAATATAAACGATATTTGTTTCAAAGCAAACATGTTTTTGTTTTAACAATCGAGTTTCCATACGACTGGATGCAGATTCAAAATTTTTTTTATTTGAATTTAAAATTTTGTTATTTGAATCAAATAAAATATTATTTTTTACTTCAATTAAGTCCTTTTTTTTAAATCAAAACAAAAACACTTTGACTCAAAATAAAAGTTCGATTGGTTTAATAAAAAGTCTAGTTGATTTCAAAAATACAATTTCAGGTCTGCATTATATTTCTTTATTTTATAGGATTAAAGGAAAGATCAACGTTTTATTTTTGTTTTTAAACAATATTTATTAAATTCACAAAATTGCTGCTCCTAAAAAATAAGCTTTCATTTATTTTATGTAGATTGATTGGACACATTTCCAGAATTTGTACCTTGGTGATAATTTGTCTCTCATTTGTCTTGAAGACATTAAATGACTGTAAATGATCGTTAAATCCACGAGACTGAACTCTGAAACAAATTAAAAAGAGCTGCTCATCGTTATCTAAAATTATTTTCTCTAACTCATAAATGCTAATAAGGTTGCGCTGCTTAATGTAAAAATACACATTGTTCATGAAAAACATCCCTTCCTTTTTAAATCTGTCAATATATCGTATGGAATCATAACTGATCGCTCCGTGAACACATAAGAGCTGTTTATACTCTTCACAAAGTGTAGTATGCAATATTTTAGATTCTCGTAAATCTATTACTGGTTCCAAAAAGCTATCATTCAACACGTTGAATGAAAATTTAAACCCCGCCTTAATAGGGGGTTTTAATTTAAAAAAAAACATGGTTTTTTCCATCTGTATCGATGATGGGCATTTTTCCTAGCACAAAAATATTTTTTATGAATCTCAACTATTTTTTCTCGATTTTTAAACAAGAAAAATCTAATCATTTTTATTTTCACAAACTGACTTGCAGTTTCACAAAGTGACATTTATACAAAGTGACAGCATTTAATTTTCAGTAACGGGGGCTCCCATTATGACATATATGTCAACTTATGTATGCTAAAAATCAATGGTTGGTTCGTTGGTTTAGGTAGTCTGTTTTTTGTAGCGTGTTTCATGGTGAAATAGGATGGTGTTGTCTTGCAATCATTATTTTTTGAAATTGTTTTTTTCAATAGTTTCGCTTGTCAAAATTAAAAAATAAATTAAATGCCGGTATATTATTATATTTACTATCGAACAATGTTATAATCCACATACCCCTATAATACCCTATTGCTAGAGATTTACACAAATTTCTCTTATTGTTAGTTGCTCTACTATACTGTTTGGAATCTCGTTGTTTTGTTCCCCCCCCCTCGTCTTTTTTTTTGGGCGGGGGGCTTTTTTTTTTAAAAAATTTTGTTATAGTGGGGTATTTTGTTTTGTTGGGTTGGGGTTGGTTTGTCAAAGAAGTTTATTTTTTGTTGTGTGTGTTTTTGTTTTTTTTTTTTCCTTTTTCATTTTTTCTTTTTGCATTTCGTTTGTATTAGAATAATATATGTTTTAAAATACAAAAAAATATATTTCTCTTCTTCTTCTTCTTCCTGCGTTCCTATATTTTCTGTTAAATGGAGGAGAATTGTTTTTTGTTTTTTTTTTTTTTTCGTTTATTTTGATTTTACTTTTAGAGATATTTATGTCCTTAATATTGCCTGGAATATTCGAGGAATTCAAATGTCCGAGCGCGAATGTATTTTTTCTAAAATTCAATTCGTCTAATGAGAATAGTTTTTTGACGTTAATAAAGTAATCCAAATAATGCCCTAATCCGTAAACACATACACCCTCCCACAAGTCGTGCATCAAATCAAAGTAAACGTTGAATGTCACGTGGAAGGAAGGAATCTCATTAAAAATGCTATCCTTTTGACGTAGGACTACGTCTGTGTTTTCAATACTGGGGTACACGTTCGAATTGCGAAAATTTGGAGCGTCACGAAAAATATATAGGTTTTGAACGTTAACAACTAAGTCATTCCACGAATGATTTCCAAAATGTTTGCACCAATCGATCGGAACATTTTCTACGCTTCGATTTAAATATTTCAAACTATTGATTTTTAACATGCAACTAATAAAATTAACGCAAATATGAAGTGATGTCTTATAATATCGATTTTTCATAGTAAATTTACCAAATACACAGTACTTTCCGCGCACAGACTTCATATTTAAGTAAGGAACGTCTCCTAGGCAGCCATGAATGTTATATAAGGGGTACACCTAACAACGAGACAAGAATCAATCATCCCAAGTCACCTGCAGATGGCCACCCGCAATGAAGATGAGATGAACCAAGAAAGAAAGTCCAAGTTCAATCGCGAACTGTTTCTCCCCCGTCAACTAAATCCGTCCTTTTCAGGACGACCAAATTAGTTTGCCAACTAAAGAGTTTATTTGGTTGAAATTTTCTCTTGTGATGTTTGAAATTAATTTCAATTACCGCGCCCCGGCTGAACATGGCATTGCTTTAAACGCCGCGTCCCGGAGTAAATGGCAAAGCGCGTTGAACAACCAATGAACCAACAGATCCATAACTATCTTCTACGCGTTAGAGATAGTGGCCCCCTCATCGTAGAAAATACAACCGGGGCCGTATCATAATTAAGAGCCACCAAATGCTTTCTAGAGAGTGTACAATAGAATTGTCTTGGCCCTTTTCAGGACTGACTTAAATCAATTAGCGGATGGCCCTGACGTGTATGGGAATTCGATTGCTGCGTAGTCCTACGTCAACTTTGCGTACAACCCCATTGGGCTGTCCCTTATAGTTTTTTACACCAGTTAGCGATACGTCATCTAAGCTTAAATCCTCATCATAACTTTTTATAGTTCTAAATGTTTCAGAGTGTTCAACAGTATCATTTTCTCTCTGAAGTCGGTTTCTCTTACATAAACGGCAGTAATAGTTTGCACGAACAGATTCAACTAGATCTAAGACACCGGAAAGTCCTAAATTATCACCAGTAATGAAACCTAACATAAAATAAACAACCATTTTCTCTTCTTTATAGGTAATCTCCAATCCTTTTGTCTCCAATTCAATTAGAATGTCAACTAGATTACGGAAAAGATAATTATTATCGAACTCTTTCCTATCCTCTGACAATATAAAACCAGCTAAATGAATGTTCGAAAGCTTTGTCAACATGTGCGCAGGTAAACAGGGAACATAGTAATAGATCCCACAAATAGAAGTTTTTGCCGCGTGTGATGAAACGGTATCACCAGTTGTGAAATCGTCAAAAAACAGATTCAATGGCACTATCAACTTAGAGTTAGAGTACATTGTTCGCTGCCTCCAGAGATTACCGTCAACCATGGTTCTGATGCATCCATCACTTGAAGGGATTAAGCTCTTCAATATATTATCCATCACACCTTCTGATTCGACGTACTTCCGTAGTTGAAAACGTAAAGGCATAAGGATAGCTAGAAAAAGAAGTTTATTACTTAATTAATTTGAGGGCTGAAAAGTCGACTACACTTGTTTACCTGTTATAGGGTCGTTACTCATTTGTTGCTCGTTTTGAACGATACCCGGACATAATTCCTTACTTAGTATGAATTCTCTCGGTTCTGCATATAAATCATTACCCTTCAACTGTTCAACAAATTTATATTCAGTTTCATTGTTGTTTAAACTTCCTATTATTTCATCAAGCATTATTTTTCCTTCTATGGTAATAAATCCTGAAGACTCCAATAATTCAACTATGTGACTGAGTGGATTTAAGAACATGTTTTGAATGTCTTGTTTTATATCAAAAATAACTTTCCTCGGAAGGGTATTTGCACTTAAATATTTAAGGCTAAAATTAATTGACGCATTCTTCATTTTCTTGATCATCAAATTTAGATCAGTTTTAAAAGTAGAACAGTGGCCTCTCTCATCAGGTAATGGATTATCCTCCATAATTTCCTGTTCTGTGTTGTATTTTGGTGTGGTTGTTTCGGCATGTGCAGCAGAAAGTTCGTTGCTATGCTGTTGTGCTGTGCTCTCAATTTTCGTGTAATCGGTTTCGTTAAGATGTTTGTTCATGTGCCGATAAAATGAAGATTTGACACTATATTTTCTAGTGCAATCACCTATGTTGCATTCATATACGTCCAGATTTCCGTGAAATTTGTTTATATGGTCCTGTAAGCGATGGATCGATTGCGATTTCCAAGTACACCGTCGTGCTACACATCGGAGCATTGTTCTTGCTGCTGCTGGAGACTGTTACGCAGCGAAGTACACAAAGCCACAAGATTTGTTTGTTCACGGGGAATCTCAAAATCGAATAACAGATTCGCCAATAAATTCCAAGCTGATGACGACTGCCGTGGGAATGCAATACCGTATGATTTGTAGATTTTCAAGCACACATCATGTGCTTTCTGCAAGCTAGGTAGCTTATATGAAACAACGTTGTTCCATGCCGAAAATGATGTAGGGTTTTTCGGATCTACCCCGTGAACCACAATGAATGGAGCTAGATCGACACCTCTCGCGTGAACTGTTTTGAATATTTTGGCTAGCGTACTTTGGAGCTCTGCCAAATCCTTAATCAAAACTGCGACGCTCTCTCGAGATTCAATCATAGACGGTTTCCAACGTTGCTTCCCCGGAATTCTAAGTACAGGGCTTGGAAAAATGTGATTCAATAACCAGATGGTTGTGAGTCCACGTCCATCTACAAAAATAAATAAGTATTAGTGCTCAATAGGTTAATATTGAGCTTGTATATTAATTTACCAATTGAGATTCCATCTGCTTTCAGACAAGTGAGTAAATTTTTGCCAGCCGCATCCGTTACTTCAACTTCAAAAATAGGTACGACTTCGTTCATGAATGATTCCCATCGTTCAAAGAGAAGCTTTTCCTTTTCCGGAAAACGCTGCTGAAAATCAATTTGTATGAATTGATATGCTTGGTGGTGTCTCAGAACAGGATATTCTGCTAAAATAGAAGCTGCATTTCGTTGCTCATTACTGAACACTTCGAGAAGTCTTGGTTTTGTTGTTTGCTTCCACTTCTGTTTAACTTCGTCCCAGTCATCCTGATTATGGATTATCCATTTTTTGGTCCGTTGATATTCTGTCACTAAAGAAAATTTTCATAGCATACAGACAAATATAGCTGACAGATATCAAACTCACAGTCATTTTGGGTAACGTCACTTGTAGATTCACCTTCAGATGCAGCAGCGGCTGCTTGATTCGTTTCTCGAATATTTCCCAGTTTATCCTCTTTGTAGTTGATGTTGCGATCACGTAGCGTCCCTTTTGCCTGTTTTCTCAGCTTCACTCTTCGTCCTGAGTCATCCGTCGTCCATGTAGGTTGATACCAACTCTCCTGTAGAAAGTAAACAAGCGTTTTGTTAAGAGTATGTATGGTTGTTAATAATTCTCGCGTAACATTTGAAAAGCGCATATTCACTTATGTTACGAAAACCTAAGAAGGTCCATTACTTACGAAGCGTAGTCTGCTCATGCAAATCAATGTCATCATTATGCAGGGAGAAGTTTCGTCTGCCAGACAATTACATTGATTTACGTGGGGAGCTGACTCCTCGTGAGTAACGGGTCTTCAAAGGTTTTGTTTACAAAAGTGGATAAGCCTTTTGAAATGTTCACTCTCTTCGATCAAAGCAGCATCTTATCACGCATGTTGAAATGGAGTACTCTTTGTATAGATGCTTTTTGGGAAACCAAGCCAGACAGATTCGAAAATAGGAAGATAAAAAAGTAAAATAAACCAAACTTACCTGTGGTTCATTTGGAAACAGAAAACGCAGCTCTACTGCTCTGGCTTGCAATTCATCAGCAGTCAATTTCGAAAATCGATCTTTAAACTCGTCCACGACGATTTGTGTTATGATTCGCTTTTCGCATCTTGTCAGACGTTTGTTTTGGCTTCCTTGATATTTTGCTAGAATTGCCTTTCCTCTTGCTGACGTTTTTAGCAAATAAGTTGCTGTACACTCAGCTCTTGAAATGTCTTGTTGGCTCGGTTGTTGGCTAGCTGATGTACATGGAAGCGAAATTGCCAAATCAACCAACGGAGGGATATTCTGGATCATGAAAGAAAAGATTTCTGATTTGATTTTTATGATTTGTTATGGTTTACTTACCAAACTTATTCTCCATGCGTTTATACCATGGATGCATTTCGTCCTCTCCGCCAAAAATGGCTGTTGTATAAGCTCTTCCACCTCCTTCCGTTCGATGATTTTCAATGTTTCGATTGTGTAGCGATTCGCTGAAACAAGCCCAAAATTTAGAATTGTGAACATATGTAATATAAATTTACATACCTAGAAATGTACCAATCACTGCATCGCACAACTGAAACGATTTTAGCAACTCAGTAGTTTCGAATTCGTCCACATCTAGCTGATCAACGTCTAGTTCTTCGATAAACATTTCCTCCAACGAGTCCATTTTGCAGTTTTCGTGATTAAAAAATGGCGTGATGGAGATACACACATGCACAAACCATCCGACTAGTTTCAAATGATTTTGTTTTCAAATCAAATGGAAATATTGTTGATTCAAAAATATATATTTTTAAAACAACGCTGAATGGTATTAAAAGCTAATCAATATTTTTTTGATTCAAGCAAAATTATCTATTTAAATCAAAGCGCTTGTATATTTGATTCTAATATTCTGTATTTCTTTGCGTGTACAAGACATTAATTAGACCAGTAGTCCCCTACGACCACGAAACATGGACAGTGCTTCCGTTTTTGAACGGAAGGTGTTGCGTACGATCTACGGTGGAGCGCAGATGGAAGACAGAACGTGGAGAAGGCCAATGAACTACGAATTACATCAGTTGCTAGGAGAACCTCCCATGGAATACACCGCTGAAATCGGTCGATGGGTCAGACGACAGCCCTGTTAAAATGATTCACGAAGGCGAACCGATGGGCACAAGAAGAAGAGGCGCACAACGAGCAAGATGGATCGATCAAGTAGAAGGCGATCTGCGGACTCTTCGCAGACAGCGAGGTTGGCGAGGTGCAGCCATGGACCGAATGGAATGGAGTCTGTGTACAGCACACTCCTTACAAAAAACGAGACAAGGGGAGAGGGGAGGTTGTCTAAACAGTCACATTTTTGCGTGACATAATTAAATTGGCTGGGTACCATGTCTATTATGGACTCCGTAGGACGTTTGGGTGGAACAGAGTTCACCGCATTAGAAAGTGCTGAGTACGATCTACGGTGGAGTGTAGATGGAAGACGGAAGGTAGAGGAGGCGGCATCAGTTGCTGGTAGAAGCCGCCATAGCCCATACCGCCAAAAATCAGTCGACTACGGTGGGCTGAGCACTGCCGACTGGCACAAGAAGAAGAGGCACACAACGTGCGAGGTGGCAAGTGGAAATCAACCAGAAACTTCGCAGACTGCCGTCATGGATCGTCTGTTTCGGAATAATTTCTTTCATAATTGATTTGTGTTGTTGTATATTATTGATACATAATAATCTTTAATCTAGTGGAGCAATATGCTCAATGTAATTTTGGAAATAAGGTTTCCTGACAATAAAATCTGAATTGCGCGGTGAGCGTACCGCAGGTTAAAATTACGAATCCTTTGCAATTTTAATATGATGCATAATTTAAGATATGCATAAAACAATATCCTATTAATCCAGACAATAAAATAAAGTTTCGTATGGTACCTAAAACAAAAACTATTTAAAATGCATTAAAATTTCCTCACATTCTTTCAACTCCTCCATTTCTGCCGTCGTCTCATTGTTTCATTTCTATCAGCTTCCTATTATTTCCTTCATTTGATAATTATAGCTTTCACGATTCACAGATGACGAAGATCTGTGTATTTGTACCACTCCGTCCGTCAGGGTTATTCTGCGTGGCGTGTGCAGTGAGATGACTCGCTTTCTCATGATAGATGACCATTGTCGCCGCCGGTGAGGTGACTCTCCGTGCAAATCAAATGGATAGTCGACAATAATCACCTCGTATGTCAGAGCGAGCCGTCTCACCTCACACACCCCGTAGAATAACCCTGCGTGTTTATTGCACTCCCAACGCAAACGCAGTGATTCGGTTGAGCAATGCATGTTTTAGACCCTGACTTTGTTCTCGTTAAACCTGAAGCAATTGAACTTGAAAACTACAAACTGTGAATGCCCTTTCGCGAGCACCTGCTGCACCTGTAAGGCGTGCAAAATGTTACCGTTTCGGGTTTTGAAATGCCTACCTCTAACGGTTAAGAAGCAAAATTATGTGTTTGAAACTTTATTTGGAAATTCCTCGACATAAACCATACTTTTGTCATAACGATAAATCAATCTAAAACTATCATGAGTTAAAATGCTCACTGGGAATGCAACTGCTCAGTCGGGAATAATAGAAATATCGTCGTCAAGTCCCTGTGGCACGGTTGCTGTCAATGTTGAAGGTTCAGATTCTTCTGAAGGTTCAGATTCTTCTGAAGTTTCCTTTTCTTCTGAGGGTTCGTTGTTTTCTGTAGGTTCGTTTTCTTCTGAAAGTTGCACAACGGCGACATCTCCTTCGTCCTCATCCACTTCGATTGTATCCAGCGTTTCTCCATTATCCATTTTAGGAACGACTTTCGCTTCCAGCTCATCATTATTTGAAGGTTCTTCTTCGACCACACTAACTTCGTGCCCGGCAACAACCACTTGCGTTGCTTCTTCCGAACCGACTTCTCGTATTTCGAACGTTGCTATTTCCGCTTCATGCTCGTCGTGCTGCAGGGGTTCCAAAACGGTGTTAATAAGTGGCACTTGCGCTTCCGGTTCCGGTTGGTGAATAAAGTCCAGCACGAGTGAGTCAACGTCGATTGGAGTGACCTTCGGTTGGGCGCTGACATGGTGAGATAAATGGCGGAACACTTCGCGAAGTTTTTGAGCCTGCTGTCGCTCAGTTCCCAGCGAAGGTTTGAGTTTGAATAAGCGCTTAGTAGGACAAGGCTCTTGAGACATGTGCGAAGTGGCACGGATTCGAATATGTTGACTGGGAGGAAAGTCCTCGCAACTTTGACGAATAGTTACAAAAAGACGGTTCGACTCAATTGCGGTGACTGTAGGGCGCAGTTTTTCCTGAACCTGGGCCAAAGCACGCGACGGAGACAAACGACGCTTGGCAACAAGAATATTTCGGTCCACAGGTGGGTTGGATCTGGCTCTAAATAGACGGGATGATTTGTTTGAACACGACGATAGAGAACGTTTGCGTTTGCTGCTGTTTCGCGAATCCTGATGGATGGATCTCGAACGACTTCGATGTTGGGTGGCAATTTGTTGAACGTCTGGCTCTGGTTCAGCAGGTATAGCTACTTGATAGGTGACAGGAGGATGCGTGCTTGGTGGACGTTTGATTATTGGCGGATCCGGGGATTGAGAATGGTTCACAATCGGTTCGAAACTGGTGGGAGTTTTTGAACGATAAGCAATCGGTGCTACACTGGTGGGAGTTTTGGAGCGGCTACGGAAAACTGCATTTTTCGGGACAAACCTTTTAGGAATTGCCTCGACGTCAATTTGCTCTTTTGGTGTACGATGGTAGCTTATAAGATGATGGGTAATTCTATTTCGTTTGTAGTTGGAATAGTCACAGTCTGGGCAAAAGTATCTTTGCCGGTAATCATCCATATCTTCTGGCTCTACGTTTTTGATCGCCAGGGCTGCCAGCGGTTCATCATCAGACGGATGTTCGGAAGGTGCCCTGGATGGAGGTCTCGAGGGAGGACGAGATGCAGACCTCGAAACTGAAGTAGCGCGCGAGCGGACAAGCGACGGATCACTAGGATCTAATTTATGCACTCGGATTTTGTGTCGTTTTACGTTGGTCCTGTTAGCAAACGATACCCCGCAAATGTTGCACAAATAATCACAGTCATGTGTTTTCAAATCAAGGGGCGTATCGAATTTGTCACCACAACGGC
Organism: Aedes koreicus; assembly: GCA_024533555.2. Lineage (NCBI taxonomy): Eukaryota > Metazoa > Arthropoda > Insecta > Diptera > Culicidae > Aedes > Aedes koreicus. Next base: position 15,745 of record JAHHFK020004488.1, read on the forward strand.
TGCAAACTAGATCCTTTGGAAGTTGACCAATATCGCTATTGGAATCCTCTTCGATGTCTGTTGGAGAGTCGCTCTCATAACGGTATCTTTTCTTGGGCTTCGTAGTCTCGACGAGCAACTCGTCCGGGTTATCTCCAACCGGACTCCAATATTCTTGCCACTGACTGGCCTTTATCTTATGTACTGCCATCAGATGGCGCTTTAAACTGTGTCGATACTTCAGCGTCGCACTACAAATGCTACAAATAAACTCGCAGCTATGACGCTCTAGTTGATCTATCTCCCTGAACACCTTTTCACACTTGGGACACTTGAGATCGTCGTCTGTTGTACTAGTGGCCGTTTCTGATGCCTCTTCTTCCTCATCATCGTCCGTAGCATGTTCAGTCGGTGTTGATGATTCTTGTCCACTACCGTCCGAATGGGGCAGCCATTCCTTTTTGACGCTCCTTCTAGTTATAACCGATTCCTTCTTGATTCGTGGGCTCTTGTTGGGAATAAAATCTTCATCCTTCTCACCACGTTCCTCCTCTTCGTCATCTGTTCGATGGAAAGTTTTGCGAACAGATCGTTTCGGTCTAACCGATTCGGCAGAATTTACTGGCGAAGCTGTATTTAGCGGTCCCAATTGATTGATAAGTTCTTCGTGGAAGATACGTTGATTTTCGGCAATCAACTTTTTCTGTTCCTCGTAAAACTTGAGCCATTTCTGCATTTCATTTGCTTCCTTGAAGCATTCAATGCAGATTTTCTTGGTGCAAAGATCAGATTTTTCGACCTAGGAATAACAAAATTGTGACATGTAAGTACATTTTACCAGTCGCGTCAAATTCAATAGACATTCATTTCTAACTCACCTTCACATTGTACAACTGCTGCAAGGTATCAGCCAAGCGGTCATCGGAGCACACTTCTATCTGATCTTTGGCGTCGGCCAGGCAGAGCCGGCAACATTTTTGGTACAGTTTAGTATCCATTTATAATAGAAATGTGGTCAAACGCGTCGAAATTGAAGATGAAACTAGTAAAAAGCCGGTATTTACAAATAGGAATGCAAGCCGACAAACTTTCGATTTCGACGCTTCCCAATTTTCTCGAGATATCACCAATGTCAAAGCAGGACCCGCTGAAAAAACTACCCCCGAAAAAAAAATCGGTGCTGCCAGATTAATGATGAATCAACCGTTTTAACACTCTAATTGGAAACTACCCAATAAGGGTTATATACACTCCCGTTCCATACTACTCAGTACTGAGTAAAATTGTATTCCGTTCTCTTTATCTACTCTGAGAAAAATTTCATCGTTGTACCGACAATTAAATCATGGTCAGAATGACTATCGTATATAATGGTTTTAATAAATGAAAGGGGGAATACAGTATGGGGTTTTGGTGTAGGAAAAGGATAATGGGGAAATGTGCAAAATTTTTTAGGGGTGGGAGGGGGAAAAACTGATAAACAAGAAAAATAATAATCGTGTGGGGGGGGGGGGGAAAAGTTTGGAAAAAGAAAAGGAAAGGAAAAAAAAAAAAAAATGTGGGGCACACAAAGAATAATGATTGGTAGAAATAAAAAAAAACATTGCTAAAATTGAAAAGTTGCGTTGGTTCTTTTTCGTAGAAAGCGGTTAGCTTTCACAACAAAAACGTTCAAACTGTCATATCAACATTTTCTTGCTTGGTACATTTAAAATTTGAAACTTTCAAAAGGAATTGTAGAACTGTCAAATCGAAACCGTGGCATCGTTGGAAATAAAAGCAAATTATTTTTATTTCAAAATGAACTTTCAACCAGAAAGTGTGCAATTCAAATAAAAGTGAGCTGTTAAGATTGGAATAAAAAATAGTTTTAACTTAAATTGTTTTTTTTTTTCAGATGAATCAATATAAATTTTAATAAGACAGCTAATTGTTTGAAAATAAAATAAATAAATAAAAGTCGGATTAATGAAAAAATATTTTTTCGTTTTGTAAACAATTTTTTTCTTGTTACTGGTTCATGTAGTAAGGAACGGATATCTAACTTAAGCATAATTCTGAAGCTGCATTCGGATGATATTAATCATCTAAATACACTATTTTGGAGTCGTTTTTCGCTCGTCGTCAGGATATAACAGCATTCCTAAACACACATATAAAAAACAATTAATAAACTTATACTGCACGACGGTTTTCACAATTGGCCTGAAAAAGTCAGACTTGAAAGTAGTCACTGACGCCGGTGATTTCTATTTCACACATCGAAGGCGTCTTCGCTTCTGTTTCGGCCGGAGGAGTGTCGAATTCGGTGTCCTCCATCGTTGTCGTGGTGGTTGCCTCGTGCACACCTGGCGTCGCCTAGGAATCGAACTTCGAGAGCAAATCGTTGGACGGTGGACCGGTCGTCGACGGGGTTTGCTCGGACGGATTCGTAGTTTTGATCCGATTCGCTGCCGGTGAGAGATTTGTAGCTGGAAGAAAGTCTACTGTTGCTATTGTTCGTTGGGGTGTTATTGTTGGTATTATGCTGTCTCACCTTAAAATCCTTGACAAATCACTTCTTTAAGAAAACGTAGAACAGAACAATATCCGTGAACAGCTTAAATATTTTCGCGGACGGATAAAAAGAACAGGATGACTTTGACAGGTAGACCCGATTCTTTTTTTTCTTGCTTTTTGTGTTGGTGGATTTGACAGTTCTACAATTTTTATGGTAAAAGAAATCACTTTTAATTTTACACACTGAACCGAAACATAACACTTTCAAATCAAACGAAGAACTTTCATTGTAGATAATTTTACTTTCAATTTAATGAAAAATAAACACTTTTCAGAAGTAAAGCGCAAAACTTTTAATAAAACAAGATTTATTTTTTGTGTGTGAAAAGAACGAAAAATAAAATTGGACTTTGTAAGGTTTCCACGCAAACTAATGGGGGCTTTTTTTTTTTTTTTGGGAAAAATATTCCGCTCGATTATTCTGTAAAGGGCAAGTTTAAATTAAAAAGGGGGAGGGTATATATTTTTTTTTATATTTGAAGAGTGTTTAAGTGGTGGGGAGAAAATTCTTTTTAGGAAAAAGAGGGAATATTTTTTTAAGACAGCTCCCATTAGTTTGCGTGGAAACCTTACAAATTCCAATTTTATTTTTCGTTCTTTTCTGGTGGATACTGCTGCAGAAATTTCTTTTCGATTCTTTACTTTTCCGTTTCAGTAAACGGAATTTAACATGGGTTTAAGATAGAAAAAGAAATTTCTTTCGAACACGATACCGACCTTAAGTTAAGGTGACATTTCGTTCCATGCAGATCAGTTGTCAAAATTCCGCTTGGTAATATTGATCAAAATTCCGTAACCTTTTTACTTTTTAAGTCGATACTGGCCTTCTCACGGAAATGTTACTCAATTAACGTAAAAAGTGGATCTACTCAAAAATTGAGATGATCCACTTATATACGAAAACTGATTAACATTTCCGTGCGAGAAAAAGATAAAGGAATAGAATCACCGACAAACCAACATGAAACTCAATATTCACTATTGATCAAGAATCCATAACGGCCGATTCAAATGTGCAGCGATCCCATCTGTAAAAACCTATAGAATCATATTATCTAGATCAAATAAATGTGTCCAGAATTGCTCAGACATGAACCTTCTTATCAAGTTCCCAAGCGTGTTCGTGGCTTCAATAAACTGTCAGTAAAAATGTCAATAAATGTCAGTAATATGATTTGAACAGAAATATTAAGACATTTTATAATGTCATTCATGTCGGTTTGTCGGTGATGGCATGTTTGTTTGTTATTTTTGTATCTGTATCAAGATTTTCCAGGGACCTGGCAACCCTATCCTATTTACTAGCGATTGACAGTACTCTGAAAAAAATTCCATCGTTATACCGACAATTAAATCATGGTCAGGATGACTATCGCATATAATGGTTACAATAACCATGAAAATGGTCGAAATCACCACGTTCATGGCATTTTTGACTATGATCATGGTAACAAGGACTATTCCAACATTATGGCAAATGTTGCATCAACTATTTTTAATGGTAGTTTTGACCATGATCATAGTCGGTTCAAAATCACTATACTGCAATAGTCGTCCTAACCCCCAATAATGGTAAAATTGACTATCAAATTTGTCTCTGTTTATGCAACATATCGCGGGCCTTATTTGAATAAGGCCCATCTGACGTTTGCTACTACGGGTACGAACGCCAGCATTGTTTACAAACAATGAATCTTTTGACGTTTGGTTGTAAGAGATGTTAGCTACAGGACAAAGACGGCCCGCCAGGTCCCTGAGATTTTCAGAACGCGTCATCTCCCGTCATAGTCACTCAAACACCTCTTTGGGTGTTTTTCGTAACTTGTCCAGGGGTGAGATTTGAACTCGTGGCTTTGGCATGAGGGGTATGGATGTTAACCACTACGCCGGGGTCGCCCCCACGGTGATAGCATTCTACACTGATAAAACAAAAGCAATGATAATGTCTACACTGAAAATAAATCAATATTTTTTATTATTAATATTGGCACTTAAATCGGTCAATTTTTGCTTCGAATTGAAATCATGTGAGCCAGTATGATTTTCATTTGCAGCACATAATTTTTAACACCCAACACTTAATACACAGGTTCGTTTCCAATGAGACTGATATGGTCCGCACATAATTTTCAATGGAGCGAGAAATGTCATTCAAGTGTGTTTTCACTTTGCCCTATTCTACGAGGGGCGCGCAAGAACGTTTGAGCACGACACAAATGCTCTGAAAGTAATAAAAAGTTCTCAAAATTACGTTCAGTTTTACTTTAAATTCAAAAAGTACTCGATATAAATTTAAAATACATATTGGATACTGTTTAAATACCTTGAGTACAATTTAAAACATTTTGATTACTTTTTAGTATCAATAAGCACCGATTGATTACTTTTAATACACCTTCGAGTACTTTGCTACAAAGTGCATTAAAATACACAAACGGTGCTTAAAATAATTTTGAAATCCTTTTTAGTATAAGGTGCGCAACTAAGTTCTCGCTGTTTTTTGGTGAAAAGGGAACTTTATTTTGAAAACAAAGGTTACGAACGAATTATTCAAAGTATTGCCCATCACTAGCTACGACTTTTTCCCATCTTTCTGTTAGAACGTGAATACCATTTCGATAGAACTGTTCGTCTTTTGATGCTATCCAAGAATCAAGCCACTTTGAGATGTCATCATATGAGTGGAATTGCTGACCAGTGAGACCATGTGCCATCGAACGGAACAAGTAATAATCGGACGGTGCAATATCAGGAGAATATGGCGGGTGGGGTAGGACTTCCCATTTGAGCGTTTCCAAGTAGGTTTTCACGGGTTTCGCAACGTGAGGTCGAGCGTTGTCATGCTGAAGAATCACTTTTTCGTGTCTGTGCTCGTATTGTGGCCGTTTTTCGTGCAGTGCTCGGCTCAATCGCATCAATTGAGTTCGATACCGTTCCCCGGTAATGGTTTCGTTTGGTTTCAACAGCTCATAATAAATAACACCAACTTGGTCCCACCATATACACAGCATAACCTTCGCAGAGTGAATATTCGGCCTAGGCGACGATGTTGAAGCATGCCCGGGCAGTCCCCATGAATGTTTCCGTTTTGGGTTACTGTAATGAATCCATTTTTCGTCACCCGTCACAATGCGATGTAGAAAACTCTTCCATCTTTGCCGCTGGAGCAGTTGTTCACAGACGAAAAAACGACGCTCAACATCTCTTGGTTTCAAATCGTAAGGAACCCAAGTTGCTTTTGAATCATTCCCAATGCATGCAATCGCTTAGAAACGGCTTGGCGGGAAACTCCTAATCCTGAACCAAGCTCTTCTTGCGTTTGGCACGGATCCTCATCGAGCAATGCCTCCAATTCAGAGTCTTCGAAGTTTTTTGGTCTTCCTTCACGCGGACGATCATCAACACTGAAATCACCGTTTTTGAAGCTGACACCAAAACCAATCACGACACGTTGTTTCACTCAGAGCAGCATCACCGTAAACTTTTTGGAGCTCTCGATGTGCTTCAGCCGCCGTTTTCTTCGAATGAAAGAAGAAAATCAACACTTCCCGCAAATGACGATTATTTGGCACGAAATCAGACATCTTCAAACAACCAAAATATATAACACTAAACCAAAATCACTGATTTGGCAAAGCGGTTTGTTTACCATATGTCTGAGCTTGGTTTATGACGCTTGAGATGTACAACAACCGACCAGCACTTACTACTGGCGCCATCTATTGCTAAACAGCGGGAACTTAGTTGCGCACCTAATACTTTCAGTACCAATAAGTACGGTTTGATTACATTTGAATACCTTGAGTACAGTTGAGTATATAATAATTACATTTCGGTATTTTAAAACCCTGAACTACTGAGTGATTACTATTGAATAAGATTTGATTACAATTAAGTACTTTTAGTATCATTAAATACATTTTTAAAACAATAAAATCTCCTTCAGTACAATTGAGTTAATATCGATAACATTTGAGTACTTAAATACTTCTAGGTACAAATTGATTACTTTAATGCTTGTAGTATTGCTGATTGCAGTTAAAATTGGACTCCGACAAAAGCAGAAAAAGTGTGATAAAAGTGCACGTTTACGTCAAATCGTTTCCTGTCTTCAGTGAACTTATATTGCTGATTGCAGTTAAAATTGGACTCCGACAAAAACAGAAAAAGTGTGATAAAAGTGCACGTTAACGACAAATCGTTTCATGTCTTCAGTGAACTTATACCTTTCAGCATAAAGGATAAGTGCACCGAAGACAACAAAACGATTTGACGTAAACGTGCACTTTTATCACACTTTAAAATGCGCAAAAAGCACTTCTAGAGTCCAATCACAACTGCAACCAGCAATACCTTTCAGCATAAAGGATAAGTGCACCGAAGACAACAAAAGCGATTTGACGTAGACGTGCACTTTAATCACACTTTTTAATTCGCAAAAATCACTTCTAGAGTCCAATCACAAGAGCAACCAGCAATACACTGATTATTTAAATCGTCATAAATTTGTTATAGGCAGATAAAGATCGAACAGAAATGTATAATTTCTGACAGCTGTCTACCTGCCTAAGACAAAAGTGTGGTCAATGTACAAATAATGTGCTACAATCTCAAGTACCATAACTGCTCATAAATACATAATAGTCCCATTAACATAGGGAATCAAACAGAGATGAGATGATATTTCAGTTCTTTGAGTATCGTAGAAGGTTATGCATTTTTATTACATATTCATAAAAATCCTATTCATTTTGAATCGGCTTTAGTACATTAAACCTAATAATTGGTCAAGATGCCTATTGCATATAATGATTACAATAACCATGAAAATAGACGAATTCACCACGTTCATAGCATTCTTGACTATGATCATGGGAACAAGGACTATTCCGACATTAAGGTAAATGTGGAATCAATTATTTTTAATGGACGTTTTAACCATGATCATAGTCGGTTCAAAATCACTATACTGCAATAGTCATCCGAACCCCCAATACTGGTAAAATTGACTATCAAATTTGTCTCTGTGATCCGATCAATGATCTAGGAGTAACTACGAAATGTACGGTCGATAAAAAAACATTCTCTCGAACTGTCATATTGTTAACACTGAAATAAAACTAATCAATTATGATTTGAATCATAACCAAAATAGTACCAAAAATAGGAACCAAGGCACTAGAAAATGACTCTCTACCAGCCCTGAAGAGTAACCAATTTGGCGATTTTTTTTTCCTCTTTATTTTACGTCGGCCTATTTCCTCACATGGTGACAATCACCTATGCCAGGAAGACGACTCCACCACCTGGACCCTACCTAACGACTCATGAATATGAGCCGGGACCAACGGCTTTACTTCCCTTCCGAAGGAAGACGTAGTTGTTCGGCATATGCAAATAGAAATGTTCGGCATTAAGTGAGAACACACGATTTCTTCCGCATTCCATTCTTCATTAGGTTATCTGGGATCAAAACAATCTGCTTGAATTCAGTACTTAATATGTATGGGGCATCCTGTTTCCCTATTAGTCTTCCGTTAGACACAAGAGCAAGACAGCTGATTTTTTCTTATGTTGCAATCTTCAGATAATTAGAATCGTTTCAGACTATGTCTTATCTTCTATCCATATGTGCAGCAATTTATAACTCTGTCCTCGGCTCACATTCAGTAAACTCTATCCATAGCAACAGAGTTGAACAATTTGAATAATAAGATTCTTTAGTTAGAACTTCATCATCAATTTTAATGCTGTTTAGCGTTTGGGATAGGTAGATTTTTAAAGTGGTTTTTCATATATTAATCTTGGTTTAATTCGCAAATCACTTTCTAGTTGCACGTGACTGCCTATCAATACACAGCGTAACATTGAACGGATCTTTGACATAAGTGCAGTACTGGTTCTGGGTGAATGAAAGATTATTTTTTTTTAGATTATCCGATCCGATATTTCGAAAAATGGTTCGTTCGCCTTTTAAGAATGAATAATGAAAACTACAAGAAACGATATGAAGCGAACAAAATAATCTTTTCTATATTGAGGAATTAGGAGAAAGTTGACATTTTTTTCATATGTTTTAAGCATTACAATAAAGAGAAATCAACCTTACTGTGTCAGTGGCTTTAAGTTAGGAATTATGTATCTTCAAAGTTGTAATGCTGCTATTGCTACAAAGTGAGAAATAAAAAAAAATACAAGCTTCTGCATTTATACAAATCCACCTCACTCGCATCTTTCACGTGTTCATCGTCTGTTGCATTATCTTGATAATCATTAAATAATAATAATAATAAAAGAAGTTCAGTGTCTGGATGTGCAATGTGTAAGAACGTAAACGCGTAGCGAAAGGAAACTAGAATTAACTACATTATTCAACGTCCATCTTGTCCTCGGTAAAGTTCTTCGGCTGTTCCGTGGATTGCTCCTGTTGATCCTTGGTCTGATCGCCACCATTCTGCTGTTCCTTGTTATTGTCCGCTGGTGGAGTTGGAGGCTTTGGCTTCGGTCGATTGAGCACCGAGTTCGTGCAGGTGGCCAAGGTTTGGTTTTCGTGGCGGATATCGGCGACCTTTATTGGAGGATCTTGCGTTTTGCGAATGCTAACCAGCTTGGATCGGGCCTCTTCGTACCACTTCTGTGCCTTTTGTGCCGCTTCGGTAATATTCAGGATCTCCGTCTCCGTCAGATGATCATACTTGGGGTCCTTGGCGCGGAACTGCTCGACAGCTTTGTATGTCAGCTGGATGGTGTGACCCAGTTCGGTAAATGCCTGCTCGTGACCGTTGTACTCCTCGCACCGCACTCGGATCGGATCCGTCTGCTGGTGCAGAGCGATGAGCTTATCCTTGTAGACTGCCCGTTCGCAGCTTTCTCCATCCTCGTACAGCCAGTTCTCGATGTCCTCCAGCTGGAGACAGATCTTGGAAGCATCGTCCTGTTCAACGTAGGCGCTCAGTTCGCCATCCTCCTGGATCTTGCCGCGGACTTCGTAGACGAATTCTTCCAGCGCGTTGCGGGCGTCGATGCGTTCCTTTTCCTGCCGGTCGTTGGCGATCATTATCATCTATGAATGGAACGAGATGGGAGGATGCGGTTTTAGCGGAAATTGTTCGAGGGGTTGTATTTGCGAAAAGGGGATAACTTACCTCCAATTCATGGTACTTTGAAAGATCGGTGCTGACGAAACCGTGGGTCTTGCCGTCGATGGTTAGATCGATGGCTTTCGAAGTAACCTTCTTCTTCTTATCCTGTGGAAGATATTTGAAACGGGTCGAAATTAGATTTTGGTGTAGATTAACGGCGGGTTATACGCGTTGACTAAAGCATAGGTGATAAATAGTTGGCATTAGAGGTTTAGGAATAGATATAAAAATTGAAGGAGAAATGAAATCTAAAAGAAACTAATAACATGTACATAAGAATCCTTGACTGTTTAAGTGTTTTCTATACCTGGTATTGGGAAGAGGTACACAAAAGCGATACGAGAATTCATCAAAAATATCGGCATTCATTTGCTGGAGATTTATAACTTTCAGATTTTGAACAGAGAATTTGATTAAAAGGATTTACTGAGCAACCTGAGGAATATTCGACCACTTGATGCTCCAGAGTTCCGCTATTGAAAACAAAGTTCTTCTAATAATTCCAACAAGATGCGCAACAAAAACCGAGCATGATAAAATCCCAAGTAGGCTTTGGCCAGAACTATTAGCAAGCCTATCGTTCACGATCCCAGACAAGTCTTCTTGTGCTCATGAACAAAATGCGCAAAAAGTCGTTTTAAGACAATCAGAATTTCGATTAAGATGTTATCAGAATCCTAAGATATGTTCTCTTAGAATGTCATGGATTCAGAGGCATCTCATGAACAAAAAAATACAACCTGTTCTACGAGTTAAATCTTTCAAATGGCCAATAAGCGCAGTAGTAATTGTAAGTAGTTTATTCTAAAATGGAGGGGCAACAGTCAGCAATGGACCTCAAAGTCAAAGATAACACACAAATTCGTAAAATTGTTCGAAGGGAACATATTTCTTGGAACAGTTAAATTTGACAAAACAGTAGAAATTGGTGAGATCATTCCAATGATAAAAAAACATGTTTGAGCTCATTTTAATCAACACTAGGTCGCTTTCTTTGAGACAATTTTGGGGGGAATCTAGACTATAATTGAATGGACAACGCCAAAAAAGCACGTGAATATCCAATTTCACTGACGCTTCTCCGCTTGACGGGAACTGGTGAAACTCCGACAGAGTATTGTGAGGGTTAGAAAATATTTTTGCTCTTATGGGCTGGATGGAAACTACAGCTGCTGGGTACCCTGTTTAAAAGTATAGGAACGTATCTTCTTTCTTAGCATATCAAGCCTATTTGCTTTCACAATTAGCGTATTGCTTGCTCTCATTTTTCTCCTCGTGATGTTAGCTGAAGAATAGTTTAGAATCCTAACCGCAAGATGAAGAAACATTCTTCTCTTTTCAGAGAGCGAATAATGGCGCTATAACCATAAGGCATATGAGTTAATGCTTTAGTCCAAACCATTTTAAGAGAAATAGAGCATCACTTAACCTTCTTAGACTAGATGCTGCCAACGACCATTTTTAAATAAATTATTGTTCTGTACTACACTAAACACGGCATTCTGTTTAACGATTCTCTCCGATTATTCATTTGCATTTTTCTTTGATATCTACTGAAGGCTGCGTGAGTTCCCTGCGTCTTCTTAAGGTAGATACCAAATCCTCCCTATTTCTAACGGTCACGCAGAAAAAAATACCATCAAAACAAACATATCTCAGGTCGATTGAAACATATATTTAGTTTGTTCTAGCCACAAATATAAACATGCTTTATTTCAAACATATTCCCCCCACCCCCTTTTGTTGGGGACGTATTGCCACTGCAACCATTGATTTGATGTATTGTGGCGGGTCCTCTTTTTAATTTTTGGCATATTATAGCAATGAAATGTACTACTTGATTGGGAGCAGCGTCTCAGACCTCACAGGGTTCAATGAGCTCTTTGTCAAAAAATCTGCATCATTTATTAAATAATGCAACACAGTCGCACATTAAAAGCTTAGAGCTTTCACTCTCTAACCCACAGAAGCGGCATATATCTTCATCAAGTTTGCCGATGATTTTCAGGTGATATTTACTTGGACAGTGTATGTACTCAAGTCGTGTTTTGAAAGTTTATGTAACTTTTGCGTATGAGAAGCGTTACCCAGACAACCAAAATGCACGTATAGTGAAAGTTGTTTTCCTGATATACAAACATCTATATAAGCAAACAAATCGTATAGAATGGAAAAATATGGCTTATACGAGTTGGTTCGACATTGTATGCAATTTAATCTGTGATAACAAATTCGATTCATAAAGTCTAACAATGTGTATCCGATTTAGTTTATGATTATAGCTGCATGGGCTGTGAATTTATGATTGAAGTAGTTTCTTCTAAGCATACAATCTTCACTTATCAATATTGAAGGATTTATCGAAAACTCTTTTAGGAAACTCATGTGTCCAATAAGATCTCCATCGAAGAAATTCATGGACCTCAGAGCAGTTTTTTCCGCATCCGCATAAATTGATGTAAAGCAAGAATGTTGAGTAGAGCATCTAGTGCTTTTGAAGCAGTACTATGCATTGTCCCTAGTTATAGACATAGTAGCAGCAAGCCTTTGCAGCTTGTTCAGTTTTTCTTGTGCCTTTATCTGTTGAGTCTTCGGCCACCAGATGAGCGAGGCATACGTAATTCTGGGCTTGACTGTAGTTAAAAATATCCAGTGAATCATATTAGGCTTAAGGCCCAATTTCTTTCCAAAAGTTCTTTTACAGATCCAGAAGGCAACCAATTCCTATTTGTTGGTCAATATGACTGTTCCAGCAAAGATGCTTATCTAGAGTTACAGATAAAGGCAGTTTAACACCTCCTAGTTTAAGATCAGTGGTGGAGATTTTCCGCTTTTAAGTAAAAGTTTTTTTTAGGATTGATATTTAATTCCTCGTTTTTGCACCATGATAGTGTGTATGATAATGCTATTTGTATTCTCTCAAAAATGATAGTATCGTATTTACCACGGACTACAATGACAGTGTCATCCGCAAAGCCAATTATTTCAAATCCTTCAAAAACAAAAGACCATAGAAGAGGAGACAAGACACCCTCTTGATGACAGCCCCCAAGATTTGCTGATATTTCTCTTTTAAAGGGCGAACACGAAATTATTGCGACACCGAAAATGTCATGCCAATTTTCTTATAATGTTTAGAATCAAACCAAAATTTTAAGGTAGTTTTATACATATATTTACTTCAAAAATCAAAAGAAAAGTTAATCGATGGAGCCTTGAGTGTAAAATTGAACGCATTTTCGCTTGATGCCCTCCATCAAAGTCTTTACAGTGTCATCCGTTACCAGTTTCTCAGTTTTTTTTTTTTTTTTTTTTCATTTTCTTAACATGTCTTTCTCATCATTGCCCAGTACTGCTCCACCGGGCGCAGCTCCGGACAGTTTGGCGGATTCATGTCCTTTGGAACAAAATGGACAGGATTGGCCTCATACCACTCCAGGACACTTTTAGAATAGTGGCATGATGCCAAATCTGGCCAAAATAGCGGAGCTTCGTCGTGCTGCTGCAAGAACGGCAAAAGGCGCTTCTCGAGGCACTCAGATTTGTAGATCTCGCCATTTACTGTGCCCTTTGTCACGAAAGGCTCACTCCTCAGGAGTGGTCAGCCAAATGAGATATTTGGAGGCGAACTTCGACATTTTCTTCTTCTTAAATTTGTCGTCCACATAGAACTTGCTCTTGCCGGTGAAAAACTCCAACCCCGGAATTTGCTTAAAATCGGCTTTTATATACGTTTCGTCGTCCATCACACAGCAGCCATATTTTGTCAGCATCTTCTCGTAGAGCTTCCGTGCCCGAGTTTTAGCCGTCGATTGTTGCCGCTCATCGCGGTTTGGGAAGTTCTGTACCTTGTATGTATGTAGTCCAGCTCTCTTCTTTGCATTCTGGACGTAGCTCTGCGACATGCCGATCTTTTTAGCCAAATCACGGCTTGAGACGTTGTGATTTGCTTTAATCATCCGCTTCACCTTTCCCTCCGTCTTTTTGTTCTCCGGTCCCGGTTTTCTTCCAGCTCCTTTGCCGTGGTCCAACGTCAACCGCTCCTGGAACCACTTCAACACTCTGGAGACGGTTGAATGGTGAATGTTCAACATTTTTCCCAACTGCCGGTGCGACAGGTCAGGAAATTCCAGGTGTTTGGAAAGAATTTGTTCTCTCGACGTCCTTTTTCGTTGAATCGAATAACACAACTTCGAGTTTGACAGCATGTAAACAATACACATCAATGAGAAAGTGTGCAAAATTTGGTTGATTTTTACCCAATGGTAAAAAAGTTATGCCCTGTTGAATGTGTCGCAATAATTTCGTGTTCGCCCTTTAGATAGCATTTCATCAATCCAATTAATTATTTTATTGTTGAATTCACGATTTATTTCGCTCAAACATAGTCCACGTTTAAATTCAAGTGACATCGATGCTTCAACTAAAAATCAGGTTACGTTTGCTTTAAACATATTTATGTTCAGAATGAACGAAGAAATTTTTGAAAGGAATATACAGTTACAGACAATACAATAAGACCAAAGCCTGATTTTCATACAAAATGGTCATGTTAGGGGGATTGCCTTTCATTTTCTTGAGAACCAATTGAGCTGAAATTTAGGCTGTGGTCCAGAAGTAGCCTAAATTCTCATCTGCATTAAATCCATCATTTTTAATTCACCACTTTAAAAGTTACAGACACCGCATACGACAAAACAATAAGACCACTTTTTGATTTCCATAAAGGATGCTCGAATTTGAGGATCTGAATTTTGATTATTGATGCACAGGTCATTTTAATATCAGTATACTATAGATTGTAATTCACACTCATCAACATGGCCTAAACTATGGATATCAAAAGAAGGTCTTAGTGTTTTGTCGTAGGTGGTGTCTGTAGCTTCTGAAGTGGTGAATGAAAAATTATGAATTTATTAAAGATGAAAATTCAGGTTGTTTCTAGGCTATTGCCAAAATTTCAGTTCAATCAATTACTTCACGGGAAAGTGAAAGACAAGCCTCCAAACTTGACCATTTTGAATGAAAATCGGGCTTTGGTCTTATTGTATTGTCCGTCACTGTACATCTGTTAATTTATAATTCTTGTTCAGTTTACGTTTTATATTTATTCTAATCGATATTACTATCTGGGCTTCCAAGATATATTATTTTGTTTGATTGCTAACAGGTTGTATATCAACTAGTTCGTTCAGATATTTGCTACAGGACTTGAGTGAATTGCTTTAGCCATAAATATTCGCTCATATTTCTAAAGTTGAAACTTTGCCTCGTTCTCACGTTATGGAGTAGGAAGTATACAGTAAAAATCGCCTACTTGACGTATGTATTCGTAAAATAAACATATCTTAAAATTTTATTCTAACTTTGATATTTTCGTTGGAGACACCATCAATTAACTTTAAATAATTCTTATGTTAAAAGTTAACCATCGATGTTTTTATTTAAACGAACGAAATTTGTCTTCATGGTTGCATGAACGTGGCCAGGTGAGCGATCGAGGAGTGTCGTCTGATTAATAGTCCAAACTGCACCCTGGTCACGAAGTTGAAACATTTGTTTGAAACGGATTTTGCACAAACCATTTTAAGATTGTATAACAGTAACTATTAGAAAAGCTAACACATTGGATGAGTAGGTACAAACTTCCAAGGGTCTAAGTCCACGCCACCGGAACTCAATATTTGCACTTAGGATTTTCGCCATGTTTGTTATCTTAAAGCCGAAGAAGATGGACATCCAGATCGCACTGTGGATTTGCTGCATTAGGCATATAACAAACCTTAGGAGCTGCTCCATTCCACTCACAATAACCCTTTTTTAGATCCATTAATGCTTATTAATGTATGCATTAAAAATAATTGACTATTTTGTAGCGATTTTTCATGCGATTGCCCAGTCACCTGGTGGCGAATCCAACTATGTTTCGCCAATCGTAGCAGCCCTGTTGTGTACAGAAATTTTGATTTGCAGCAGCCATGGCAAAACCAGTCAAGCAACTACACTCCATCAGGGGCTGGATGGTCAAGTAGAAAATAGTTATATTTTTTGGTTCAGGTCCCAAGCTGGATCCTAAGCGAAATGAATCACCCCTCAAAACTTAACTCCAAAAAAATATCCCTGAAGTATTCTGTCCAGATAACACAGCGAATTCAAACAAAAACAAAGATTCTAGCACCTCAATGCGAAAGAATGGGGTGCCCTATGGTGTACCCCTTTGGTCCCAAGGGTTCTAAAGCAGTCACTGAGTCAATTTGAAATCGCTACTTTCCTATTGTTTATTGGCTCTACCCCACAGTGGAAGTGAAGAAGTTGGACATCGTGGGGCACTCCGTGTTCATCTAGCATTTTCAACAGCATCTCTCCTCTGGAGAAAGGCCAGAGCGTCGAACGAAAGCCTGGTTCTGGCCGCTCGGCAGTGCTGCGTGACCATAAAGTGCTTCAGAAACGGAAAAGGAAGACCGAGGCAAGGTGGCCTCAACTTTACGCACCAAGAGGTTGACGAAACCGGCCAAACGGTGAAGAAGTACCTGGGTAAGATGGCCATTGTTATGCGGAAGCGTTAATCGGGGCCGGCCGTGTCCGAGCAGCAGTCAATCACCCAGAAGGAGCGACTGAAGGTGCTGGTGAAAAACATTTTTCCGGCGAAGCGCGACGTCGTGGTCATAATGGATGATGAGACCTACTTGACGCTGGACGGCAATGACTGGCAGGAAACCAGGTACTAAACCTTGACGTCAAATTTATCCTTCTGTGGCTGACGATCAGCGAGAATGGAATGTCCAAGTCCAGCTGTTCTTTCCTTTGAGGCTTGCGGTGAACGGGGAGACATACAGTACGAAGTGCCTGCAGGAAGTCGTCGCCTTCATCAAAAAGTATCACGCGATTTTTTTGTCCGGACCTGGCTTCGGCCCAATATGCCAAAGGATCACTGGTGGCGATGGACCGGCAGAAGGTAAACGTTGTACCGAAGGCCTTGAATCCTCCCTATGTTTTTGTGCGAACGTCAAACGGAGGATCTAGTCCAATTATTTCGTGAACAAAACAGAGGGGCAGCTGATCGCCAAGCCACGAAAGAGCGGAAGAACATGCCGACATCCATCTTTTCATCGGCCATACGTATATTGAGAGAAGGTTTAATAAACGTTTAAGGATTGAGTGAGTGAGTGAGTTAGTGTACAATTCAACGCCCACCGTCCGGCAGTGTTTTTATGGAAGATGTTTCAAGTTTCAATTTAGAACGAAATGTTTTAAGTAAAACGAACTGTTGTCTGATATTTACTACAAACGTTGGGAGTTGGAAGGTGATAGCTCTGTTGGGTTCCAGTGACCTTTTTTAGAATGCCTGGTTACTCACGTCTATTCCGAGGTCACTTTCAATTTCAACAAGCCCCGCATAAACACAGTGCAAACATCAAATGACTAAAGGTACTGTGCATACACTTCCATCCTAAAAGCATGTTATGTTTTGAGGATGGCACGTATTTAATAGCATCGTTCAAATTGAGTGTTAATCAGACAGATCTCACCAGAAATTGTTGCTGATGTTTAGTCTTCAATTGGTATAGCAAACCGTTCCCTGTGATGCCAAAAGATGCATTTTTGTCTACAAGAGTAGCGCTCCGCTATCCGGCAAATATTTTCATCTCGTCTTTTTCGAAAGGAACAGCAAGAACACAATTAGTGCTTCAAACAACCGCGCAGAAATGAAATACAATGAAAATCCCAGATAAAAAACAATTTCGAATAGAAAATTAATTTCAAAAATCACAATCACTGTGCAACGAAAGAAAAAATAACTTGACAGCATTCGAAAACTCAACCGTCCGCGGACAGCGCTTGCTGCGATCCCTTTAATGAAGGATTTAAGGAAAATTTGTTCCATGGAATTAGCTTTTGTAGTTTTTTTTCATCGCCATTCGACATAAGTTTATTTTTTTATGCATACGTAATGACATACAACGTATTCTGAAGGGAATGCTTTCAAAATTGAAAAACAACTAGTTTGTTTATGTTGTTGTCGTTTTTGCGGTATTAAAGTGTAGCTGCGCCAACCAGCGCAAGTCTCTGACAGCACATCAACATTAAACAAATTATAAACAAAATTTGACTGCACATCAACACTCCTGTCAAATTTTGTTTATGAGGTGCAGGTGCATCTGCGAGCTACACTCGATCTTTTCCGGTGCACGACGGTGCAGTTTCGGCTACACCGCAAATATGAAAACGACATTAGCTTCTGACAAGCACACCCCCATCAGTCAAACACAAACTACACACACTCGAAACAAACCATAACAAAAGAGGAGCTGGAGAGAGGGGCTGCTACTGTGCCAATTTTAACCGATGAACGCTAGGAGAGATGGTAGATGGTGATTGTTTCTTCCGTTTTTTTTTTTTTTTTTTTGACCAGTCACAAGAAAACACCGAAACTGTGGCAATTAACTTCCTATACACAAACTATTCTACTCAAATTGAAAATTGATCATTGCGCCAAAAAAACAAAAATGCGTGAGCCACAAAAGTTTCTATAATCATAAACAGCACGAATAATGTAAAGGAAACAAAAGAAACAAAGATAGAATCGAAAACAAAAAGCAGTGATGGAAATGAGCTGAAGAAAGTATAGGAAACCAAGAGTCAAAAGTTACAGAGAAAAAAACTGAAGCTAGCCTGAGTTTAATTCTTTTTTTTTCCTTTTTTTTTGGTTGATCTCGATTTAATAGTCAAATTTTTAGTTTTTTTTTGTTTGTTTTGTTTGTGAGACGTACCGAAGAGGTAAACCATCTGCTGACCCTTTGCGTCCAACTCCCTCCACCTCCACTGTTATCGTCGTTTGATTTAGTGGTATCATTTTTAGTTTGCTCATCATCGCTACCCTAGAAATGGATTCGTTGTCCGGGAAAGAGGGATAAGAGAGAGAGAAAACAGAGAGAATCAGAAGGAAGCACAATCCGGAAGGTGTTTGGTTTGGTTTGTCGATTTGGCTAGCATCATCGTGTGTAGTTTCTATTTCTAGAATCACATTCGTTGATTGAGAGGGGGGCAAAAATGTCCAAGGAGCAGTTTCACTAGTGCCCTAGGTCATATCTCGTTTTCTTATTTGACGAATATCACAAAACAGAAGAAACAAACAGTTAGGAGGAGGAAGTCTCACAGGGCTGGTGGTTGTTAGCATGTTCTTTTCTTGGAGCTAATTCGAAGGGATGAGTGAGTGTAGATAAACACGAAAACGGTACAAAGTCTAACTTTAAACTTGCTGCTAGGAAGCACTGTGTTAGAACAAGAAACTTCAATACAAAACAGGAAACAAAAGCAATAACTAATAGGTGACATAAGAAAGCGAGTAAAAACGATATTTACCTCTTGGATGTCCATGGGTTCGCCTGTCTTGGTTGGTTCTTCTCCTTGGGGCGAGTTGGACTGCGCCGTTTGTTCGCCATTGGCAGTAGCAGGAGGCGTGACGGGTTCTTCGCTTTCACGTTTTTCAACCATGGTAGCACTCGAGACCAGCACGATACCGTTCTGATTGATGCGAACCTTTATCTTCACCTCCTGGGGATCACCGTTCGCATTTGGTTTGATATCCTTGATGTGGAACGCCCCGATGAACGGATCCGGATAGGGAACACTGTTCGGTTCGTAGTGAACGTTGATGGTCATCGGTTCACGGCGGTGAACGGTCAATAACCGCGAGAATGGGGCTGTGTGGTACTGCTCAAACACCTTCATTTCGTTACGTTGAGTTCCATCTTCCCATGAGATCAGCACCGGGTAGGCCTGGACGTCGCTGCAGCTGAACTCGCGCACGCGCACAGCCGGCGACAGGATAGCGCACTGCAGGGCCGCACCACGGGACACAGCCTCGTCCTGGTTAAGCGTTGTGCTAGCCGTCTTGCCATAGATCTGCTCGATCAGATGCTTGATGGACGGAACGCGGCTGCTGCCACCGACAATCTCAACGGAATGTATTTCCTCCAGCGTCAGGTTGGAATCCTTCAACAGTTTCTTCATCGTGACTTCGATGCGCTGCAGCAGACCGGCACACATGGCCTCCATTTCCGGCCGTTGCATCGTCGAGTGAACGTCGGTGTCGTTCATGAAGCACTCGATGTTCAGCGGCAGTTTGGTACTGTTGGCCGACATCTGCTTTTTCAGTTTCTCAACCTCGGTCAGCAGACGGAGGTAGGCCCTGTCGGAGAGAGATGGGAAATGAGCGATTAGGTTTGACCGGGATCAAATAGGTGTTCGTCATTTGGGAGGTGAAAACTTGACGTTAAACGAGAAAAATTACTTTGAATCGTAAAAGCTCTTTTGATCTTGCACTCGTTTTTTTAATTCTCGCGTAACATTTGAAAAGGGCCTATCTTCGTTGATCAATTCACCGATTTTCACTTTGTATTCGTGGCTCTGCTTAGAGCTTAGGTCGAGAGAAGACGTTGTTAGCTTGTACAGTTAACAATAATTCCAAAGATAATGCTTTTGCAGCCGTGTTATGCACAAAACAGGAATTCAATGGAGAGAATTTATCGACGAAAATAGGCCCTTTTGAAATGTTACAAGATAATTATCATTCGATAAGAGCTCTTCTGATTTTGGTTTACTATGATATGGGCCGATCACAGCCCCGAAAGGAAGGAAGACATCTTAGAAATAAATATCAGATAGCCAAAATTCAGGTAGATTCCGTATCTAGGCTCATTGGCGACTGACGATAATGACATCAACAGAGAACGCCCCTGATGACACCGTTCCATGCTTACGTAAGGACTCCGAAGGACGCTTTTATTAAATCAAAATCGCCTCATTACGTCTACCGTTATCCTGAAAACAAAAATCCACTTGTCGTAGAGTTGGAACTTGCTACGAGTGATTCGGGAACTCCTAAATTATCTGATTTCAGTTGGGGTTCCTTCGCATGAAACAGTCATCTCTTCAGGATTTATGTAGGCAATTTGGTCTCATGAGGTTTTCTAGAGATTTTTATTGAGCCTTTAAAAACAAACCTGATCCTAAATAACAGCAACAGCATTCTGATGTGTTATTTAAAAAAAATCCCGCCAGAACAATCAGCACCTTGAAAAGTCAAACTTTTTGGGAACAGTTAAGAAAAGTTTAAAGGAAATTCTCCGCTAGATTCACGAAAATCTTAAGGATGCTTCGAGATAGCTTTGTTGAAACTTCCTCTGCTATTTTCATTAGAACAAGTTTCACGTGATCGTTCTGCCTTCTGAAAAGACTTGTAAACTTCTTCAAAAAGCTTCATGTACTTCAACAGCCTGGACTTTCAGCATGACCATGCTGGTCTTTTTTTTAACTAGTTCATTTATTTGGCAGACTCAATTGCGTTAGTTTTACGGAGCCGATAATTTTATTTTGTTTTTTGATATAATAGACGACTTAATACTTATCTCAAGGAAGACTAAGGTCTTTTTTACAGGGTTTTTTTTACGGGGTTTGTTTGTTTCACATTTTCGTTTTGGGCAAAAAATAAACATATGGCAGTTTTTCCAAAAAATCACAATTTTTGGTGTAAATACTCAAAACTTTAAAAACTGTATTTTGACCATTGCATGAAGAGGTAACACATGCAAACAAAAACGAAGCAATTTAAAAGGCTTATGCATGTGAATTTATCAACTCTATTTAGTCTTTTTTTACGCGGTTTCATAGTAAAAGTGGAACGTATCCCCCGTGTAAAAAAATACCTTAGTGTACTTCCAAAAGCTTCATGCACTTTAACAGCCTTGACTTTCAGCACGACCATACTGGTCTTCCTTCAAACCAATTACATCTGAGTCTTTTGTTCTCTGTCATGTGTCCCTTGTCAGGTCCTTTTAAGAACTGATTTCCACCAGATTTTCTGAGTTCTTTTCAATTCTCTGTTCAAACTTCCCCCAAGACCTTTTTGGTTTTTTTTTTCAGTTCTTTCGACCATTAGACTTTCATACCATTAGACTTTCACTTTCTTTACTATAGCTTCATTTAGATCTACTGGTTAAATACTCCCATATGTGCAAGGAATTCGTGTAGTTATGTTGTTATTCCTATGAGCACTCTCCAGATTTTCCTAAATGAGCAATTCTTTTAAGGCCTACATGTCCTCTGTTGTACACATGAATCGTCTTCAAATTATTCGACCCACGACTGGGCTCCGCTAGCCTTCTTGCCCGTTCCATGCCCCTGCTTCTTTGGTTGGTTGGTTCGTTCTCGAGAATCGGTTTCACAGGGCTGTCGTGCGACATCCATACGACGACGTACATTTGCGGTGTAGACGATGGGATATTCCCAGCAAGTCATGCTATTCGTGGATCATTTGCCATCTCCACGTTCTATCTTCCATTTGCCCTCCACCATAGGTCGAAGGCAGCATTTTCCTTTCAAAGACACCAAGATCTCGTCGGTACTCCGCGAACATTAGTTGAGGACTAACCGAACCAAAGATGGTCCATTTCGTAGTACGACGAACTCGTTTCGATAATTGCGTTCTTCGGAGTCCAAAGTAGACCCGGTTTCCGCCAGACCACGTCTTTGAATCCCTCTACTGGTGTCGTTATCGGTGGTCACCAATAAGCCTGGATACACGAATTCTCTTTGCTTTCATTCCTTTTTATCTGAATTCGGGATGGAAGGTTTACAATCAATTTACAATCCTCTCGTGACCCTATTCCTTTCATTTAAATGATTTTCGATGCATTAAAGACATTCATTGCTCTCCAATGACTATCATAGCCATCCGAAGATCATTCCGGAATTGGCACCGGTTAACCGTTAGCGCTGACTTGATAGTCGTCAGCAAGTGTGATTTCAATTAACTCGATCAGTTTTAGTTCACACTCTTCATCACAGGCAAGAAAGGACTGATGATCACATCTTCAATTCTCGGGTTGTATGCTCTGAAGCCCTTCGTTTTTTTGCAGCTTTTAAAATAAGGACCCGGTAGGAATCTACTTCTTGCTGTTTTGCTTCGTCTTGTGCATTCTGACCATTGAAGTAATGTTCGGTTGCTTGTTTGTTCATGCTGCTTCTGTTGATACGGTTGATCACATATACCGCTGTATTCACAAATACCTTACCAGTTTGACCAAGGTATGGGTGACCTCTTCAGTTCACAGAAATCGTCTCCAAACGCGCTTCGCCTGCCTCGCAGTCTGTGGAGGGTTCGGTTCGCAGGTCACCACTTGATTGATCCACCTTACCTTTTGCTTGTACGAGTCGGTTTGTTCTCGAAAGCCATTATTGCTGGACTGTTCACTGACATCCTTACGTTATGCTCAGCCCACCGTAGTCGACCAGTTCTTGCGATGTGGACGAAGAGAGGTTTTCCTAACAACTCATGCAATTCGTGGTTTATACACCTCCTCGTTCGCCTTAGTATCTACACTCCACCGCAGATCATACACAGCACCTTCCGTTCAAAAACACCAAAGGCGCGTTGGTCCTTAGCGAGCATAGTTCATGTATCGTGACCGTAGACGATGTTGTATTGACCAGTTCTGCCCAAAAATTTCCAGTAGCTTCTCGCATCACACATTTTCAACGATGGCGCGGTTCTTTTGTTTAGCAACGCCGTTCTCCTCTTGCGTCCATTGTCGCTAAGCAGAACCTTTAGATTCAGTCCAGTCTGTCACTCAGCCTTTGCAATAAACTGCGTTCAGAGACTCTTGGCCTAACCCTTTTACTTGAGTACGTAAAGAACCATCTTTTGTGTATCAACATACATGAAACTCGTGTAATATTTGCATCATCCAAGTGACGTAACATCTAATTTAAGGTATGACGTCAACAGTTCGGTGCAATCTGGTCGTCTATATTGACGAGATCGATGTGGAAGAGCATTATTTACAGGATCCCAAAAAAATAGAAGGAGGTAGTGGGGTTCACACCATGGATGGTGTCTTAGAACGATTCGGAAAAAATATTCGTTGGACTCGTTCCATTCTCACATCCTAAAATAAGTTATCAGGTGTCCAGATGATACAGTCGTTTCAAGTATTGATATCAATGCGCAGTATATCCATTTCTGGTTGACAATTTTAAAATTACATGTCTCTTTTCCAACACTTTTCTAACACTATTGCATACGGTCAACGTGAAAGAATTCCATCCTGGGCGTCTGCTCGCTTTAGCCTTGTCCTGGGTCCAGATCAGATTCCAACCGATTTTCCTTATTTCCTGGCTGAGGATCCGACGCCCCTGGGTCTGCCTTTGCTGCGATTTCCTGCTGTGTTCCAATCCAGCGCTCACTTGCCGATTTCGTAATGTGTGGTCGGCCCACTAGGTTTCTGTTAACATCGACGATGGAGCGCGGCATTCGAGATCCAATTGTGAGGTCACCAGACACGAATTGTATACCGCAGGCATCGGTTGGAGAAGAACTGCAGCTTTTGAGTGTTCTCCGCGGATACACACCACTTCTCGCTGGCGTAATCACCATTACAATTTGGACAAATCTGGAGAATACGGTGGATGAGGGAGCAATTCGTAGCGTAATTCGCCCAGTTTTGCTGTGGCGATTGCTGATGAGTGAGCTGGTGCGTTGTCATGGTGGAAAAGCACTTTTTTCTTTTCAATTCAGCATCGAATCGGTTCAATAAATCAGCATAGTACTGCCCCGTGATTGTCCTTCCCAAATAGTCGGTAAAGATAATGCCTCGTGAATCCCAAAAAACTATGTTCATGAATTTTCCGGCCTTTAGAACCCTTTTCGCCTTCCGTGGAGCAGGTTCGCCGGGTGAAGTCCACTGTTTTGAATGTTCTTTCATTTCAGGCGTGTTGTGAGGGATCCATGTTTCGTAAACAGTCACGAAACACCGTAGAAACTCTATCGGACTGCGGTTAAAAATATCCCAATAGTGCTTTGAAGTTGTCATGCGATTCAATTTTTGCTCCTAATTTTTCGTGAAGAATATGTTGTATGCGTTCAATTGACATGTCTACAATGTCGACAATCTTTCTGATCTTCAGCAGGCGATCTGCTAACACGATATCATGAATTTTGCTAACCATATCCTCCGTAGTAACCTCAGTCGGACGGCTTAGACGCTCTTCATCAAAAACGGATGTTCAGCCACGCTTGAATTCATTAAACCAAGATCTAATGGTAGTCATCGAAGGTGCATGGTATTTATAAACGGATTCAACTTCATCTTGATTTCTTCACAGGTCTTCCCATCGAAAAAAGAAAGCGAATCACTGATCGATATTGCTCTTTCTCCATGATTGCAAACAAAAGCGAACTTAACAACTTTCAACAGCTATCAAAACAAAAATACTCGATAAATCTGTCTGATATTGACAGCCATTGTTTCAAAGATGGCGTTAAATGATGCCATACACATTTTGCGTCAGTAAGGCCATCAGCCGCTAAACACGGGTACTTATCATACAGCCCTCGTATCGTAGACTTGCGAAGTTCGCAGCCCTAGCCTCCTTGATTCGCGAACCTATGTCGCTCTTGGTTCTGCCATCTGACGCTATCTGGCTCCCAAGATATTGGAAACTACCGATTTTCTCCACTGTTTGCCCCAGCCCGATATGTTGGTGAGTCCCGCCGCAGAGGAGCTTTCGGCGAGATCGTTGAGCTTACTCTGCATATCAGAGCACCGTTGCGCTAACAGAGCAACGTCATCAGCGAAATCGATGTCATTGAGGTACTCCACAGTGATAGGCTTCCAAAGCAGCCCACGGTCCGGTACACGATCAATAGCATCGCTCATGGTTTCTTCGATTACGATGAGGAACAGTAGCAGGGATAATATACATCCACACTGGCGACTATCGGTATAGGTTCGGACAAGGCTCCGTTATGCAGGACTCTGCACGTGTAAGCCTCGTACTACGCCTCGATGAGGTTGACGATTTTATCCAGGACTCCTTAGCGTCTCAGGGCGTCCCACAAATTTTCGTGATTGAGTTTGTCGAAAGCTTTTTCATGACAATATGATCCACATAAGATCGTCCGGCACGGAATCCTGCCTGCTGCCACCGGAAACTCGCGTCGGCGTCGACCTTCTCCTGTATCTCATTCAGGATAACTTTGCACAGAACTTTGAGAACAATCCGCAATAGCATGATGCCTCGCCAATTGTCGCACACAGTCAGACCCATCTTCTTAGGGACTTTTAGTAAGACGTCCTGCATCTATTCGGCCGGAAAAATCACGGTGTCCCAGATATTACAGAATAGTTAATGAAATATTTGTGCGGACAGCATGGGGTCAGCTTTGAGCATCTCTGTTGATATGCTATATGCCGTATTAGATTTTACGTTTTAAAATAGCATGTGATCATTATAGCGAAGCCGGTAAAGCCGATGGTTTTCCAATCCGGAGGATAAGGGTTCGATTCCCGATACAGTCGGGTGTCTTTTTGGCTGAGAAATTCGTTCAACTGCCCTGGAGCATAAGCGTATCATTGTGCTTGCGATACTATACGATTGGATACTTAGGAATGGCAAAGAAAGCCCTCAATTAAGAAATGTGGAAGTGCTTCAAGATAAGTATAAGTGATAATCGATCGAAATAGGTAAGAACTTTGGATCAATGGGATGCTATAACAACAAGATGCTTATATTGAGCTAGCTACTATTACAACAGTCCATAACATTTTTAGACTGTACCTTTGAGTTGGAAGCAGTCCTTGATCTTTTTCGGTGTATATTAGCCACATATCTGGTAGCTTGAACCTTCAGGACGTCCGCGGAACAGCGCGGTCAACACAATCTAGCTCGACTAAGCCTTCTGATTTGATTACCATTTCCGCAAATGAGAAGCAGCATCTGAATCGAAATTTCCCGTTCAGAACTGAAGACACCTCACGTCCTACGCTGCGAACTTTGGACGATCTCAACTTCTCTGGGGAGATGTCTGAATAGTGTCCGAATATTGAAAATTCTAGCACATTACTTCTTTCATTTATTTCGAATCGACGTGACCGACGTTTTAGAAAGCTTTATTAGTATGGTGTCTAAGCAATGGATGGTAAGCTTTCTCTTGGATTGACATCCTGCAGGATAATATTCATTTCCAGACCCAGCACCATCGAAGTGTAGTATTTCGGCAAACACCAGTATTGATGGAATCCAATCATCGCTTACTGCAAAATGGATCTCCTACAGCTTGTGACACATAGGCAAAATTAAATCGACACAAGCTTCAGTGGTTTGAAAATGGCTCAGCTTGAATTAAACAGGTTTCTAGTGCCATTTCATCTAACCATAGACTCCGTCGTCGGTTACTCAATTTTCCCCATAATTTCACGGCCGGTAGAACATCCATATCTATGTTATAAATAATCTACTACAAACAGACCACGATTGTGGACTAGGATTTTCGAGTTCTTAACAAGCCTTCGAAACATTCGCATTCCGGCAGAGTTCTTGGACAACGGTCATCTTTGTCGCTAAAGCCATCAAGACTCAATTCTACTTCTTGGTTTCTGCGGTTCCTTGCACTAAATTTTAAAACTGTTCCTCTGCTATTGATGAACCTAGGAAAAGCAAACCTCGTAGATGGCGCAGCCTATGCCAAGTAATAGGCTTGATAATAGGCCAATGATAAAAATGCGATTGAAATTCATTCGAGACGGCCAAAAGCTCTTAACCATCTAACTTGAGCTCCGATTGGCTCTTCTGTACTTCTTTCCCTTACTCATAGCTCCTTATTGGTTATTCTACTCTTTGGTAACCCAGAAAATAGGGGTTGAAAATCGTCCAGTTTCGGTCTCTATCTCATCAAGAACTTGATAAAATCGTTTCGTAAAAAATCTGAATGACAAAGTATCCAATAATTTCCTCAGTATACGGTTTTGGCAGCAAAAAGTAGTTTCTTGATGAACCAGAGAACTTCAACGAACTTGAAGACAATCTACAAATGTTAAAGTTCTATAAAAACTCTACTTAAAACACTGACTGTAAACCAAGTGCACAAAATAAATTCAAAAGCTACATTTGAAAAACATTAATCACGAGCAGTCAATTGTCCACCCCAATGTTCAAGGTCCCCCAACCAAAATTCCCTCACCCTTCCACTTACCGCTTGTTCGTTCTGGGATCGATTTTGTACTTGGTCTGGAATTCGTTGCTGAAGTGCTCGGCCATGGCATAGTCAAAGTCCCGACCGCCGACTTGCTCGGCACAGCTGGCCAGCATCTTTAGTTTGCCCTTGTGGAACGCACAGGCCGACACCTGCAGCGACGCGTGGCCACAGTCGACGAAGATCACATTACGCGCCTTCTCCTCCGGTGCCGGAAGGTCCTGTTTATAGAATCCGTAGCTCAGCGCTGTGGCGGTGGTTTCATTCATCAGCCGCAGCACGTTCATTCCGCAGATTCCGGCGGCATCGAGCAGGGCCTGCCGCTCGGCATTGGTAAAGTACGACGGAACGGTGATGACGCAATCGTTGATCTGAGCCTTCAGCTCCTTGAATGAGTCGTCTTTTAGCTTGGTGAACAGCATGGCGGTGATCTGTTCCGGACTGAACACGACCTCCTCGTCCTGGTAGTTGACCCGTATGCCGATTCCGCCGTCCGGCCGGGGCTCCACCTTGTACGGTATCTTACGCAGTTCATTCTGTACGTGCGGATCGTTGTACTTGCGACCGAGCAACCGTTTGAAGCCGCCGATTGTGTTGCTCATGTTGGTCACCTGCTGGTTCTTGGCGGCCACGCCGAGCACACGGTTTCGACCCGCGAATGCAACGCATGATCTATAAATAGAATGTGGGAAAAGAGGGGAAGAGAAAAAAAAATGTTAACAAGTGCTTTTAATAGATGATGATGGAACTGTGTGTATATGTATCTGGAGGTTGGTTGGTAATAGGTAGGCGTATGTTTACTTCGCAGATGCGCGCTATGGCTCGTTGGCGGATGATGATGGGCTGCGCGGTTGCCGAGTGGTTCTTAAAATACAGGTGAATAGCGTCGAAATGAACGGAAAATCTCTTTCGTTTGAAGCCGAAAAGGCAGTTTTCCAGATTGCTGCTATACATAGGTACATCGGTGCATCGTGTATTAATGAATCATCAGAGGCGTAGTAAGGGACTGCATCGATGAATGTTCAACTGTTGTTTGTTCTCGAAGCGTGCGATAGATGATGAACAACAGTAACCATGTAACCGCCCACAAATCGTGCAATTGTATAAGTGTGGTGAGATGTAACACTCGCAGTCAACGCCAAGCTCAATACCATAAAAGACGATGAATTTAAATTGTTCAACCAGCCACAAACGGAACGACGAGTGTCCGGTATGGGCGACAAGTATGAACATCCCGAATAGAAAAAAATTAACAGAACAACAAAACAATTAACAGATCCACGCTTTCAAGTTCGCGGTTAATGAGACTGATCCTTTTTATCCGGGCAAGCATCGAGTTGGATTGCCATATGTTCAACACCTGATCATAACACGATTGATGAAATTAGCAGCTTCGATTTGTTTGCTATCTATCCAAATAGTAACGGCCCCGACGGACAGCCATCACGTGCTGCTGCTCTATCTCCAACTTTTTCCTCAACGGTTGAAGAACGTTACAATTCAATCAACCGGAAAATTTCCAAAATCAACTGAACGATAAAAAATCGATAAAAAGTGACACAGACAATCGACCCCATGACGGACATAAACGGAATTCGGTCACCGAAATAAACGACCGTAACTGGTGAGACACGGATGACTAACCTCCATCATTTGGCACCCCGCCGCTTGCGACAAACAACGACAACTGATGACTTGCTCTTGAGATGTTCAGTTCACAGGAGATTTCTCCCGTCCCGTGGAAAGCGGAGTACTCTTTGCTTGCTCGGGCAGTGTAATAAATGTGGAAAGGGTCATCTGCGTGCCGTACGTTGTAGCGCAGCGGGTAAACCTGAGAAGGATTTATAGGTTTTGTCCGTTTCTGACTCTTGTCGGTGAGACAGAAATCGACCGCCATTGATTTTAATATTTCACACCCACCGCGGTTGCTTATGCCCGGAGGAAAGCACACCTGATTGTGCTGCAACTGACAAAGACCGAGGACGTTTTATTTTTTTAAGCTGAGTAATTGCGATGAGATTCGCGACCAGCTATTAAGTCTGTGTCGTTGTTTTCGGTTCCTTTGCCATTTCCAGTAGCCATGAGATTACAAATTTATTGAAGCTATGCGCAGTCGGTACCGTTTTTGGATGAGATGTGGTTTATTGCTGTTCTGATTTATTGCAGCAACGATGCAATTGAACAAGGTAAATAGCGTTGTTTCTGTTTCTGATCATGATTTAATACCACTAATGCAATTATCTTTTTGCGAACACATACATTAGCTTAAATCGATTCGAAGCATTTTCTACGAGCTGAATAATCACACCTGTGACTCAACCGCAGAACTTAATCGCTGTCGATTGCCATATGGAACCTACTTCTCCCAAGGCAACTTTCTTCAGCGAACCTCAGACGGTGACGATCGACCTTATAAGGGCATACCAAGGAGGTATAAACAATGTCGACACGACGCTAGCCAGCTTATTGTAGGCCAAGACCTTTTCCATTCATCTTCCACACTCAAAACTCTATTAGTGTCTTATTGCTCTCCGGGTAAAATCTTTCCATTGACAAATGCTAGTAACGAGGGTTCGCAGGCAGCAAGCAGTCAAACGGTATCGATCCGAACGGTTCTGCTGCAATGCACACGCGTATGCTCATTTCATAACTGTTTGCTTTTTGCTTCGTCGTGTGCTACACAGCCGAGTGCATATATGTAGGAGATAACTACCACATAGCAACGAGCCGGACGAACATATGTTCGGTTCCTGCCTTCCTCCATGCTCTCCATGGTTACTGTCTGGATTATGCTGATGGACTGGTTTTGTCAAACTTCCTAAAATGGGAAAAATTCACTATAATCGCAGTAGGTAGTCATCAAAATGTGAAACATTTTGAGGGGTTCAAAACCGCTTTTTGCTTTTCAGACTTGTCGTAGGATTGTGCAAATATTTTTCACGATTGAATTGTAAGATACAAATCCGTTTCTTTGGTGTTGCGGCACACAACCCTATCCTCATAGACCTATTCAAATGCATTGACTCGTTTTCTCCAGTCGGGTATGTCGCAGGTCAAATGAGCACAAGGCGAGGGACAACTAAGTGGTGTAAAATTTGTCTTACAGCCACAAATGGTAACCAACAAACGTCGATTAGACGTTCATATTGAATAGCACAATATAGTCGACCGTATTAGCCGGTTGTTGATGGTTTAAAAACATATTGGTTTCGAGAGTTAATGATTCACGAATGCAAATCGAGATGTTTGGAAATTTCGGCGAATCAACACTCGAAATTTTAGCAGGTTTATTATGGACTAAGGAGCATTCCTCAAACTTCACTACACTGATCGACGTTGAGGTACCAATATCTCGTGTAATAACAATTGAAGAACCGAAACGTAGGTTATTAATAGGGAACATATTTTTATATCAATCTCATCACTCGCTTTTCATCCTACTCGAAATCAAAGGATTGACGCGTTAGTGATTAACTTATATTTGTATCGGAACGCTCATTCAAGAAGCTATCTGCTCTAACTGATAGTTCCACACCCAACTTCAAACTCTTCGTGCTCTGAACTGATAGTTCCATTTGATCTTAAAGAAAATCTATACCGTATCCATTTGATTATTATTCCATGTCGGGTATCTATTAAGATATACCTATGGTGACATATCCTCTCTTCTTTTGCTTTAGATGTTGTTAGAATGACGCATCATTATTGCTAGAAGT
Source organism: Aedes koreicus (assembly GCA_024533555.2). NCBI lineage: Eukaryota > Metazoa > Arthropoda > Insecta > Diptera > Culicidae > Aedes > Aedes koreicus. The sequence continues at coordinate 47,175 of JAHHFK020004488.1, forward strand.
GATCGCCAATATTTGAGTTAAAGTATTGTCCCAGGAGAAGTATAACAGTATAACACACTATTGAAAAACACGTCTAGTGTGTAGGATGTAACATAACAGATATGAGCTTTATTCAACATAATAACTCATGACTTACTAGGGTATTCATCACTCCCCCTTAAACAGGAATTTGAGGTAATCCTAGACCTTTTGTAGCTTCAATAAACTTTACAGTTGGAGCCGCCTTCGTGAATACATCAGCCTTCTGGAAATCCGATCCGACATGGTGTAATTGATTCGTGCTATCGTTCAGCTTTTCTCTTACAAAATGATGTCGCATGTCAATATGCTTTGTGCGAGGTGAAAAGCCGATCTCCTTCTCAGCAAGACACATTGAACTACGGTTGTCACAGGATATAGCCAATGCACCTTGAACGCCAAATATAGTTCTCGTCGTAGTCCACACCACCATACAGCTTCTAGGGTCTCAGGGTTGCCATGTACTCGGCTTCCATGGTAGACGACGCCACAGTTGATTGTTTCTTGCAGCTCCATGATACCGATCCACTTGCTCATTGGAACTCGTATCCAGTAATCGATCTTCTGTTTTCTACATTATTATCCCAGTCGGCATCGCTGAAGCCCTCGAATAGATTGTCTGGTTGCTTCCGGTACACCAATTTCAAGGTCATCGTGCCCTTGAGATATCGTTAAATACGCTTGGCCGCTGTCCAATGGATTTCACCATGGTTGCTACTGAAGCTGCTTACGACATTCAGTGCGTAAGCAATATCTTGGCTGTGTACATTGTGCCAGAAATTAAAGACCACCAACTAGTTCTCGAAACAGGGCCTTCTTCATTTTTTTCCTTCTCCTCGATAGTTTGTGGACTCGTCGCTTTGGTCAATTTCTGTGTGGAATCAGTGACCCCAATAGCATCGGTACTCATTACACTTGACAGCTAATATGACTAACCAGAACGAACCCTGCTGCCATCCAATTCTGTTATCTAAAATCCCAGCGATTTTTCGTGAAAGTGCAGTGGACTCCGCGGCTTCTAATAAAGCTAGTATCACGTCAACATATTTCTACCCATTCCCTACTTGACCTGCATTCGGGCGAGGCCGGCGCCGATGTTGCCTTGGTTTAGGATCACCAGTTTTTACACATTGAGGATGTATGTTAGTCCCAAGCTTCATCTGTTGGTTCTCTGTGTAATAACAGCTGATCTGGCAACAACGGAGAAGCAACCTCGGGCGGTCAATCATGCTCATGCTCATCGCTCTCGTCAATTTCAGTGTGGGATCACACGTGTTTGCACTTGTGTTGCAATCGGTCATCCGGAATCGTAAAAGCAACTCTTCAAAATGCCATTGCTGGTGCAAAATTACGTCTTTTGCGTGATTCGCATGCCTAGAACCTGTTCAGCTCGTCGAGCTCGTCCTAGGTCTTTCATGCGGAACCTTGAAATCAAACGATCCTTTCACTCTAGATCATTCGAAAACAGCAGGAAGTCGTCCACATACACTGCTATCACGATTATCCGCTTTCCATCCACATGGTAGTAGACGCAAGGATCGAAACTGGAACGTTTGAGTTCTGTTTATTTCAGTTCCGTATCGATCCTTTGGTTCCATACACAGCTGACCTGTTTCAGCCCGTACAGCGGCTTTCGTAGTCGATATCTTTTCAGTCAACTCGCTTTGCAAGAATGCCGTCACATCATCCATTTGGAAGACGTCCAAATTGAGTTGGACAGCCAACGCCAGGAGATAACGAACTGTCACGTATCGCACCACCGGAAAGTACGTCTGGTCGTAATCCACGCCTTTCTGCTGCGAAAACCGTATAACTACGTGGCGGACTTTTTAACGGTCCACTGTTCCATCCACATTGGTCTTGATTTTAAGACCCATTTGCACTTCAGGGCTCGTCGTCCTTTCGATTTCTCGCATAGCTCCCACGTGTTGTTCAGCTTCAACGCTCCGAACTCAGCAAGCATGGCATCACACAACAGCGCACGATCATCGCGCTACGTGGCTTCCCGGTACGTCTCCGGTTTACATGAACGATTCTGGGATAGGGAATGGTTTTCACGAAAGGTACTGCACGATAAATCAAAATGTTGGTACTTGCCTGGGATTCGGCGCTCCCTCGCGCTGCGCCTGAGGACAGTAGATCGTGCATATTATTGTTGCGGAGGGAGCGCAGGATTTTCCGGTGTAGTCATCACAATCGTATAGTTTGCACTGTCATAATCTGTTTGATCATCGGTATTTGCAGGTTCGTCTGTAGGCTGGACTTCTTCATCTGCTGTGAACCAGAATCACAGATAGTATCCGGTTCATTCACATAGTAGCTGCATCGTCACTCGCTAATGCTCGGGTGCCACCTGACTTGCTTCCAGGGGAACTTATCGCTCATGAATACTACGTCACGACATACCACCACCTTGCCAGTCCGAGGATTGAAGATTCGATAGCCTTTCGAATGTCCATTATATCCAGCAAAGACGCCTGCCTCAGATTTGTGGTTCCATTTTCGACACTGCTCCTTCGGAATGTGACATTACCTTTGAACCAAATACTCGCAGCTCCGACACATCCGGTTTCTTTCCAGTAAATCGTTCTTCAGGGGTTACTTCAAGACCTCAAGTCAGCGATCTGTTAATCAAGAACACGGCTGTGGTACTGCTTCTGCCCAAAAACGCTTTTCTAGGCCACCATCGAACAGCAGATAACGAGCCTTTTTTACCACTCCAACTCACAGCGGCTTCCTCCGTCCCGACCATGAACGTTCCTCTTTCCACGCAGGGGCTATTCAGCTTCTGGACAGCTACAGTACCGCAACTCTATCCCAAGTTAATAACGTGGTGAATGAGAATAATCGCTCTCTAGATCTCTGCTTCGTGAGTGGCCGAGATATTGCTCCCGTCATCTCTACAGCTCCCGTGCCTCTAGTTAGTCCCTCACCATCCTTCTCTAATAGTTGCTGTCGAGGACGTTGTAGCTCGAGACTTCGTCGACACTCCTGCTACTGTGTCATATGACTTCCGTAGAGCCGACTATCGCAGTATTGGTGATGATTTATCTAGTTTGGATTGGCAGAGCATTCTTGATTCGACCGTCGTTAACATCGCTGCTCAAACTTTTTCCCACGTCTTGGCTTATGTCATTGACAGACACGTCCCAAAAGAGATTGTTCAGACTGACTCTAGGGTCCCTTGGATGACGAACGCTCTTCGCTCGCTAAAACGGATTAAAAGAGCGGCTCTTAAAAGATTCACGAAACACCGCACCATGTCGCTTAAACGCCACTATAGCAGGCTCAAATACGAATATAAACGGATCAGTTGTGCGCATTTTCAACGTTATCTGAGTGGGGTTCAACGGCGTCTCAAATCTCAATCTCAGTGGGCTTACCTTCATCCATGTTCTATAATGGCGAAACTGCTGGCACTCAACAGGAAATTTGTGATCTGTTCTCGGTAAAATTTGCTAGTGTTTATGAAGAAGAGAGACTAACCAGTCATTCTGTTCACGCTGCCGCCGGCAATGTTCCCTTGGCAAATCAAACACTCAGCCTAGTTGATGTGGATTCAGAATCAATCTCGAACGTGGCATTACACCTTAAAACATCGCTTAAGCCCGGACCCGATGGGGTTCCGTCGGTTTTTCTGAAACAGAACATGGCTTGTCTTCTGTATCCACTTCATCAGATATTCCAGATGTCCCTCTCTAGCGGTACATTTCCTTATTGCTGGAAAATGGCGGACTTGTTTCCGGTATATAAAAAAGGAAGCAAGCGGGACGTGAACAACTACAGAGGAATCACATCGTTAAGCGCTGTATCGAAGCTTTTTGAACTGGTCGTTAAGAACTCACTTTTTACACATTGCAAGCAGTTGTTAAGTGACGACCAGCACGGATTTTCACCAGGGCGTTCCACAACTACAAACCTATTGTGCCTTACGTTGTACATCACTGATGGTATGATCGCTCGATACCAAACGGACGTGATCTACACAGATTTAACGGCAGCTTTCGACAAGTTGAATCATGATATCGCGATCGCTAAACTTGACAGACTAGGAGTTGGTGGTAATCTTTTAAGATGGTTTCGATCATATCTCACAGGGCGTCAATTGACAGTTGCCTTGGGTGACCTTCGTTCAAGGAGTTTCTGCGCCACGTCCGGGATACCGCAGGGTAGCCATCTGGGACCGTTGATATTTCTTTTATACTTCAACGACGTACACTATGTTATCGGAGGGCCCCGCCTGTCGTTTGCTGATGACCTGAAAATCTTTATGCGAATCTGTTCAACCGCCAATTGGCATTTACTCCAAGCGCAGGTTGATGCCTTTGCTGATTGGTGTACTCTAAATCGGTTGGTGGTCAACCCGGCCAAGTGCTCAGTGATAACCTTCTCACGTCAGAAACTGACGTCAATTCTGTTTCAACTACCATCTTCTCGGTAAGACCATCGAACGAACGCAGTGCGTTAAAGACCTAGGTATTCTGCTGGATTCGAAACTGACGTACACGCAACATTTATCGTATGTTGTTGACAAAGCTTCAAGGACACTCGGTTTTATATTCAAGGTTGCGAAGAACTTCAGCGACATTCACTGCCTAAAATCGCTCTATTATTCTCTCGTTCGTTCGACACTGGAGTACTGATCAGCGGTCTGGAGTCCATGCTATGATAATGGCGCCGAGCGAACGCCATTTTCTTCGGTTCGCACTTCGTAGACTTCCTTGGAGCGACCCTTTTCGTTTTCCTAGCTACGAAAGTCGGTGTCAGTTGGTCGACATGGAGCCTCTGCGGGTCAGTAGAGATGTCTGTAGAGCTTTAACTGTTGCAGATGTGCTACAAGGAAGAATCGACTGCGGAAGGATCCTTTAACAGATTAGCATCAACGTCCAACCAAGGCCAATGCGTCACAACTCCATGCTCAGGCTTCCTTTTCGCCGCACCAACCATGGGTTGAATAGCGCTATTCACGGGTTGCAGCGAACCTTCAATAGGGTGACGACCATTTTCAATTTCCATCTGACGCGGAACGCACTTCGTCGGAGATTTTCTACCCTTTTTAGAACAATTGACGCACGTAGTTAAGATAGTGTATAGCTTTAATTATTTTATTTTTACTTATTTATTTTTGTGTCTTGACTCCACTTCAGAGGTTATGTACTCGTTTCTTATTGTAATTTTTTCCTATTTAACATCATTAGGACCTAAACATGGTCTAAGATTGAACACTCCTAAGCCCAAACATTTCATGGTAGATCACCACTAAAATATTCTCATGCCTTTAAAATAATCCTTTGCATTGCACAATAGTTCGATGCCATTTCGCCGTACAAATGACAGCATGTACGGTGCTGTCCGGTTCGGGACGAATGACCCCTAGGGTTAAAGTCCCGTAAAAACAATAAAGAAGAAGAAGAAGCTGTCCGGTTGAAAGAATTGCAGCGGATATTTAATAGTCTCAAGAATATTTGTCTTCCATCTACCACGGCAGACCACTTCACAGACGCTTCTCGTCTCACTTTTCTGGGCTTTAAAATTAGTGTTTTTAAGTTTATTACGTCACCATTGGGACTTAAGAAGTCTGTTAATGTTGACTGTTTTTTTTTTTGTTTCTGTATTATCGAGATTTTCAGCCTCGGGCTGGTTCATCTCCCGTCGTAGTCACTCAAACACCTCTTTTGGGTGTTTTTCGTAACTTGTCCGGGGGTGAGATTTGAACTCATGACTTTGGCGTGAGAGGTATGGATGTTAACCACTACGCCGGGGTCGCCCCCTATGTTGACTATGGCTTTGTTTATTGATGGCTTTGATTTTAAAGATATCTTTTAAAAATCTTTCCAGAACTCTGTTTAAGCAATCTTAGATCATTCCCTTAGAGTTTACATACTTACAATTCTCAAAATGATTTTGCGCAAAATAAGTTTGGAATTCTAATAACAATCCGTATCACGATTCTTTATGACTCAAGCAGACTTTTTTACATCAATCATCATCGCCATAAAAATGTATATGTGTATTGGAGTGTACTCTTTTGCACAATTGATTATGAATTCTCAAGATAATAACAAACCTCACTGGACTACACAGAAGTATAATTCTTTCTGCAGAAGCACAAGAATAATCAATGAAATTAAAAAAATCCGCTTTCCGGAAGACTCTTTGAACATGTCATATTGAACTTTCAAAACGGATCGATCTTCGTGAAGCATTTCAGATCTTTTTGACTACTTGTGCGCTTGCATTGTCAATATAATGCAGCTTTTTCGCTCGATTCCAAACCTACGTTATATAGGGAACATCCATTAACTACGTCACGCAAAATTTAGTAGTTCGGGTTGCAAAGAAAACTCTTTAACTAAGTGGTTCACTGGAACCCGCAAGACAATATTGGAACCAAGAAGTAATGTTAGATGCTAACAATATCCCCAACATTGTGTGACTATCAAATCCAATCAAACGCGTGGAAAAGTTGGAAACGCATTTACATCACAATCTGTACATTATGAAAAATAGAAACTTATTCTCATTACTAAAAGGATCGCCTGACAGTAAACTCCCAAACAGACCCAATTCAAAGTCTCATCCTGGAAAAATCCTCGAAATCATAGCAAAACTTCCGGTACCTAACTGGTGCTCACACTTTGTGCTCTGCTGCGTCCAAAAATAGCGCATTCTTTCGTCTCGTGCATCTCACGTTTTCCGCCAGGTGATAAGACCCGGAGAGCGATTCGTTCCATATTTCCCTGCCGAGCAGCATCAGCTGCAAGCGCTGCAAACCAACCAATCTCCCCGCGTTGATAAATCCACATTCAATACAGAACGAAACTGCCCTCCGAACCAACACACTTGACAACACGCCCCACCCCCTCCTTGAATGTTCCCTGGAGCACAAGCGAACACGCCACACACACGCACACCAACGTTAACCACGCAATCAGCCAGCAGACATGTGCTACAAATCAGCAGCATGCACTAGTAGAGCTGAGCCAGACATTTTGTTCAGGGTGAGAATGCTATTAGAATCAGTGATTAATAAAGCTGCTTCAGCTCACCCCTACTTCCTACGCCAATGCAGCAGCGTAACAGCCGATCATCCAGAGGCAGATGATGTAAAAAGCGCTAACCAATGTGTGTGAGACTAACCATCATACCACCGACCTAGCCAATGAGAAGTTCCGAAAAGTCAAGCAAGCAGTCAGGCAAGGCACGAGATGTCCCCGTCAGAAATTTACTATCGACATTTTGCATTGCAATGTTGAATGCCGTCTGTTCCGGGTTGGTTGTACAATTTCCTTGGTAATTCGCACAACCCGGCCCTTGTTGGCTGTATGGTGGAAAAATCGATAGTCAGCGAGAATCTTCTCGAAACTTTGAGGTTAGGGCAAAACACCGCGCGGGAGGGGAAGTTTCAATGCTTCGAATCTGGCGAGCTGTCAGATAGTCCAATACGAAAGCGTTTGTAATTTCTTCTGAGTATCCACGGTTGAAATCGATTATCTTGCTAAGTGGCAGAAATTTCCAAGCACTTCAAGTTGAACAAATGAACAACCTTCGCCGCATCTGGAATGATCCAACACTCGTTTTTTACATAATTTTGTCCTCGTCTGTTTAATGGTGGACTGAGGACAATGTCTACAGCTGAAAAATAGGAATCTACTTACGGGGTGGCTCGCAAGCTGTAATCATTTGCGATGGTTTCTATACCACCGGCCTTTGCCACGGCGACGTAGCACGACTCGTTGCCGAAATCTATTCCGATTACTGACATTGTGCCGATTCTGTTGTTGCTTGTTCAAGTGAAAATTCCAGTTTTTTCTGCACGCCTAGTGTTTCTCTAGTGACTGACTGAACAGAACCAGAAATGAGGCCCTTTCTTTAACACGTTCTGCACTACACACTTCTTCGGGCTGGATACTTTCCCGCACCCTGATCCAGTTGAAAAAAAAAATAACCTTCGAAATTCACACCTTCCTTCGTTTGCAACACTCAACCACTCGATGGAACAAAATCTTCCTTTTTCACAAAAAACCGTGTGCTTTCTTCACTGCTTAGCTCCTTTTTTTTAATTCTGATTACTCACTCGCGCGAGGTAACACGCAGTCACAACGAACTACGAGACGATCTAAACTTTGCTGATGAAAAAATGAAACTGAAAAATGAATGGAAGATTTTGCCCGTATAGGTAGAGCCTCACAAACATCGAAGCGGCAGATGACAGCGTATTACCAACACTAACAGGTTTCTTTCTCGAAATTCTCAAACGTTCTCGAAAATTCGGAATATGACAGCTCGAAAATCAAATGGTTCAATCTACCAGGTGACAACAGCCAGTGTTGCAATGTTGTTTTCTTGATATTGATGTTATTTTATGCAGTGGTGCGGTCGCTGCATACTGTCAAATCACGCTCGTGAACGCTGTCAAGTAAAATGGTCTAAAGTGCGTTCAATGCGTTCACTGTTATTGATATCCAAGGTATATAATATAAAAATAGCGATGTTTCAAAGGTGGGAATTTTAGATTTATTTCATAAGTAAATTTTCATAGATCATTGCACGATAGCTTCATCAATGCAGTTTTGACAGTTCAGGGAGTTTTTTTACGTGGACTTAGAATATTTTCGGTAAAATCGGTTCGAAATTTTGTGTTCTAAATTTATTACGATTGAAGTAAAAAAGCTGGAAAACAGACACCAGTGCCTATTTTTACATAATTTCTTGAATCAAATCGTATGCATTTGAGTGGGCAACGAATATGTGGTTGAGTTCTATCGAAGCGAAAGGAATTATAGAAAGGGTAGATAGAGAGAAGGATTTAATCTCATACGTATCCCCTTTAGAGCTTGTGCCAAAAGGTTCTAACGATTTCCGGATCGTTGTCGGCAGTAAACACTGCTATTGTACGCGAACCATATCCAATGCCGTGCCTCGAGAAGATTTGGACAGAGATTCCGAATGGTAACGGAACGCTTTTCTTTACCAAATTAGACTTGAAAGACGCGTATTATCACATCGAACTTCACGAACAACTGCGTCATCTCACTACTTTTATGATGGCCAAGGGGTTAATTCGTTTCACGAGATTACCTTTTGGATTATCGTGCGCACCTGAGCTTTTTCAACGCACAATGTAGAGGCTTCTCATAACATGTAAAAATATAATTATATACCTCGACGATATTTCAGTATATGACAGAACATTGGAAGAGTTGAGAAAATGTGTGCCGGTGGTTAAGAGTGTACTCAGTAACAATAACTTGACTATCAATGAAGAAAAATCCGTATATGAGCAAACCAAAGTGGATTTTCTTGATTTCACGATTGATGGAACTGGAATTCTTCCCACCAAAACAAAGATTTCAGACATCCAGCTTTATGAACGGCCTAAAGACAGTTCCCAGTTGCGAATGATGACGTTTATCAGCCCATTCATTAAGAACTTCTCGCATAGAACGAAGCCGCTTCGCGATCTCGTAACAGCTAATTCACAATTCAAATGGGAAAGCTGCCATCAGGAAGCATTCGAGAGCCTTAAGGCAGCCGCCGAAAACCATTTGATAAAAAGAGGGTACTTTGATGACAAGAATAAGATCATTCTGTATACACGCAAAATAAAACCGCTGTAGAAACTACCATTTCGAGGGTTAAATTAAGCGCAAACATCAACAATTTTCACCTGACTATAAATGCGTTTGATTTTACCATGCCTGCAATTAGATCGACGATGGTGCGGTTGATATCAACATGAGGTCTGTCAAATATACCACAAATGTTGAAGGTTTTACCACAGAGAACAGACGTTCATCTTCGATCTGCTACTTGTGTAAAACTTTAAACCGACATTTCAAATGTATGTCGTTATGCTCCTGGTAGGCGGCGCTGCAGTTGTGCGCTAACTGTCATGTAAATGTTTATCAATAAAAATCCACAGCACATTACCTGAAAAGTATTGTTTGTTTTTCTCTGCACTTGCTTCTTATACCGGCTGCCCATATTAACTTTTACACACGTTTTTCAAGAAAAGGTATATGGACATCAATGTCTGTTCTCTGTGGTTTTACCATAAACGTAGCCAATTTGACTGAAATTTCATGGTAGTTTTAAAGATAGGCATTGTCGGGTAAAATGGTAGTTTTTACTACAAGAATTTTTTCTGTGTACCGATGCGTCACCGTGGAGATTAGGAGCGGTGTTGGTGCAAGAAGGGGACCGGATTGACAGACGTCGTATCATTGCTTGCACATCAAAAAGCTTAACAGGTGCTGAAACCCGTTACCCACAGCTACACCGTGAAGCACTAGCCGTTGTATGGGCCATGGAGAAATTCTCTTATTATCTGCTAGGACGGAAGTTTATATACTCTAATTGTTATATTTGTATTCTCCGAACGTGGAGTAACGATTATGATGTAGAAGGAGATGACTGTCTACTCTTGGTGCCTAATGGCGATGAGCGAAACATCTCCTTCTACATCGGAAGTTTATACTTTGTTCGGATATACTGTAACCGGCCAGTACCCATTAATGGGTAAAAATGTACCCATTTTTCGATAGTACATGAAACTGTAAAAAATGGGTACTTTTAAAATCAAAATAATGCATACTAAAGACCCATTTTTTATTTTCAATGAGAGACCAAAAGATGGGTATTTTTCTACCCATTAATGGGTAAAAAATATCTTAGCATATTCCTGGCTCGCTTTGTATATTTGAAAGTGCGTGGTTCGAAAAATAAAAAAACTTCGCGGAACCCATTCCACGAAAACGCGAAGAATATAGAGAACTGAAGATTAAACTGGATATCGAAAGCTTCCAAAAACTAAGAGGTACGTTAATAATTTAATATAATAATATAAAATGCTTCAATTTCATCAGTAGAATCTTACTTCCGAGTATGTGCCTGTTCCGGGGCATAACATCCAAGCTTTCATCAAGTTGACGTCAAAATTATTTAAATCTTATCAGATATATTCCACGGATATCCTCTCTGGATCATAACGATGTGATGGCCGCTTCAATGGACCACTTGAACGTCGCCGGAATATTTGCCGGTGTGAAAACTTCCGAACGAAACCTAATATACCTGATAGGTAAATGGCCTGAAGCTAAAGGGTTGTCAAAATTCAAATACACATTTATTCTAATGCTCATTATTCAATATTACAACTCAAAACGAATCACGAAAAACGGGTATTTCATACCCATTTCGCAAATAACAAACATTTAAAAAAATGGGTTTTATCTTTTAAAAAAAAATTTTTGGAAAATGGGTACCTTCAAAAATTGAAAAAAAAAAAAGGGGGGGGGGTTTTTAGGGTGATTTTTTATAAGAATGAATTGTGAGTGGTTTTGGGGGGGGGTGGGGGGTATTTAATTGGGGATAAAGTGTAAAAAATTATGTAATTGTAAAAAAAAATGAGGGAAAGGGGAGGGGGGCACGCTCATCCGGATTTACCCAAAATTGAGTAAAGGGAACCCAAAATCATAAAAATTGGAACCACTCAAAATTGGGTTACCGGGTCCAAACCCAAATTTGGGTAAACGTCGATTTATTTGATGTTGGGTTAGTTCTACCCATTTTGATAAAATGCGGTTTTTATGAAAATTGGGTAAACGGATTTTTTTTATTCCTTGGAAAAAAGGGTTTGTCTACTTTGGAGTTTCAATATTTCATTTGTGGTATGGTTATACATGGTAATAATGCTTACCTTTGATTAAAGTTCGAGTTACTGGAATTATTTATTTCCTACCAATATCGGGCCGGAGTTGAAAAATCGAGTACATCATTCATTCATAAATACACACATGCACACATACACATATACAAACAGCGAGCAAGTTAACCAGGCAGTAGCTCAATCCCTGTACGGCACCCGCCAGCGAAATCATCGAAGGGTTGCTCTCCTCCAGCAGTTGATCTTAAACAACACTCATCAAGGTGTCCAGAATCCGGTGCTAGTGCCTATTGGTCATGCATCACGGGACTTCCTTGGTGGACTGACTATAATCAGCTCGGACAGGCTCTGTTGGAAGTGGTTGGTTTCGTTGATTGAACAAATCGAATTTCTAGAATGGATTTTGTTTGGATAACTATTAGAAAATAGAACAAAAATTATAATACCTTTCAATTTGCGGAACGTTTCCGTATCCAATCCGCTGCAATTCGCTGTAATCTGCTTCATTGGAAAAATGACGACTGACGCTGCCGGGTTTTCCCTATAGTCTAACAGCTTAATTAAGAATTGAACCAGATCTATGAAGAACCGAGTAAGATTTACCCACTTTCATAAATGGCCTTACCCATGACTTGACGTTTCAGCCTATTTTATGAAAATGGGTACAAGTTACTCAATTTTGGGTAAATCCGGATGAGCGTGATGTTTTTAAGAAGTAAAATTTAAGTTGATCGAACAAAAATAGAACAAAAATGTGTTCGCTGTTCTGGTACCACGTTTGAACCGAATATGTGGGGAAAAAAACCCTCAAAACTTTTTAAAGACAGGCATTTTTTGTTTTTTATTCCTAAGGTTTTTTTTTAAAAAAAATTTTTTTTTTTTTTGGAAGAGGTGTTTTTTGGGGTTTGGGGGGGGGGGGGGGGGGGGGAAAAAACACCGCGGCGGGTGGAAAGAGGGGGGGGGGGGGGGGGGAAATTTGGAAAAGAAGAGGATCCACATGAGTTATGCTCGGTACCTGCCAATTTGGGAGAAATCAATAGTCATTTGCTAATTTTGACAAATGCGCTGGTAAGAGAGGAATTCTCCAAGGACAGCGAACTGCAGGACGTTGCTCAATGGCTAAATAAGCCGAAAAAATGGACTTCTCACATCGCAAAATATCAGCCTTTTCGACCGGATTTATACATTCAAGATGGTTTGCTAATGAAACAGGAAAAGATGGTTCTCCCAGCCAAGCTGCAAAGCCGAGCATTGTCCTTAGCACATCGTAGCCACCCTGGTATGTCTACGATGAAACATTTCTTAAGACAAGGCCTTTGGTGGTTGGGGATGGATCGCTATGTCGAGGAGTTTAAAGCCAGCTGTCCGGAATGTCAACTGGTCGTTAAAGGAAGTAAACCACAATCCATAAAGGCGACCGAACGTGAGGTTTTTATACAACTTCACCACTTTTTTAACTTTACGGTAGGTCCATTTCTCCTAGCTTTCCCCATTAAATAGAAATGACACGGAGAACAATAACTCTTCTCATGGGTGAATTGCTTTCACCGTGATGACAGTAATTAGTATGGTATGTCGCCGTACTACCAACAATCAATATGCAACTAGCGATTTGAAATTGGTTCACTGTTGTAGAACCCCTTGGTCCGAAGTACACCTTGAAGCCAGCACCTAACTATACATATGTGCGCCTTTGTTTTGATTTGCTGTGTTATTTTGACAGAATATTTGAGAGCGTGTTCGTGTGAGTTCATTAATTGGGTGCGTATTATTAAGCTTGGGACAGAGCTTGGGACCGATGTGTTAGTACTGACTGAGCCAAGAAAAAAATCGTATTTGTTCGGGACCTACTGGTCTTAGAGTTAGTCTATGGTACTACGGTGCCACTATATTAGCATACACATGATATTTTGTTCTATTCGTATTAGCCAATTCGTCTGTTCTCTGTGCTTACACCAACAATCAATATGCAACTAGCGATTTGAAATTGGTTCACTGTTGTAGAACCCCTTGGTCCGAAGTACACCTTGAAGCCAGCACCTAACTATACATATTTGCGCCTTTGTTTTGATTTGCTGTGTTATTTTGACAGAATATTTGAGAGTGTGTTCGTGTGAGTTCATTATTAGGGGCGTATTATTAAGCTTGGGACCGAGCTTGGGACCGGTGGTGGTGTTGTGACTGAGAAAAAAAAAAAACCATATTTGTTCGGGACCTACTGGTCTTAGAGTTAGTCTATGCTTACACCTTGCACCTTGCAATACATTCTTGCGCTTTTCGGTACTAGAATCTTTGTTTTCGTTTTGGTTCGCTGTGTTTTTTTGACAGAATATTTGAGGGTGTGTTTGTGTGAGCTACAATAATAGAGGTGAATCATTGAGCTTGGGACCGAGCTCGGGACCAATGTGCTGGTACTTCCTGAGCCAAAAACTACACCCATTGTCTTCTTGACTATCCAGCCCCTGAGTGTACTACAACGGGAGTGATTGCCCTGCTGCGATAAGAAGCTAAAATTTTGGAATAGAGATAATAGAGTTATGGAATTGGTTGATAATGAACTTCCCGAATAAAAAATTCTCATAGATTTACAATTGAATGTATTGGAACCATACAATAGAATCTATAGTATGTACAATTTATAGTATAGTTCACAACGATTAGATGACTATAGGAGTTTTTTTTTACACAATAGAATCTAATGTAAATTGAGACATCGACAGTAGAAAAAGGGGGTTGTTATGTATCTTAACTGTATGTATGTATGTATGTATGTATGGTAGCCACCATCCCTTCATGCCCTTGGCTTGGATGCAGCTCCACTTAATAGCAAGATCAAATTGAGCCACCGATCTGAATTCACAATATCGCTGTATGAAGGGCCAAAAACGGAGGGGTGGACCCGTAAGCAGAGACACTCACGCGAAATCCACGGGAAATTAAGAATCTCCTTCCAACGATACGATCCAACAATTCGAATAACCCAATTCGCAATACTTATTAAGCTTTCTACAGGATGGCTTGTTAAGAAGGGCGCGTCACTCTCACTGAAACTGTTGGAGTAGAATTCGCAGCATCACAATCGAATCGGTACACACTTAGAAAATTTTACAGTATTCGGTAATTTTTTACCGAACTTTCAACAGCTGAACGTTCGGTAATCTGTTCGGTACTTAAATCAATTACCGAACGTTCGGTACTAATTTTTTTTGATGAACTGTCAAAAACTACCGTACTGTTCGGTAATGGAAGATTTGATGATCTGTCAAAAATTGCCGTACAGTTCGGTAATTTTTGTAGTCTGGTACCGAACCGTTTCGGTTTTTTGTTTGTTTTTATCGTTAAACATCAAAATATCGGATATTATTGGTGTATAAATATATTAAACAAAACTATATTTGTTGTTATTCCAACCGGGACTGTGAGGTCTTTCCAGCATATGGCACAGTCAACGAAATACTACGAACGATGAGTGTCGGGTGCATCGGATGCTGGTCAGTGAAGTTGTCTTCTACCTGTAGATGGATACAATGCAGCAAATATATTTTGCATGTTTTTTCATTTTGAATAAAAATCCCTTTTTACATCGAACCTATTGTTTAGCGTGTAATCAGCACATTTGAAATATTTATAGCTAGCCGGATGAAAGCTCTAATTAACGCTGGTTTATTTTCTACACACATACATGGAATAATTAAAATTAATCAATATCCAAACCACGTTCTGGACAACTGATCACCGGAACCACGAGACTTCATAGAAAATGGCTGACAGTTTGACAGTTAATAATACCTTACCGGGCTTCGGTGATTCAGAGTTCGTTTTACGTTTTGTTCGGTAAAGTGTTTACCGTATTCAGTGATTGTTTGTTTTTACCGTATGGATTGTATTTTTTTTCTACCGTATACGGTAAATAAAATTCAACATTACAGATCGTTCGGTAAAGTGTTACAAAATTACTGTAACATTTTTTATGTTTACCGAAAAATCGGTAAGATGTTATGTTTACCGAAATGTTTCGTCAATTTTTTACCGAACAGCAAAACTGAATTTAAGTGTGTAGGATAAAGAAAATGATAATGCTCGTTCCCTCCTAGACTCAGGCAGTCAATCAAACCATCGTCCAATTTCAGCTTGAATGATACCCTGATGCTCCCTCCCAACCCAGTATTTATTATATATAACGTACATAATATGTCATAATATGCAATATATGCAGTATGTAATAGAGAAATCAAATATACTATAATATTTAATTAAAATATGCCATGGTTGGAATTTGTCATCCTGGTTATATGGTTATAAATAAAATAATATGATGAAATAGTTAAAATAGTAATAATAAGCATATGATAATCATATGCAGCTTGGTGCATCTTTACTGCTCAATCAGTGGCAGATGAATATAACTCTGGAATGTGAAGGTTTTATTGCAATTAAATAAAACATAAACCATTTAATTATACATGAATCAAAAAAATATGTATGTATTCATGACATATAGATATACATAATCAGCAGAATTGAAGAGCATTTATTAATTTTAATAAAATTCAATAATTTTAATTCATAGAAAAACACCTTTAGATACTATGAAATAAAATATCTGTACTATCTGGAATCTACTTCCTTGTAACCTTGAAGCAAATGAAATTTAATTATTATTATTAATCTTTTAGTAAATATTTTTAATATGATTATACTTATATATAATGATGATATGATGAAAATAATACGATGTTGTAATAGTAGACACATAAAAATTAAATGCAACTATTTGTCTCTTCTGCTTTGATGTTAGATGATTGAAACTTTGAAATGGCGAAAATTTCCAAAGTGTTACAATGAAGGAAAGTTGATCACCGGGCAGCCAAGCAGAATAGCAAAGAAAATTTAAGCAAACAATTAGCCGAAATAAATTTCATATGATTATGATTACTGCCCACAAACGGAAGCTTAATAAATCTACAAAAAAGAAAAAAAACCAGAGAGAGAAAAAGAAAAATGAAATTTGAATTCTCCGATAACTTTTGCTTTCTACTGGGCCCATAAATAATTCTTTATATCTGTGCAATAGAAAATGAGAGATCATAAACAATGTTAGTTTTTGAATTATTAAACTTTTTTGGAAATTTTATTTAGTAGAATTTGTCATATGATCCTTTCTAAAAAAAAACATTAAAAACCATCCTATCTTTTCAATTACATATCGTGGGTTAGGTGGGCTAAAACTTACGACGATGCATAGATGCGAACCTGAAAATAGCTTTAAAAATATTGTGAAGGGATGTTATAATATAAAATGATAGTAACAATTATATTTGTACTGTCTGCATGTCTGTAGACTGATGTCCAGCTGCAGTTGTAGACGCTCTTGCATTATCATTGCCACGAAGAAAAGAAAAAATTTAAAATTATTAAACAACACTTCGGAATTCCATAGATGATCTGAAATTATACACCGTATAAAGAATACTTCCATTTTTTGTGGTAGGGTAAGATTGCAGCATGCTACTTTCCTACATCGCGTTGGTGGGACTGCTTCCTAAGCCGTTGGATGTCAGGACAGACGCTGTATGAGCTGCACCTCCTTGGTGGACAGACGCTCGGAACGCACCGCCCAGGCTGCACTACCAGCTAAGTACGCAACCCTTAGCTGGCGGCCTTTGTCATCTCTTGACCTGTGGAAGCATGAGGTAGGAACTTGTGAGGACCATAGCAATGTTGCAGGGACGCACGCACCATCCCAGGTGTCTACTCACCATTTTGCAGCCCCGGGTTGTTATGTATCTTAACTATAGAAAAAATCAATATTTTCCGAACAAATTTGAGTCAATTACTATTAATTGTATTGTTTCACAATTGTTGAAAATCCTTGCATATAGAGTGAATTGACAATATGCATTTTCCCTTTATCTGATTCATGAACCATAAGATTCATGGTCGGAAGTAGACTTTAATGTTATTT
The DNA here is from genome assembly GCA_024533555.2 of Aedes koreicus. Lineage (NCBI taxonomy): Eukaryota > Metazoa > Arthropoda > Insecta > Diptera > Culicidae > Aedes > Aedes koreicus. Next base: position 64,826 of record JAHHFK020004488.1, read on the forward strand.
TATATTATTGTATTGTAATTGTATGGTTATTTTCATACGGGTTACGTCTCACACTTTACAAGTTACAATGGGCGCTTGCTGAGCAACGCGAGTTACTCGAGGTACTTCAATAGCAACTCTGCAATTGCTCGCGATAAGGAGCTGTTTTACCCCTTGATTCCTCCTCAGTTTTCGCGACAAAATTGTTGGAGTAGATCTTACGCTTCAAGTTGGCCCAGAAATTCTCGATGGAACGCAGCTGGGGGACGTTCAGCCACTACATCTCCTCCAACGATCGCTTCGAGTAGTGGGCCGACGCCGGATGCGGCTAGAACACCGCGTCTTCGCCCTTACGGTATTTCTTGATGAACGACGCAACTTCCGGCAGGCATTTCGTACTATAAATTTCCCCGTTCACGGCCAGTCTTTCAGAGCGAAAGAAGAGTGGCTTTGACATCCCCTTCTGCCCTGTCAGTCGTTGCCATCCAGGGTAAGATAGGTCTCGTCGTCCATCACCACCGCCGCGTCGGGATTCGCCGGGAAAGTCGAGTTGACCATCTTATACAGCCGCTGCCGCTGCGTCATTGCCTGCAGCTCCGAAACCAGTGGACGCGACTTCCGCTTCCTGACATGTATGTTCATGTTTGACAGGTACTTGTTCACTGTTTGGCCGGTTGAACCCACCTCCCGGCCAAGCGCCCGCAGCGATGTAGCCACTTGTCTCTCGTTCTTCCACTTCAGCATCCTTTGGAGCTTCTTGTCGCTCAGAGTCGTCGGTCGTCCGAAACCGGGCTTTCTTTCGATGCTCTGATTGTTGTCTAATAGTGCCAAGATGTTGTAGATGCCGGAACTGGCGTATCCGGCGTCCACAAAGTGCCGCATGACGTCCGTTTTCGACGCAGTGGGGTGCCGTTCTTTGAACGCGCACACTTCTGAACGGAGTTGCTTCACTGTTTTTGCCATCACGGTTAGAGTTCGACTGATAGAGCTGTCAAATTTTGTCTGCTGACTCATGGGTTACTATGATTGATGCTGCATGGGTAGTTTTGTCAGTGCGGGTGAAGGTAAACCCAAGAGAAATCGGCAATTTTTGTCCATTTTTTTTTAATGCAAACTTTAGTTTGATTTGACTACCTACGGTGGTTAAAACAAACTAAAATGTTGAGTAATTGTTTCGGGAACTAAGCAGTTAAGTTCAACTGACATCCGTTTGAATTTACCATTATGTTGGTTGTTTCATTATGACAGCTACAAAAATAAACAGATTTGTTGGTTGATTCTACCAACGCTTATGGTTTGTTTCAAACAAATTTTAGTATGATTCAAACTGAATTGCTGTTTGAAACAAACAAACGAAAACAATTGAAACAACAGACATTTCCGTTTACAATCCCCTTACATTTCTTATGTAATTTCAATTATTTGAATAAAATGCTAACAAACATTAGAAAATCGCACATTTACATTTATAGACTTCTCTCAATTAATGCGACCCTTTCTACTATTTTCAGGTTTTTTTTAAATAAAATATTAAATTTTCACCTTTTGTTGAGTGACAGCGTCAGAGCATGCAGCGGGACCGGATGATGGAAAATGAAATAACCCAAAAAAAAAAATAGTTTGTTCCAGACTAAATTTTTAGTTGTTTTTTCTCCTAACACAATATCAGTTTGATTTAACCGCCGCTTTGGTTGAATCAGTCTAAAATTTTAATTTGTTTCCCTGGGTTAACGCAACCTATATTTTGGTAATAATAAACCCCTTTCAAGGTGGAACAACAAAAATATTTGTTTAGAACAATCAGAATTTGTGTTGTATTGTGGTAATATCTTTAGGTAAAAACAACTAACCTGCCTATTTGTTTTAAAAGCGAATCGGTGGACAACAAAAGGGATTTTAAAAAACAACTTGATATTTAGTTTGGATGTCAACAAACAAGTTTGTTGTTTCTAACGAAACTCTTTTTTTTCTCCGTGTTGTAAGCCTCCAATTCTATCGGATAGGCGAACTCTTCCTCTTAGAAATGACTGTGGAGGATTGATGAGGCGAGTTTTCAATGACGAGAAATTCGCGGAAAAAGCCATTGTTTACGTTTGTCAGTTAGGCCCTAATGAAAAATCTTTGTCGAATTGATGGATGCTAAAGTCATCACGATAGCTCAAGGTTCATCATTCGATAACGTAGTTGTGACCAACTGCGCCTTGCATAGAATATGTTATAAGCCAATTTTAACCTGATAAAAAATTTCCTTAAACAAACGACATCACAAATCCTCCAACCATTTCTTTAATGGTTTGGATGATACCCCAAATAGGTCGTTAAGAAAAATAACCATACAAAATTTATCAGGGTAAATCGGTTATTTCCTTTTGATTGTTGGTTTTATTGAGAGACTAAAGCCTTGTTCATACTACAGCGTTATAAAATGTTCTAATGGTTGTCAAATAATAAAATGTTACAAAATTTATAACATGCATTTAGGCTGTGTACCAATTCGCAAATTAATTTTTATTTTACTTAAACTTGACCAATGGCAAATAGTCGATTAATCTATTGAAATCCCTTTGTTATAGATCGACAAACTTTCGATAAGGTATTTGTCCAAATCGAGTCTGACTGTCTGTCGTCTGTCAGAAATAAGTCACTTCGAGTAGCAGACTTAATCGATTATTTTCCATATGTCAAGTTTAAGTGAAAATTAAAATTAATTCGCGAATTGGTACACGGCCTTAATGCTCAGTCTAGTAATCTTCAAAGTACTGACAGAGTACTCTGAGGATTACAAGCTCAGTCTGGCCAGTGCTCAAGTTTAATGCTTTGTTCAAACTACAACGTTGCAACATAATACAAGGCTATCTTGATGACATTTTCCTTGTTGATAATTTTCAAAACACCCTTGTATTATGTTACATCTCTGTAGTCTGAACAAAGCATAACGTTCGGGGTGAATAGATTACTCCTTACTCAAAATTGATTTCTGCTCCTACTTGTTTTATTTTGAGTAGCAGTTACTCAATTTCACAATTCTGAGTTCTGATGAGCGTTTGAATTCATGGATAATATTATGGAAATTAGTTAAAAAATCTCATCTAGAGAACTTCGAACTAGCGTGTATTTATGTTATTTTACAGCAGTTGTGCCACAGCTTCCTGTCAAATTTCATTCATGATTGTTAAAATCAGCTGATCACAAACGCTCGTAAAACGAAAAATTACGAATGGAAATAATGCAGTCGTGTGTCGTGTCTTCCACACGACGTTATTTGGTCCGGGTTTTCCGCGTAATTTGAACTATTTTATTTCTCTTTCATAAATAATCGGAAAAAACCGTTCCTATTTTGATGGAAAAAAAAAATCATTTTGCATAGCATATTCGAAGTTCAGTGCGCAAAATATGAATAATATGAAATCTCAATCCTCAAAAAAACGGCGTCAGCCCTCATGTCCGCCAAGCGAATCGCCATTAGGCAACCGTTTATTGGAAGCGGCCCGTTATGATGCAAATTGCATCTGCAATCGACCAGCAACGAAGGTCGTATGCTCCGAGTGTAATTCCGTAGCATTTGGCCGAATTCGTCAATCGTGTTCATCGCATCCGAATGTGAGTGTTTTCGTCTCGAGATGGGAATATTTCAAACTAAACAAAATATCTGCAGGTATTATTCTTGATGGATTTCCAACAGTGTCCGAAATGTTGGAGCGGTCGTTGCTTCTTGAAGGAAATGCCGGTAGAGGATCCTTTCGGAGGATGCGGCTTGAGAAGAGCCAGCAACAATAAATAACATTGATGAGTAAATTATATCACCGTGCGTAGTTCCAAATGTTGAATTATTGAGCTTTAACTCGAAAGCTTCTGATTTCTATCATATTTCGTTATTTGATCATTGAATGACATTTTCATACTGCATAAATAAATGCTCTTCCGATTGATTCGTACAATTTTTATTTCCTAATGACATCAAACTAAACTGATTCCTAAATCGAAAACCAGCCGGGAGTGCCAGGCCGATGTTTGTTCTTCTCAAGGTACTTCTTATGGTTTTTCTTAGCTTCATCCAATGATTTCTTATCGTCTTCTAGTTGTTGCTTGGCTTCCGCCGGAAACAGATTGGGAAACTCGAATGTCATGTCTTTCGGCTAAAATCGAAATACATATTCAGAAATAAAAAGTTAACCAGTTGTTAACCATCACAATGCCGACTTACCAGTGTGACGTAGGCCAGTTTGGTGTCATCATGCTTCGTAATGTAGCCAAGTGTCATGTCCCGCTTGGTCTTACCCATAGCTATCCGTGTACGAACGTCCACTACCGGAATATTGTAGATCTTTTCTAGGTAGTTTTTCACATCGTATCTAGTCATTTCCATCGAGCACGCAAATTGTACTACATTTGGCGGTTGTTCGTGTTCCGGTCGAACCAGTTTCATCCAAAAAGTTGGAAGGAAAACTCTTAGCTGAGGATTGCCTCGTTGGAAGAGAGGATACCACCGGGTGGACATGCCTGGTATCTTATTAGATGTTCGATAATCTTCGTAAAAAAGATTGTTACACAAATATCGCCGGGAAGGGAGTGATTGGATAACAATAACAACAAACAGACATGTGAGTTTGACAGCTCAAACATCAGAAGGGATTTGCGAATAGGTCGAATAAGTTGCACCACTATATTTCTCATCATTAATAAGTAGCGCATTTTTTAACAAATCAGCGCAAACATTAGATTAGGGCGAATCTGCTTTTGTAAACAATGGCTTTCAAAATAATATTCTCTTGAACAAAAGGTCACAAATAAAAATTTAGCACTCTTTAAGGAAGAGGAGCTTTATCCCTATCCGCTGATATATTCAATTTGAAGGAATTGTATTCAACTTCCGATAAATTAGCAGACAAAGTGTTTGTTTACAGAAGCAGATACGCCCTAATCAAATGTTAGCGCTGAAATATCTCAGGGACCTGACGGACAGAGATTCCCGGATATAAATAACAATACAATAACAATTTAATAATATACAATACCAACAAAATTTATTGCGTACCATTAATTTTACTGTACATGTAAAGGGTGATACGGTCAAAATTTGGTCAAGGGAAAACGCGTGTAAATCGGTGAAATCGTTTATTTAAAAAATCAAATTAAATTTCTTTTTCAAGTTCAATTAGTATAAAATTCAGGAAAAATATTCAGTTAGGCTTCCGCTTTTCCAAATCCGAATTGCCGGGCCTTACGCTTGACCCCTGCCATCAGATTTTGTACAGCCACCTTGTCCACCTTCTTCGCCGCAGAAAGCCAGTTTGCCTTGAACTGCTGCTCGTCCTTAGCAGTTTTTTTGGTCTTCTTTAGGTTCCGCTTGACAATAGCCCAGTATTTCTCAATTGGGCGGAGCTCTGGCGTGTTGGGAGGGTTCTTGTCCTTGGGAACCACCTGCACGTTGTTGGCGGCGTACCACTCCATGGCCTTTTTACCGTAATGGCAAGATGCCAAATCCGGCCAAAACAGTACGGAACAACCGTGTTTCTTCAGGAAAGGCAGCAGACGTTTATTCAAACACTCTTTCACGTAAATTTCTTGGTTGACAGTCCCGGAAGCTATGAAAATGCTGCTTTTCAAGCCACAGGTACAGATGGCTTGCCAAACCAGATATTTCTTTGTGAACTTTGACAGTTTCGTGTGCTTGAAAATATCTGCTACCTTTCCCTTTCCTTTTGCCGTATAAAACTCCTGTCCCGGAAGCTGCTTGTAGTCGGCTTTGACTTAGGTTTCGTCGTCCATTACCACGCAGTCAAACTTCGTCAGCATCGTCGTGTACAGCCTCCGGGATCGCGTTTTGGCCGTCGTATTTTGTTTATCATCGCGATTTGGAGTCACTACCTTCTTGTTAGTCGATAGTCCGGCTCGTTTTTTGGCTCGATGCACGGTTGTAGACGATACACCCAGCTTATTTGCGGCATCTCGGAGAGATAGGTTAGGGTTTCGCTTGAAGCTACCGGCAACTCTCTTTGTCGTCTCAGCGGCTTCCGGTTTTCGATTTCCCCCCGATCCAGACTTCCTGGCTGTCGACAAACGTTCCCCAAACACTTTAATTACATTTGTAACGGTTGATTTGGCAACTTTTAGCGATTTTGCCAACTTTGCGTGCGAGTAGCTCGGATTTTCGCGATGCTCGAGCAAAATTTTGATACGCTGCTCTTCTTGCTTGGACGGCATTTTGACAACTGAAGAGTGAATTCCAAAATCAAAATAGGAGCAACATTCTACACACACACACCTTCAAAATGAGGGGTGTTCAGGTTTTTTAAATGCAAAATTGAAAGAAATACGTCAAGTTGATATTGACCAAATTTTGACCGTATCGCCCTTTATCAGACAAATCAAAACTGCACATTGTAATTACAATAGATCTACTATACATCCCCTATGCTAGAATTTTCCACAATTGTGAAACAATACAATTAATAGTTACTAGCTGAAATTTGTTCAGAAAAAAGTTATATTTTAAGATACATAACAACCCCCTTATTATATTGTTAATGTCTCAATTTACAATAGATTCTAGTTGTAGGAACAGTTAGTCTTAATATTATCTAATCGTCGCGAACACTACGATCAATTGTACATACTATTGATTCCATTGTATGGTTACAATACATTTTATTGTAAATCTATAATACTTTCCTGCAGGGTTTCTTGCAGCCAACATCTCTAACATCCAAACGTCAAAAGATTCATTGTTTGTAAACAATACTGGTATAAGGACCCATAGGAAAAAACGTCAGATGGGCCTTATTCAAATAAGGTCCGTGATATGTTGCATACTGTCAAACGCTAGTAAACAGGATAGGGTTGCCAGGCCCCTGAAAAATCTCTAAAGATTTTTTTCAGCTGAATCGCATGGCAGTTTAGTAGTAAAATCGTTATTTGTTAACTTACCCTAACAATCTTCTTAGGTTCGTTCTTATGAAATATGATTCTTAGGAACCATACATTTTAATAGGGCCGCACTTTTTGAAACTTCCAACATAAGATTTCTTTAAAATAAAATAGAAACCACTTGTTAAAGCGTCTGCAGTTTGTTTATGAAGTTAAACAATATTACTTGGATTCCTCTCCTGCGAGAAAATTATTTGCGTGGATATTTTCGCGTCGACTGACACAATCAGGCAAATAAACATAAGAATTTCATACACACTTAGATTTTTTTACAGAAATCTGTAAAAGTTTACCGAATTCTCAACAGCTGAACGTTCGGTAATCCAATTTAACGGATTTCGGTAAAATTTTACCGAAATCCGGTAAATTTTTTACAGATAACTGTAAAATTTTACAGAAATCTGTTAAATCGGATTACCGAACGTTCAGCTGTTGAGAATTCGGTAAACTTTTACAGATTTCTGTAAAAAAATCTAAGTGTGTAAGCTTCAACTTATGAACGATTTCATTGGAATTTCATAAGGCTGACTTATGAATGGATTTTGTTTCAAACGACGTTGTTGTTGTATGCCTTTACGCTTTCCTGATTACAAGTGTTGATATATTCTACACTGAGCCAAGAAATATAGCAAAAACCATAATAAAACCTTATGATTTTTTGTTATTAGAACTACATGTAATCTTACCTTGATTATCTTATGATTTATTTGCTGTTTGACCCAGAATGAATTTCAACAAACAACCTTATGAAAAACGCAAGTTTTTCCAAAGACCATGGAGAAATTCTTACACGGGTAAAAATCCACACATATTTAATGGCAAAAAAACATGTGAAATTCCACATAATATTCATTTGTTCATACATAAACAGAACGCTCTGAGATACACATATGAAGTTTATGTGGCAAATGAAAAGTATGTGTGGCCACACATAGTAGTTATTTGTACACATAGGCAGTATGTGTTGTTACAAATAGATATCATTTGTTTATCAAATTGCAAAAAATTATGTGTGGGACACAAAGATATTATCATTGCTTTTTTTTATCAGTGTAGGAAAATCTTATGAAAAGTACATGCGTTCACATAAACAAATCATACCTCGCTCAATATGATTTTAATGTAGGTTGTGCTCCCTCATGGGCTCGGAATAATGATTTCTGAAGCATTTTTTTCAAATAGGACATAGGCTTTATTATAAATGCATTAACACAAAGTAATTGATTATAAAAACATGTATGACCTAAAGGTCTTAACAGGTCTTAAGAATTATTTAAACTACTCAATATTCCACATGATGTGTTAGTGGCGGTGGGTTTATGATTTTAGAAACTTTCGATTAAGTAGCAAGGTTCAACATTTGACCAATTCAATTGTTGATTTTGTTCAGTAGCTGTCGGTAGACGGTTGACGAGGTGGAACTGATTGGGCTCGTTTCCGGTTCTGGTAGTCTATACAAATCAATAGCTTTTCTAAAGCGACTTGAGATCGGTCCGATCCTGCAAAAATGTGTCTGAAATTGGACAGAGTTGACGAAAAACTCTCTCGATCCCAAATGGCTTATAATTCTTAGCTCCTTGTAATCAACATTGCGATTACAGTGTGCTGGCGGGAAATGAGAGCAGCCTTTTCTCTTTTTTTGCATTGTTTTGCTGCTTCCGCATTTTTATGATCTTCATCATTATCCTCGAGGCAATGTATGTATTCCGGTAGTCCACTTGCAATTCCGTTATGTGCTTCTGCTTCAAGTTTTTCAACTTCGCTTGCTTTTGCCTATCCACATTTGCCAGCTCATTCTGTGTGGCTGCTTTGAATTTCCGGCGAACTTTGACCCTCAGGTGTTTTGATTGTTATCGGATCTGTATGTTAGATGGTTGAATCGACAACATTGTTAATAAATATAACACTCTCGCCAAACGAGCCAAATTTCTATGAAATTTATAAGGTGCTTGAATGAATTTCATAAGATACTTAATGAAAATGAAAATTGCTCGTTCTTACATATTTCATAAGGTTAAACTTATGAATATCCTAAGGTAATTTGGTTGAGTGTTGTGGGCAAGTCACTGTACCCATAACCTCGACGTTTAAGGTTCGAATCCAGGTTGCTCCATATTTGTATTTTTTCAACATCATTATATTTCATAAGGCAAATTTATGAAATTCATACTGATTTCTTATAGCAAATAATCATAATGCAATCTTATGAATATGGAAAGTTTATTGCGCTGAGTGGAGGTATGAGAACAATCTAAATTTAGCTAAATATTTTCTAAAATATTGAAAGTTTAATGCTATGCACGACTGCTGTTGCTGCCCGGTTCCCTGCGTTACTAACAACCGTAATTGTATAACGCAGCAAAAACTAAGCCGAATAATTTTTGCTCATGAGTTTATCTACGATAATTCAATTGATTGTAATTTTTTTTAAATTTATTTTAACCTTTTTTTTATTTATACAGCGCAATTGCGTAAGCTTTACAGAGCCATTGGCAATGTTTGTAGATTAAACAAAAGAAAAGAAATTGCAGATGATATTCTGTTGTCTCAATAACATCTAAACTAAACCTAGTTCAAAATCTAAAAGTCGTACATCAGGTCAAGAAGGAAAATGATTGACAATACGACACGACAACAACAGCAACAACAACAACATATAAGGTGTCATGCAACATCCAATATTGCATAGTTTGTATTATCGTTGCAATTGAAAACCGGAATAACCCACTAGCTTCAAATGGTTTGGTTTCTTCATTAAAGAGACTTTCAGCCAGCGTCAAATGGTACACTTAGGCAAACAAACTTAAAAATTTCACATGGTTCAACTTATGAACGATTTCATTAGAATTTTTATATGGCTAATGAATTTTGTTTCAAACGACGTTGTTATTGTACGCCTTTATGCTTTCCTGGTTACAAGTGCTGATATATTCTAGTGGGCAAGTCACTGGGCCCATCTCAACGTTCAAGGTTCGAATCCAGGTTGCTCCATATTTATATTTTTTCAACAACATTATGTTTCATAAGTCAAATTTATGAAATTCATACTGATTTCTTATAGCAAATCTAGACAAAATAGTCAAAAGGTCGAAAGTAACATTAGTAAACAATGACTTCTAGCCTATCTTCTAGCGTATTTTTCTGGGATCTGCTTGCTCCAAGGACCTGACTGGCATCCATTTTACTGTAGCCAACATCTCTAACATCCAAACCTCAAAAGATCCATTGTTTGTAAACAATGCAGGTGTTCGTACCCGCAGTAACAAATGTCAGACGGGCCTCAAATAAGGCCAGGTTGCCAGGGTTGCCAGGCCCCTGGCTTGCTCCAACAAACAAAATAGCACCAGAAACAGATACAGGGAGTTATTACCTTTGCGTCGGTAGTGGATATAGATGTTAGCAACATGTCATTTCCAGGAAATTTACGTTTTAAGTCATTGTTTACAATTGTTACTTTCGACCTTTTGACGATTTTGTCTAGAAATAATCATAATGCAATCTTATGAATATCGAAAGTTTATTTCGCTGAGTGTATTACTCTCGTTCTGTATACGCAAAAAAAAAACCGCATTAGAAACTACCATTTCGAGGGTTAAATTAAGCGCAAACACCAACAATTTTCACCTGACTATAAATGCGATTGCTTTTACCATGCCTGCGATTAGATCAACTATGGTGCGGTTGATATCAATATGAGGTCTGTCAAATATACCACAAATATTGAAAGTTTTAGCATAAACGTAGTGTATTTGACCGAAATTTCATGGTAGTTTTTAAGATAGGCATTGTCGGGTAGACTGGTAGTTTTTACTACAAGATTTTTTCCTGTGTACGATTGCATTGTGGCACTCTGGTACGCTGTACAGTGCATCTTATGTGCTACACAGCGCACTAGATGCGATACATTGTTGCCATACGGAAAAGCAGTTAAATTGATGTGCGAGAGATTTTTCCGGTTTTGAACTGTTTCTCGTTAGTCTGTTGAGTTATTCATTGCCTGCAGAACCAGAAATAATATTCGAGAATCGTCTATGCAATTTCGAGGGAAACGTCAAAGTCAAACACTGTAGTGACCTGATAAAGCATTCTCTGCAGGCCAATCATTGCTCCATGACTGCTGTACTTAGTACGGTAATGTGGTAGACCGAGCAACAGATTGTAGTGTAGAAGTCGAGGTGACAAATTCACATTACGAAGCAGTCGCTACAGTCTTGCAGAGAGTCAGCGATCATTACAGCCATAGCCATGTTGCTTAAAGGCGTATATTTCGTATTTCAGATAAATCAATATATTGTTACAACTAGGCTAGGCGGAAAGGGTTTCTCTACAAAGTGTTGGGGGGGGTGTGGTGGTGTTGTTGGGGGGGGGAGGGGGGGTTTGGTATGATAATCTGTGGAGCGCAAATTGTAGGAAGCAACGTTGAATGGATTTGATTATCTCGACTTCATTATTATAGTTCAGACTCCAAATTTCAAAAAAGTACCTCAAAAAGGACCGAGGCAAAGAGCAGTACATTCAGTGATGTGAGGCAGTAAACGCTCGTAAATGTTTTAGCTATCCTGCTTCCTAACGTCTTAATTGCTTCATCTACGATAAAAGCAGGGGTCTTGACTAACCAAGAAGAAATTGGATATAGTTTTTGGCACTGGCAGTACCAGCACATCGGTCCCAAGCTCGGTCCCAACCTTAATAAATAACCTCTAAAAACATAATTCACAACGCCAATTCCTCAAATATTCTGTCTAAAATAAAACACAGTGAATCAAATAAAAACAAAGATTCTAGCAACGAAAAGTGCAAGAATGTATCAACAATCAATATGAAACTAGGGATTTGAAATTGGTTCACTGTTGTAAAACCCTTGCAGACAGCACCTTGTAATACATTCTTGAGCTTTTCGGTACTAGAAGATTTGTCTTTGTTTTGATTCGATGTGTTATTTTGACAGAATATGTGAACTATTGTGTGAGTTACGTTATTAGGGGCGAATCATTAAGCTTGGGACCGAGCTTGAGACCGATGTGCTGGTACTTCCTGAGCCAAAAACTAGATCCTTTTTCTTCATGACTATCCAGCCGCTGAATGTATTACATGGTGCAAGGTGCAAGGTGTACTTGGGACCAATGGGGTTGCTAGCTGTAAGCCAATATAAGCAACAATCAACAGCCAACCCCCGGGGGGAACTTCTTTGGGCCAAAAGATAGGGGGGAGGAGTGTTTTTTGGTTTTTTTTTTTTTGGGGGGGGGGGGGGTGGGGGGGTGGGGGGGGTATAGGGATTTCGGACCGACTTTGATCATTGTCAAAATTACCATTAAAAATTGTTGACTAGTTTACTATTAAAAATGTAAAAAAAAATCTAAAACTTCACAATAGGGGCATTATTTTAATTTTATTTTTATTTTGCTGAAAATGTCTTTATTGAGAAGTTTTGGATTTTTCATCCATCATTCAACAAACCACGTTTAATTAGAATTTCATTTGAATTTTTTAGAAGCATTTTAAAATTTTCGTCCTAAACTTTAACATGGGAGCTGTCAGATTAATCACCACTCGGTGTCTTCTTCTTTTTTCGACCTGAATTCGTCATTATAGAGTATCATGATATCAAATGCCATGCACTTTATTTCCAATGAAAACTAGATGTATCAATGCTGATATCAAGATACTCTATATCACGTAATATAGGTTGTAGTGCGAACGGGGTGTTACGGTTCCGTTATAAGACATTCCAACGATTTATTTCAATAAACCGTAAGATAATGATACTGGATAACATATTATTACGAATTATTAACGTTATTAATGCAAGAGCAAATAAACAGAGCCTCTTTTTGGTGCCTAGGGCCTTTCGAAAAGTTAAGCTTAAAAATAGTGCAATTTTCCATTCGTACTCTTCAGTAGTCCCATGGTGATTTTAAAATGGTGACAGCAAGATACGTCACTTTTTTGACAGATCGACATTGTCTCCCTCATCGTTTTGTCGAAATAGGTTTGTAAAAATTTTATCTGAAAAAAGTTTTGTGTTTTTGATCATTTTCGTGCATATTTACCTTATCATTACTCCGTACTAGCTTAGAACCGAAACTTATCTTCTTAATTCTGAAATTTGAAAATAATTACCTATGCCTGAAACCCTTCCTAACAATAATCAAAGTATACACCTGGGTTATGTAATTCCAGTATCTGCTGAAGTAACGTTCTAATTTTTCTCATTAATCCTCTCCGCAGACGACGTATTTTCCATTCAACGAGATAATCCACTGAGCAACAGCCGCAATGGGTCACGGATTCGGTGAGTTGGCCAAGGTGCGTGGAATCGTCACCCATAAGATTTCCTCGTACGAACAGAGGGCTTTCGCTGGATGGTGGACCAAGGCAATCCCAAACACCCTTCGACGAGTGCGATCCCAGATCTTCATTGTGATGCCTCGTAAGTTTTGAAATTCCTGTTGTTAGATGTGTGTATTTCTCACTTTTATCCAATGTTTTGCTTGCAGCATTTGTTATGGGATATCTGGTGTACAACTTTGTCGAAAATATGCATACCCAGATAAACCGCAAGAACCCAGCCGACTATGAGAATGATTCCTAAAATGGAATGCTCTACTGAAAGATGCAAGCTACATTGAATATGCTTTCTATCTATCTGTAAAAATCGTTACTAGAGAGGAATAAATCAACCGTTCGCCAACAAACATTCGTTTAAACACTTGAGTACGGAGTAATCGAAAAAAGAAATTCTTGCATGTTCTACAAAACCGGTAGTTAAATTCTTTTTTACAGAATGTTATCTTTTATTATAAAGCATGAAGTAAGTGAAAGCTTTGTCATGCCTGAGAAGAATTAGCGCGGGTGAAAACCAAATGAATTTGTATTAGAATGTGAGCACGTTTGTTGGATTTATAGAAACAAATTAAGATCATCCAACACAATTTCGACATAGAATTCACACGGAATGCGGTCGTCTAACTTTTATGAACTGATTTACGTTTAAATATCTACGATCCACCTTAAACGATTCAAGGAACATATATACAGTGCTGTTCCAGCAGACGCGGATTTCGCGGATTAGTCACGACTACATGGTCTCAGTTGTGAAAATCGCGAATTCATTTTATTGTGTTACGAAAATCGCGGGTTGGTGGTAGAAAAACGGTTAACATGTCATGACAGGTAATTGTCAGAATCTTTTCACTCGCAAAAATGAAAGTTTGATTGCTTTTTTCCAATTGATATTTGTAAACTTGCATAACGTCACATTGAGACGCAGTATGAAGAAGTTTATGACGCCATGTTCGCCGAAGATGTATCAAATCGAAAAAAGCTTTTTTTAACAATTAGTGTTCAGAGCGAGGAAATCATTATCAAACAATCAAACGGCGTTCGGTGACTCGGCTATAGCCCAGTTAAAAAGCAAGTAAACTTCAAAAATCAGCATTTGACATTTTGTTACAAACTGGTAATGACTAACTGGTAAGGTAATGACATTGAGGAAGTTAAGAAAAAGGATATTGACGTAGAACGTTGTTTTCAAAACAGGGGTACGCGTTGCGAGTACGAGAATTTGGAGCGTCACGAAATATGCTTAGGTTTTGAACGTTATTAACTAATTCATTTCATGATCGATTTTCAAAATCTTTGCATCAATCTATCTAGAATATTTCTACACATCAGTTTTAATATTGAAATTGCTTGATTTTTAACATTAAGCTATTGAAAATAACGTAAATACAAGGTGATGTCTTATAATGTCGATAAGACATTCTAGAGTAAATTTACCAAATGCACAGTATAATCCTAGGCTAGCACAGACTTCATACTTAAGTAAGGAACGTCTCCTAGGCAGCCATGAATGATATATACCGGGTACACCTTCGCATTTAGATTTAGTTTTTCGGCGGTCGTGGAGCTGTGCAGAGCAAGATCTGCTGTATGAACGCATTTGGCGGTAGCAAGCTTCCTATAGGGTACACTGGCGAGCAGTCGTTGTCCAGATAGGAGTTGGTGCAGTTGGCTGTTGATGCCGATGCTCCCGTCAACCTCGCTGCGAGAAACATGGCTGCTGAAGCCTACGAGTTGGCGGGAAAAAGCCGCCGGTGAACGAGACAAGAATCATCCCACGTCACTTGCAGGTGGCCACCCGCAACGACGAGGAGCTGAACCAAGAATACCAAGAAGAAAGCCCAAGTTCAATCGTGAACCATGTTTCTCCCCCGTCAACTAAATCCGTCCTTTTCAGGACGTCCAAATCAGTTTGCTAACTAAAGAGCTTGTTTGGTTGAATTTTTCTCTTGTGCTGTTTGAAATTTCAATTACGGGGCCCCGGCTGAACATTACTTTAAACGCCGCATCCCGGAGTAAATGGCAAAGCGCGTTAAACAACCAACGAACGAAATTCTATAACAAATGATTCGAGCCAAACTGCAACACGTCAGACCGACCGTGTGTACAGATCTATAGTATACAGGGTAGGTTGAGTTCGTAGTAGTTCCTAGTTGTGCATAGCGGATTTGTATTGATGCCTCTATATAATAAATCGACATAGAGTTTTCATTTGGGCCAATGTCGCAAGCGTAAACAATGGTTTCTTCCGCAAATTTCTCGAGAATGCTAACTTAATCATAGTGAATTACCACGATGATTGTATAGAAGAGGAGTTCCCCTTTACAATAGAAGTGGTAGTTTACTTGAGCGAGTTCGCATTTTTCAAGAAATTTGCGGAAGAAGCCATTGTTTACGTTTGCGACATTGGCCCTTATGAAAACTCCATGTTGAAATATTTCATAAAATGATTCAGTATTGAACATAACCAATTGCTTAATAACTTGTTTTAGGTTTGCTTTTTTGCAATCGCTGCCCGCTGTTTGCAGTGTTTTAGGAGCTGAAACGTCTTTATCCTGCAATCGATTTGAAAACTGTTTCTTATGCGAATATTATAAAAAAATTAAAAGAGCGATACGATAAAGTGTAATCGGACATTCCGATGCGATAAAAGGTCAGATGTAGAGTTCAAAGGCCAGGTGAAACGAACGAAAATTTCTTGTTGGATGTTAAATTATTAGCAGATACGTGTGACTTTGGCGAGTTTAGGGATCGATTGATTTAGGGGATACATGATAAAGATTTGCAGCAAAAACCGAGGCAAAAACTATTGGATGAAGAGAATTTAACGTTAAAAGTGGCAAAACGGATTTTAAAAACTAAAGAGGTTGCATCGAAGTGTTCGCAGGCGATTAATAGAAATTGAGGCGATAAAGGGAAATTGAATGTTTTAGGCAAAAATGCCTAAAGAGGTTATACGTCAAAAAGTGAATAAATTTTAGGCATTTTGCAGCATGTGAAAGAGATTAGAAACTATGCATTTTTGAAATGTGATTGTAGGAAATAGTCACTTTATTTAATGAAGATGGGATAAGAATCTCAGCGCCAATATATCAAATCTCCGTTGGCCGTTTTAATCTCCGTATGATCTGCTTTTTTTGTAATTAACGACATTCCGTATCGATTTATCTAAAAAACCCGCACATGCAAATAAAATACACCATAGGGTATGAACATGTTTCTTTTTGCTGGGATTGATAATTTGCAGGGAAATGTTTTCATTTCCGAGCAAGCGACGGTTATGGTATCAATAGATATATATCAATCTAATTAGTGCCTCATAGCCAGTTCATGATACTGGATTCAGATTTGACTAGCAAAACCCCTTTTTTTTATTTTCACTTTTTTTGTGGCACAGCCAGTCAGCTAGAACAAATCGATGTTTCCACTTTGATGATAACCTTGTTTTTATGCATTTTTTCTATCACACTGGAATAAAAAAAGGACTTAAAAGTATTCATTTTTTGGGATTAAAAAGTATGCATTTTTTGACGTATGGAGGATGTTCTTTGAAATACATAGAATGTAGTCAAAAAATGACTACCTCAGAATTACCGTGTAGGTTCTTCAACTAAGAGCATCTCCAGGAGTGTTGTAGTTCTAGATTCATTTTATATGTCAGTTTTTTTTTTTTCTTTGGGAAATATATAACAAACATACCCTCTCTTCAGCAGCAGTTCCAAATGTTGTTCTAAACTTAAAGACGTGAATGTGTGTGTATAATTGATTCTCAAAATTTCTGTGGGCATATTCTCAGAATTCCTTTGGAATGCTCCTCAAATTTCCGCTGTAATTCCTCTCAGAACTCCTTTGGAATTTCCCTCAGAATTACTATCCCCTTCGAATTTCTCTAGAAATCTCAGAAATCGTCTGGAATTTTCCTCAGAATTCCCTTAGATTTTTTTTTAGAATTCCCCTAGAATTCTTCTCAGAATTCAGTTGCAATTCTTCATAGGATTTTTTCTGGAATTCTCCCTTTTTCTAAGTTTTTCTAAGAATTCCTCTGGAGTTCTCTTCAGAGTTCTTCTGCAATTCTCATCAGAATTCCTATGGAATTAATCTTGGAATTACACTGAAATTCTCAAAATTCCACTCAAACTGTCTTCAGAAGTCCTTGCGGAATTCTCCAGAAGTCCACTGGAATTCTTCTCAAAAATTTTCAGGAATTCTTACTAGAATTTCTCTAGTATTCTCCTCAGGATTCTTCTTAAATTCTCATTAGAATTCCTCTGGAATTCCTCTCAAAATTCCGCTGGAATTTCTCCAGTATTCCTCTGAAATTTTCCCTCATAATTCCTTTGGGATTCCTCTCAGAACTTCTCCGGAATTCCCCTTAATATTCGTCTATGGAGAAATTCTCGAAAAAAAATTTAACAACAAAGAAATAGGGAAATGATGGTAATAACAAAGAAATAGGGATATGATGGTCAGCGAGTTCAGACTTGTTGCTGCAACTTGAAATTATTAACGAAAAAGTAGAACGTATACAAGATTCAAACAGATGTACGACCGGACGTTGATTCAAAGTTTGACGTTTGACTTGATTCCATAGACACTACCACAATGACAAAAAATATATAACTTGGATGAAACGCGTTTCAAATTTGAACAAAAATAGAACAACGTAGTATTCCAGTTTTAATTTTTAACATGAAACTGTTCGAAATTATCCAACTAGAACGCCTTGCTGAAGTTGCCTTTGTTATAATTCCAGTTCTATTTTGTAACGACCATACACTCCTGGAGATGCCCGAAGGTTTTCTCCCAAACCACTTCTCAAATGGCATTGACTTAACAAATCGGGAAGGCAACCGGTTCTGGACATATCCAGGGGGCATGTTTGTTTCGCTCCAATATTTCTTGGGTAGCCCAGCTTCCAACAGTATGCATGTTGCCATCTCCTGTAGGGATCGGTTTTTACGTTCCGCCACGCCGTTTTCTTGTGGGGAATTCGCGGTGGTGAATTGGGCCTCAATGAGGGTCATTAAGTACTTACACCCTGCCGGCGGGCAGTAATTCCAAGGCGTAAAAAGTCGAAAAATCCTCATTTTACAATAAACATGTTTTTGTGATTTTGCACACTATTTGAAATTAATTTTTCCAAAATTTTATGAAGATTGGATGAAAATTGCGCTTTCTATAATTTTTCAAAGTATAGGTGTATATGGTATATATGGTCGTGATTTTTTACTCCCATACATTATAAAATGTAAGGAGAATCGGGAAAAAAGTTCATCTAAGTTTTCAGTTTTAAGTTTTAAGTTTTCACACTCGCGCACAAATTCCACAATAGGCTTATTTTGAAGATTTTTTTTTGCGTTTTTTTAAAATAGGGTTGTGGGGGGGGGGGGGGGGGGAGTGTGGGGGAGCAATAATAAAGGGTGTTCCGATCAAAATTTGGTAAAACAGTAATGTGTGTGAGTCAATCAAAGTTTTTATTAATAAGTCAAATTATTTTACTTTCTCAAGTTCAGTTAATACAAAATACAGCAGAAATATTCAGCTAAGCTTCCTTTTTACCGAATGCGAATTGCTGGGTCTTTCGTTTAACACCTGCCATACGATTTTGTACAGTCTCCTTGTCCACTTTATTCGCCGCAGAACGCCAGTTTGCCTTAACTGTTTCTCGCTCACAACAGCTTTTTGAGTCTTCTTAAGGTTCCGCTAACCGATGGCCCAATATTGTTCGATTGGGCGGAGCTCTGGCGTGTTGGGAGGGTTCTTGTCCTTGGGCACCACTTGAACGTTGTTGGCAGCATACCACCCCAAGGTCTTTTTCCGTAATGGCAAGATGCCAAATCCGGCCAAAATAGAACGGAACAATTGTGTCGCTTCAGGAAAGGCAGTAGACATTTTTGTAGGCACTCGCTCAGATAAATTTCCTAGTTGACGGTTCCGGTCGCAATGTAAACGTTGCTCTTCAAGCCACAGGTACAGATGGCTTGCCAAACCAGATATTTCTTTGCGAACTTTGACAGTTTCGTGTGCTTGAAAATATCTGCCACCTTTCCCCGTTTGGTTGCCGAATAAAATTCCTGTCCAGGAAGCTATTTAAAGTCTGTCTTGACGTAAATTTCTTTGACCTGTACCACGCATACAAACTTCGTCTGCATCGTCGTGTACAACTTTCGCGATCGTGCTATGGCCGAAGTGTTTTGTTTATCGTCGCGATTTGGAGTCACCACTTTCTTGTAAGTCGACAGTCCAGCTCGTTTTTTAGCTCTATCCACGGTTAAAGGCGCCACTCCCAGCTTCTTTGCGACATCTCGGACGGAGAGGTTGGGGTTCCGCTCGAAACAGCGGGCAACTCTTTTTGTCGTCGCTGTGGCCTCCGGCTTTCGATTTCCCCCCGATCCAACTTTCCTGGCTGTCAACAAACGTTCACCGAACATTTTTAATACGTTGGTAACAGTTGATTTAGCCACATTCAACAATTTCGCCAACTTGGCGTGAGAGTAGTTTGGATTTTCGCCTTCTCGTGCAATATTTTGATGCGTTGCTTCTCTTCCTTCGACGACATTTTGATAAATGAAGTGCTTATCTCAAAATAAAAATAGAGGCATGATGCTACACGCACACATCTTCAAAATGAGGGGTGTGCAAAAATGTTTAATGCACGATGAAAGGAAATGCGTCAAGTTTAAGTCGACCAAATTTTGATCGAAACACCCTTTATATGTAAATTCATAAATCTCGTACTAGATTACCACGGTTTTACCCTTCTTACAATGACAATTAGGTTTGCATTTTCAAATATATTTACATGTTATGTGAGGACAAATTCACTGTAGTAACCCATTTATGATTTCGACTTGTCACTGCATGGTCCTCTATGTTAGCCGGAACATCCGAAATATTAGATGAGTTGTGCATTACTTTCGATCCCGAGTAATGAAACTCAAACAAGTTACATCACAGGGGGTCCTCCTCATTTGCATCTCGTTTTTCCAGTACTTTGGTTGTTACAAAACTTTAAACTCCATCCTCATAGTGCGTAAATTGTATGCTCATAGTCCAGTGACAAGCTTTTTGTTGTGCTGAAACGAAAAATTTCTAGCAGAGGCGGGGATCAAACTTCCACTTCCACTTCCAAGAATGTATAGTCAGGAAGTGAAAGTGTAAGCTTTAAGCTAATTAGCCGGATTTTTTAAAATTGATAATAGAATAATTTAAATGTATTTGCCACCAAAATAATAAAAACAACACATTTCTAAAATTGATTACAATAATAAGATTCTATCCTTATATGCTCCTACTTTTTCTTAAAATGATAACTCATTATTTTTCATTTGTTTTTTATCATAAAAATTGAAAATCGGTAGTTTTCATGCTTATACAAATCGGTAGTTTCAAAGTTATACATTTTTTTTCTCGTTTTTTGGACCACCCTATCTCAAAATATTAACGAATGACAAAATGAAAAATTCAAGTCATAAATTTTCTAAAAAGGAACAAACCTCCCAAATATTGCGTTTTTTTTAGATCCACTTCATCTTTTTGGTATAGAATTGCTGAATTATCATATGTTACGGATATTCCGGAACTTCCGGAAGACCATGCAATGGCCACCTAGAGCCATAAATTGTTCTCCACATCGCTTTACTGTTTACATTTTATATACAAATGGTTACAAGCTACAAGGTACAGCCCAATGGGGTTGTGCGCAAAGGTAACGTAGGACTACGCAGCAATCTAATTCCCATACAATTTCCAGAGACGTCAGGGCCATCCGCCAAATGATTTAAGTCAGTCGGGAAGCTACGCTTTCAATCCGCCCGGAAATGTCATTGACGAAGCTGTTCATAATGCTTATCGCTTTGGAGGAAACATCAGTATCGGATTAAAATGCTTCAGCACCCGGTAAATGTGGTGCTATACTTTTTCTTCTTCCGAACTTTGCTACTGGAACTGTTTGGCTTCCGAGATGGTGGAGCGAGAATGCAACATAAGAGCATATCCTGTTGATATGATCGACCACCTGGAGATCATTATCCTTATTGCGTTGTAGATTGTTGTGGTCTGTTTGGGAATTCAAAGTCTATCATTGCCGATAGACGTCTAGGTCGAAAAAGGGCTAATGGAACGTAAGACCAGCATTAAGAAGTAAATAGGGTACGGGACGTGTTTTAAGCAGTTTAGTCAGCACCTGAGACATTTGATGAAGCTGTACGTAACCTATAATTAGAACTGCCGATATTCGGACATTAATCCCTCTGCTTACGTCTGGTCTATCGGAACATACCTTCAGCAACGAGCATTAGGCTCAGAAAATTTCATAGCCATGGAATAAAGTTCCCAATTGCAGGGACTTCTTAAACGCATGCGGATTGCTTTCCGATTAAAAAAATGTTTTCTTCAGCTCCTCAATCTGTACATAAACTAACAATATTGTATGAGTGCGATTCTGTGCATGTGTGCAAAGGCGAAATTTAATAGGCCAGTTCACGATTTGCTGCAAACGTCAAATTCTTCAACCCGCTCCTTCGTTTTACCCATCCGCTCTCGAAAACAATCAACCAAAACATGTCGATTGCTACGATCACAAGCTCGTCTACTAGCATGCTATGAGACAGACCTACACGAACAAACTTTTAGTTTGTAATTGATCTTTAGATTTTCAATGTGTATTTCTTATTTCATTTACTCTCACGCAAATGTTAGCCAAAGCGACTGTGACGACAAACGGGATGCTTCGTTTAAAAACAAACAAATGCAAGAGACAGCAGGCTTCACGTTACAATCCTGTGCGCTACATCCATGGTTAACAAAGAAGAGAGGAAACATGGGCTCTCTGAAAAGCAACAGTGATGCCATAGCTGCCGCTCAACAGCGAAGCATTATTTATCGTTGGGTGCTATTGGACAGCTCCAAAACATGTTTTTTATTGCAAATGATAGTGCCAGCTGATGGACAATATAATCATAAGCTTAGATCAACCTCCAATGACTGGAAGAAACATGAAATAAATAGCGATTTCAGATTATCTAAATATGTAATAAATTTAACTCAATGTTCAACATCATATTCTGGCATCAAGCCTAGTTGTGAGAGAGAGAGCTGAGGAAGACATGCTCTCCGGTACACGCGATTAAATGCAAAATACACAAAGGCAACATTTGAGCGAACTTCTTCAGCTGGTAAGAAACTGATGGTTTCTAGATGATGTATTTTAAATTTTCAAAATGACAGTAATAAATTGGTAATCAATCATGATTCATGCATCGAATCATTGACCCAATAGATAAAGCTTATGATCGTATCATTAAAAGTGAAATAATTTGGAAAATGAAGGAGTTGTAGACCTATTTCCTAACAACTGATTAAAATAGTGACCCATGATAAAGCCGTTCCCTACCCTATGTAAGAAAATTCTATTGTAAACTCTTTAGATAGCATTTGGTGGCCCTTATTGATGATACGGCCTCGGTTGTATTTTCTATGATGGTAGAGGGCCACTATCTTTAACGCGTAGAAGAAACTTATGGATCTGTTAGTTCGTTGGTTGTTCAACGCGCTTTGCCATTTAATCCGGGACGCGGCGTTTAAAGCAATGCCAAGTTCAGCCGGGGCGCGGTAATTGAAATTACAAACAGCACAAGAGAAAAATTCAACCAAACAAACTCTTTAGTTAGCAAACTGATTTGGTCGTCCTGAAAAAGACGGATTTAGTTGACGGGGGAGAAAAATGGTTCGCGATTGAACTAGCGCTTTCTTCTTGGTCTTCTTGGTTCAGCTTCTCGTCGATGTGGGTGGCCATCTGCAGGTGACGTGGGATGATTGAATCTTGTCTCGTTGTCACGGGTGGCTTTTTCCCGCCAACTCGCAGGCTTCAGCAGCCATGTTTATCGCAGCAAGGTTGACGGGAGGATCGGCACTAACAGCCAACTGCACCAACGCCTCTCTGGGCAACGACTGTTCGCCAATGCACCCTCCAGGGTGCTTGCTACCACAAATACGTTCCTACAGCAGATCCTACTCTGCACAGCTCCACGACTGCCGAAATACTAAACCAAAATGCGAAGGAGTGCCCCTTATATAACCTAGGAGACGTTCCATACTTAAATATGAAGTCTGTGCTAGGAAAGTACTGTGTATTTGGAAAATTTACTCTGAAAAATCGACATTATAAGACATCACTTTGTATTTACGTTATTTTCAATAGCTTAGTGTTAAAAATCAAGCAATTCTAATATCAAAATTGATGAGTAGAAATATTCCAATAGATTGGTGCAAAGATTTTGAAAATCGGTCATGAAATGAATTAGTTATTAACGTTCAAAACCTAAGCATATTTCGTGACGCTCCAAATTTTTGTACTCGCAACGTGTACCCCTGTATTAAAAACAAAGACGTAGTCCTACGTCAAAAATCGTATTGCTTTAGGACGAGACTAATGAATTTACCATTTTATTCCAGGGGACAATAAAGTCATCATATTTCGGTAATGTGACCCAATACGATAAATTAGATAGCATATTTGAAATCAGCGGCCCAAAATTACTTGGAAACACATAACTTACCTATGTAAGATCCATTTTTAGACTTTTTCCCGCCTTTTTAGTGACTACTGACCACAGTCACCAACCTTCAGGCAGTCTGGAACCAAAGGATCAATGATGACATATCGAAGGTCTTATGGGTGAAGAGGAAAGCGGTGATGTAATGACGAGTACACTATTGTGCTTAGGTGACATGAGGTCTAAGCCTTCTCGAATGAACTTAAAACGTCTACAACAGACGTACAGTTTAAAGAGATGGTAATACAAGTAAACAAATATGTGAGTTAATTATCCATTATGCTTAGGTGATTGAGGAGGAAAGCTAATAAATATACTAAAAGATTTTTTATCACATGCATCCAATCGTATCGAAAAGTTATGATAGTTTGAATTTCGACTTCACCAGATCTTTTCATTTACTCTGTGTTTAATCGAATGAAATTAGTGAATGTCCTTCTCATCCATCCAATTTAAAAGCACTTTGAATCAATAGCTCTAATCCCAACACGGAGGCAGTACAGAAATTCGAGCCAAGTCATTACAACAGCATAACACCGCATCTGCGATTCCACGTGGTAATCATAGTAACAACTGCCGCGACGCGCGCACGTTATCCTCAAACGCGTCGGTATGTAGCTTGCTGTAGGGCGGTCGTCCTGGAAGCAGCACACTGTGCACCGACGATGTTTATTATTTTCACCAATCAAAGTGAAAAAATACGTGCAAAAACAATAGCCGTTTTTCGTTTCGCAGCCAAGTGCAAATCCTGTGGAAATTGATTGACAATTTGCATATGTGCATAAACTAGGATCTAGAGCACGGCTCCGGAGCATACTATACATCTCAATAGAACATTATCCTGGCAGCTGCTGTGGCTTTCGTGACACGACCTGCATAAATAACGGGGACGACGTTCTAGTTATTACCATTGCTGTACATCAGCAGAGGCAGACCGCCAGTGATAGTGAAGGTATGTTATTCCAATCCGATTTATTGTTTATGATGGCTATGCTATATGCACTATTGTGTATTGTTTCATCGGCTGACTGGCACCGGAAATTAGATCATTGCGTGACTCTCGCTTTCTTCTGGGCTTCGGAGGCTTTGCACCTGTCTATCTACTGCGGTCGCTGTGTGGCGTGGGTTGCCATAGAGTTGCTCTAGCAAGGGGATGTCAACCTCGGAACCGAAGCGAATTTCAACCAATTTGGCTACCATGTATGGCAGGTAGGTGTATCGTTGTGGCATATCCGAGGAATGGCAATGGTATAGGCCATTTTATGTATTTTCAATTGGAATAACCGCATTCGCTTTTGCTGTTGCATAAGCATAGCCAGACCACGGTTTTCGAATTGTGGTACGTACACGAATCTTAGGTTTTGGGATGGAATGATTTTGGGAATGCTTCAGTCGAAGGGTGCCTTTCGAGTGGGATTGACCTTCCATCCTGACTGTGGATCGTGAATTGTTAGATGACTACGAGATTCAAGAAGATGCGACGTGGTAATATGTTTCTAATCCTGAACTGTTTCACACTGACTTCAGAATCGCTGCAGGAAACGAACGGATGAAGATATGCTTCTGTACGGATTTGGACAAGTCGGTACTGATCAGCAACTTTGAGAAGCGAGGATGGGTTCAGGTGTCCGCCGACGACGATTGGAACTTTTACTGGGCTGGAACGGGAACGTGTCGGAATATTTTCAGCGTCGACAGTGGCTATCGGATGCATGATAACCAACTGATAAATCATTTTCCCAATCACTACGAGCTATCGCGGAAGGATTTGCTGGTGAAAAATATCAAACGCTACAGGAAGGATCTGGAACGGGATGGAAATCCACTGGCCGAGAAGACGGAAGTGAACATTCCCGGGGGTTCCAAGTACTTGTACCTGGATTTCATCCCGGTGACATTTGTGCTGCCCGCAGATTACAATATGTTTGTTGAGGAATATCGTAAGAATCCGCAAAGTACGTGGATTATGAAGCCATGCGGGAAATCACAAGGTGCAGGCATATTTCTGATCAATAAATTAAGCAAATTGAAGCGGTGGTCAAGAGAGGCGAAGACGTCATTTCACCCTCAGATTGGGAAGGAAAGCTATGTTATTTCTAGGTGAGTGATATTTTGTTAATGAGCTAACTATTAAAATGATTTGTAATAATGTTATAGGTACATCGAGAACCCTCTACTCATAGGAGGAAAAAAATTCGACCTTCGTCTCTACGTGCTGGTAACATCATTCCGACCACTTAAAGCTTACATGTTTCGGCTGGGATTCTGTCGCTTCTGCACGGTCAAGTATGACACAAGCGTCACAGAGCTGGATAACATGTACGTTCACCTGACCAACGTCAGTGTTCAGAAACATGGTGTAAGTATCTCCCTCTCTTAATCTTTTTCAAACTCTATCGAGACACTGCTCGCAGGGTGAATACAACAATCACCACGGCGGCAAATGGAGCGTTCAGAACCTACGTCTTTTTCTGGAAGGCACCCGTGGCAAGGAGGTCACGGACAAGCTTTTCGGCTCCATTACCTGGTTGATCGTACACTCGCTCAAAGCCGTTTCCAGTGTGATGGCAAGCGATCGCCATTGCTTTGAGTGCTACGGCTACGACATCATCATCGACAACACATTGAAACCTTGGTTGGTTGAGGTCAACGCATCGCCTTCGCTCACATCGACGACTGTCAACGATCGGATTTTGAAATATAAACTAATCGACAACATTCTGAACATCGTTCTGCCTCCGGATGGCATTCCGGAGTACGTTTTAGATTATATAATCAAAATAAGTCGATCAATTTCAAAAGGGAAATTTCTTTCAGTGTCCGATGGAACAAAATCCCCAGCCCGGATATGCTCGGCAACTTTGATCTGCTGATCGACGAGGAAATTGCAGCCCAAGACGATGGAGTCCCCAGCAGTAACGGTAAAAGTAGATCGAACAACAATCGGTGGAAATGAGAATAATTTTAAACGTGCGTACAATTGTTTTCGGTTTTTTTATTTTACTCTCCATCATCTAACTGTTCTTTTGACTCTCTGTTGACAATCGGTTGATTTGCAAATTTTCTCCGTTTTTCAGTTTCAAATTGATTGATTCAAATGCAAATGTGTCACGAAAATGATTGCGTGACTTCGATAATTACAATTAATTCACTCTAAAATCAAATTGGCGTGGTAGATTTAGTTTATCTTTGTTAAATAGTTTTCTCTTCTTGTTATCTTCTGGTATATCTTTCTTACTCGTTACTACTATAATTGTGCGAACGTTTTCTTATTTGTCATTATGTTCCAAAATCAGAGTCTCACGCCGGAAAGATGTTCATTCATACTTACCGTCCCGTCTGTCTTGTATGTATGTGGGAGAAATGTTTTGACATGAGTAGAAATGATGTAGTTAATCAATAAAAAAAAATTCAAACGAAAGTTGTTATTTTTTGCAGTTTTAGAAATAATAGAACATATATTAGTTAAATTTACTATTATCAGTTAAGGTGATTCAGCTTTTTGCCGTAAAATCCGATAGAAAACGCAAATATTGTTCAAAGTCGTCCGGCTTCATGTATTTAAATTCTTGATACAGTTAGTCTGTGGCCGGGGGTTTCACATTATTTTTATGCAGTGAAGAGTGTCCAAGTATTTCCCAGCACTTAGTATCATTTCATTGGTTCGTTATATGGTTATATTTTCAATGAAAAGTCTACTTAGGGGCTATCACTGCAGCATGCTTTAAAACATTCGTATTGAAGGATTTTTTCACCGGGAAGAGTCACCCTGGTGAAAACCTTCATTGTTAGTTTAATACCGCAACACTTGAATTTGAACATTTTTACAAAGATACTGATTTCAGAATGTTCTTCTTCTTATTTTCGGCGTATCCAAGCTTATTGCTTGTCACAATTAGTTTATTGCCAGGCTCTCAATTTAGTGTTCTATATGCACTTCCACAGTTAAGTAAATTGAGAGCTTTCGAAGTCAATCACCAATGCATGAATTTGTATATTGTGTGGCAAGCACAATGATACTCTTATCCCCATGGAAGTTGAGATTTTTTTTAAATCGACTGAACTGGGAATCGAACTGAACTCCGGTTTATTAGTTCCGTGCCTTTACCGACTAGGCTATCTGAGGCCCCTATTTAGTAATGTTCATCTATGTTATTATGAAATTACAAAGAAATGAACCGGGACTTTTGACCGTACAATAGGACTTCGGAATATATTTTCTTGTTCCCGTTTTCCAGCAATTTTTCTTAATGTTTAGATCAAGGTTTCACTCACGTCAGTGCGGTGCAGTCCTGTTTTGCTGTTTCACTCTTCGTCGTTTACACTGAGTGAAATTCACCAAAGAGAGCTATAGCTCTATAGAAATGTGCACCCGGGTGATTCTTCCCAGAGAAATCGCAACCCTGCTTAGGACCAATAGGGTTGCCAGCAGTGAGTCTAGTTTCATATTGATTGTTGTTATAATCAAGCTTAATCAAATATTTAGCTAGCAGCATACGGTGACTGTCAAGAAACATTCGCGGTTTATGAATAAAAAATAAAAAAAGATATTGAAACCGTCTTCAACTCGAGTTTTTTTTCTTTTTCCTCTGTTCGGGACATAAACCACTGCGACCAGTAATTTGATCTATTGTGGTATATCCCGTATCCTTTGTTAAGTGCATGTCGAGTTACGTCATCACTATTGAGAAATGATGAAGTAGTCGGTGTTTTTACCCTTCTTACACCAAAAGAAGGGTATTAAGATTGCTTGAAAACTTGGCCTTTTATCCGAGGCCCAGAGCGCCGAGTTTCATATACCATTCAACTCAGCTCGATGAACTAAGCACATGTATGTGTGTGTGTATGTGTGTGTGTATATGTGTGTGTATGCGTTACAAATAATGTCACATCGGTTTCTCAGCCATTTGTGAACCGATTTCAGTTCTGTTGATGGCAAATGAAAGCTACAACATTTTCATAGAACGTTATTGATTTTTTTTTTCATTCGGACATTTCTTTACGAAGATATGAACAAAACAGTACTTGACGGCCTATTATAATAGTAATCAAACAGTTTAGTCTCCGATTACATACTGAGCTATTTGTGTACCAATTTTTGTTTTGTTAGCGCCAAATTAAAGTTATAAAATCTTCAAATAACTGGTCAAAATTTCATTATGATTGGATAATCCTTCATGGAGATATGACCAAAAAATACCTGAGAGCACATACTTGTTAGATGAAAATATACTTGTTGCAGTTCAAAACCGAACAAGACCACTCAGCCCAAACAATGACGCTTGTATTCTATTGTTCTGCATCTGGTGCGTTGTATAGCACATATAGAATTAGAGCAGGATCGATTGGCTCGAGTGGTCCGGTTTTGAACTGCAACGAGTGTATTCGAAAATTACACAAAGTCTCCATTTACGATAACTACACAATTTTCAACGAACATGTACTTATTAAGCATCTTGAATCCATATCGTTCATCAAAATTGACGCTTAGGATTGTCAAATAATTCATTCTATGGACTGATTATATGGAATTTCTAATATTTATGTAATTTCCCCTTTTATATAACTAACAAAAACAGGTCGTTAAAGACTATTAATGCCAATATTTTAATCAAATTGATGAATAATACGACAAATAGTTCATTTTATAAACTGGATGTATGACATGTCGAATATTCCTGGATCTTCCTGGAATTTCTGATGAAAATATGTATCCAGTACCATATTGGCCACATTTGAGTTCGTAATTCTGGTGAAGTGTAAGAAGGGTTCAGTCTAACCATCGGTGGATTAATTCGGGTTTTTTTGGTTGTTGTTGTTTTTTTTGGGGGGTGTGGTGGGTTTTTTTTTTTTTTTTTTTAATTTTTTGTGTGGGGGGTTCTCTTCGGGGCGCCCTCTTTAATAAATAATGTTCATTTAAAACAAAAAAAAAAAACAATTCCACTATGTATGAATCATCCCCCAAATAAAATAAAAAAAAAAGAGAAAAAGAGTATTGTATAAATAAAAAATTTTTTTTTTTTTTTTTTTCGCTGGGGGGGGGGGGGTGGTGTTGTGGTTTTTGTTTTTAATAGGGTATGTGTCCCTTGACTCAGCCTAATATGCAACAATCGATTACATTTTTTATTATAACTCATAAGGTATTTGAGCTGGAAGTGATATTGAACTAGTTATACACTTGCTTAGATATGTTTAATATACCATTTGGTAGAAGGTACCATGAAAAGTTACACAACTCATTTTATAAAGTCAGAAACTTTGGAGGAGTATGGATGTAATGTCGGTCCATATGCGCCAAATTGGGTCTATTCATGGATGCAAGTTCGTCTCATTCGACAGATTTGTTATTAAATGTTGTCTTCGTACGATTTTTTTTTACTGATTTTCTAATTCAATACGTTCCCAGCTATATTTGCTCTACCCAACAAAAAATTTCATAAATCAAACTATACTAAAGCTGCTAAGAAACACTTAACTGATTTTCACATATGACTTAGCGACCATTTGATAATCAAAACATTATAATGCACTCTTCACAGATTTTGTTCTTTTAGTCTGGGTTTAGATGAGCCATATGAAAAATTTTGAACCGAAACTCAGACATTTTTATTGCAAGCTTTACCAATATCAACATTTTTACTATGCTTTCCTTACAACAGGCCATGGTTGGGAACGTGGAAAAAAATATGTTCCTAACATTGGGTCTATGGTTTTCTTGTTAAATCATTGTTATTATACCTATATGACCTGTTAGTTTATAACGTGTGACTATTTTCTGTACATCTTGGCTGCATTATTCGGTTTATAGGTTCAATTTCTGCAAATTTAGATCATTCGAAGATCGTGTAGATAATCTGTTCAGCTTAACCAGTAAAGTCATGTTGTCTAAAAAGTTAACGAAATCGAAAATAACGTGGAAGTGAACAACTATTAATTGATCAAAAATGTCTCAATGGCTTTGAAATAAATCGGCCATCCTGATAGGAACATCATTTTGTTGATTATCGTCGAGTTAATGACATTTTTGGTACATAGGCCGAATGAAGGAGCTAGGCTGACATTACATCCCGTTACCCTATGTTCCCTAGTTTGAATTAATTCGCACTAGGGTTCGGTGGTAGATCTGATACCCCGTAACGCACCACGAAAAGGTGATCTACCAACGTTACGGGTCGCGCTCGAGGTTAGCGACTGAACATTGAGCGAAGAGCGAATTACGACAGACAACTTAACCTTAAACCCGGTGGGTCAGATTGGACGTTTTCGTTTTGGGAATAGTTCTACAGGCTGGAGCGGGAATCGAATCCCCACTTTATGGCAATCGCTTGAACGACGGGCGACGTCACTAACCGCTTGACCACGAAGCCCACAGTTTTGTTTTTGAATACATATTTCAATTTGGAATTACTATATTGAGATAATAAGTATACGGCCGGCAGAAGACATTTTAACCTTCGTTCAATGGTAATCATTTGTGTCAATTGTCAGGAGGTACCGATAATATAACATTAATCAGGGTATTGGGAAAAAGCATTCGCGGCATTGAAATCTTTTTGCAAATGTTCGAATAAGCTGCAACACTACATCTAAATGGTAGGTGGATTCTGTATCAACTGCCGATGAATGCTTTGTTATCATTTCAAGAGAAATCGACGTTTAAAGTCATTGTTTACAATTGGCTTTTAGGCCCTAATCATGAATGACATGGCTTTCGATCCTGTCTTTTAGGTAATAGCTGTTATTGAATCCGTGGTGGATCTCACTAGGCTATGGTGACTCGTGAGAAGATACTTGACTAATGAGTATGAAGTAATAACTCTCGGCAGCGCTTTAATTTTGGGATAAATCAATGATTCTCGCCCATCCCAGCAGTGAAACCAACATGCATGAGTACGATAATAGAGAAGCCGCAATTGGCTGCTCTTTACAAAATCCATTCCGTGCATTGTACAAAAAGATGTAATTATAGCATATTACCAGATAAAAAAGCAATATGAATGTTTCATACATTAAACGAGACATTTGTTCTATGTAGAAAATCCACGTTTACGAAACGAGTGCTAGCTTATTTACGAAAATAAAGTTTCAGCGTAGTGACTCGTTCAAAGAGATTGGTTTCTTTGTTGAAGAAGGAAAAAACGATGATCTGAAAGCTGTTCTGTATCGAAGCTGTGTTCAACAGCTGCATAGACCAATTCATTTCACCGAAGAAACTTGAGGGTGTTCCGGAAGAAAGTGAGACTTACGATGTTTGGTTTGGTGACATGCAAAGGGTTTGAAAACGCCTCTTGTTGTCATTGATGCTGGTGTTAGAATTATTAACAAAGTGTGTGTCGGTATTTTAGAACGGATTTTGCTTCCCTGGGTTAAATCGGACCCAACCAGAGGGGATGGAAAACATGTAGTTTTTGCCGAAAGCTCTGTGTCCTCCTAGGAATCCGGATTCTGACCCGTTGGAATAATCGATTTGGGCGTATGTTGAAGCACGAGCCTGAAAACCGGTTCGAACCTGTTTGATATCATAGCAAACTAATCAATGGTTCAAAACAAACATTAACTAAAGCTTTTAACTTTTAACTATTTGTAAGTCTTCAGGTTTATAATATCTGGACGCACTGTTTTTTTTTACTGCAGCGATCCTAGTGGTCGGATCTGGATCTGGACAGCATTTTGTTTTGAAATGTTTCTTTTTCAGTGCTGAAATGTTACTCACGATTCATTTTGTTTCAAAGAAATTATACTTAATGGAAGCCGTCAACCGAAAATTGATGTGACACCCACTTCGAAAATCCGATGTGATCAGGTTAAAAAATCGTGAAGTCGTTGAAATTGGCTTAATCGACAGTGTGCACACTGCAACCGGCCAGTACCCATTAATGGGTAAAAATATACCCAATTTTTTGATTGCATATAAAGCTGTAAGAAAATGGGTACTTTAAAAATAAAAATAATGCATATTAATTACCCATTTTTTATTTTGAATGAGAGACCAAAACATGGGTATTTTTCTACTCATTAATGGGTAAAGAATATCTTAGCATTCTCCTGGCTCGCTTTGTATAGTAGAAAGTGCGCTGTTCGAAAAATAAAACAAATTTCGTGTCGGTATTCAGTCTGCGAAAACGCGTAGAATATGGAAGAACTGAAGGCTAAATTGGATAGCGACAGCTTCCAAAAACTGAGAGGTACGTTAATAATTTAATATAATAACATAAAAGTAACTAATCTTCAAAATTACTTTCCATGTAAATTACTTGTACATCTCACCAGATGAGGGATTCGAAAAGCTTCTAAGGAGGAGTCTCATGACGTAGGGCAGGATTTGGCGGCTCCAATAATTCAATGGATCGAGGTTAACAAATATTGAAGATTTACTTGTTTTTTTTTTTTAATAATAATTGAGTTTTAGATTTGTAGGATTCCGAATACCGGATACTGCACTGGAAGAACATCTTGTAAAGTATGTCGCATGGAAACTCAATGAGTATGGTGTAGCGGTGTGGCAGCCCATTTTATTTGTAATGGCCGGAACTATTTCCGGTATATTGAGTCACAGGTAATCAACTGTGGAACCGACTCAATAACCGCTCTGGATATTTTTTCCATGTCGTTTACGGTGTTCGAATCCCGTTCTCCTGCTTTGGTTCAGAAGTTACTGGAATTCATTGAAATGATATCCCCTGAGGTCAGACAAACGAAAATAATAATAAGATATTGGCTAAAAGGTTATCGTTACGAATAAATTCACAAATATAAATACAAATACAGTAATTGTGACCTAAAATTATGTTTGTGCTAATGCTCATTATTCAATATAACAACAAAAAACAAATCACGAAAAATGGATATTTCATACCCATTTCGTAAATAATAAACATTTGAAAAAATGGGTACTTCATACTCATTTCCCAAATAACAAACGTTTTGAAAAATGGGTAAAAAAACCGATAGCCTGACGTACAGGCTCTTTACCCATTAATGGGTAAAAAGGTTTTACCCATTAAAGGAGTTAACCCACTTAAGTTCGGCCAGTAATGGGTACTGGCCAGTTTCAGTGCAGTGTTCTCAAACATTTCCGTGAGTGGCATACTATCAACCGAGAGGATCATAGCAAGCGTCGTTGTGGTACAAAGCATCGGAAGTTGCATTTGAAGCTGTTGAGAACGATTAGGGCAAACCCAGGGCTGTCGGATTATGATATCGCCAAGAAATTCGAGTGACAGCCAAAGCACCGTCAGAAGGATTCGTTTGCAAGAAGGATTTCGATCTTTTCGGACCAGTAAGTAACCAAACAGAATACTGAAGAAGAAGCAGATGGCTCAAAGATGTGCCCGGAGGTTCTTACGAAGTCAACGAAACGTACGTAAAGATTGATTATAGGTAGCTTCCCGGACTTAATTTCTATAAAGCCACTGGTCGAGGTGATGTTCCTAGCAAGTTCACATTCGTTTTCGATCTGGCAAGGTTTTTGCAAATCCAGGTTATTGTGACAAACACTACTATGGATTCCAAAATGTAGGTATAACAGTGCCTGAAAAAAATGTATTTTTAAGTAGATCAATGCTCACAATAGATCTGTTTCAATTTCAAACCTGTTAAAAGTTTTAGAAATAAATGGATGTAATATCCAAACCACCCTTTAATAAAAGATGTTAAGAGTGAACATTTGAGGCATTTCTTCTTATCGTGCATTTAAAAAACCTAAACCAAAATGATGCATCTATTTTTATTTTGACATTTGTTCTTCGTTTATCAAAATGGTGTTCAAGCAAGATAAGCAACGTACCAATATTCACTCACGCCTCGAAAAAGCCCAAACTACTCGCATGAGTGAAATCGTTTAAAGTGGTCGTAATAGAACTGTTTGGGAACGTTTGTTGACTGCTAGATAACCTGGATAGGGGAATATCGAAAACCGGATGTCACAGCAACAACAAAAAGTGTTACCAGTGGTTTCAAGCGGCACCGAGATATCGCAAACAGGCTGGGAGTGTTTTCTATAACTATACATCGAGTTGAAAAACGAGCCGGACATCAAATCGTGACGATAAACAAATCAGGGTGGCCAGAGCACGATCCCAGAAGCTATACATGACAACGCCGATTAATTCCGAATGGGTTGTATCAATCAAGGCGCGGAAGAGTTAGAGCTCGGTAACCTTCTATGGAAAAAATGAATCTTAGTAGCGTCCTTTGATTGTTTGACAATTTAAAAAAATGAAATGTAGAAAAAGGATTCAAACTAAGATCCTGATCTGCTTAGTGTTTATTTTAAACAGATTTTAAGACGATAACGAACACAATGTAAACATTCACATGAAAATTAAATAAAATATTTTTGTGAAATTGGGAAAAGTAGGCGTGTCAGGGTGTCTTTGAGACAGACTCAAACAGAATCAACTAATACAAGTGTAGAAAAGTCTTCAATGAAAAAGCCAGTCTGCTTCGTTGGATAATTGTTCATTTAATTGGCTTGTTTTTATTAAAAGAAATTGTTAAAATATATATTTAATATAAATATAAAGACCAAATAAAATTACAATTTTCTAACCACTATACACGGTTCTTGTTTGTTCATAATTGTTTCTTGTTTTCTGATTTTTTTCCACTTTTTCTCAACATTTGTTGGATAGTATTCCTTTCGGTTGCGGTTCTCTATGCCATCGAAAAACGAGTTGATTTCATTCGAGTTTTGGTTGTTTTCTTCAAACCATTCCTGTTTGTTTAGTTCTTCTCGGTTTTCTAATATTTTGCTGGTTTTTCTTATAGTTTTTTTTTTTATTTTATTAACTAATATTTACAGGAATTTCTTTATACTCGCTAGGATTAGAAACTTAACTAGTGATAGTTACATGACAGTTAATAATTTATTTTTGTCCTACCATACAGTTTAGATCATTGTTTAGTGAAATTTTATTGTATGTTTTTCTTTATTACATTGTTTCATTATATTTAATCTGTCGCTAAATACAACGCTAATTATTTCGCCAGCACTAATGCACTATCCTGCATCGTCAAAAAGCCCAAAAACTAAAAAGAGTATTTTCAAATACACAGTCTAAAAACAGAGAGAGCTTCGTCCATTATACTTTGCGTTGCGATCAATGCAAAATTTCACACCGGCACACATGTGCGTGTGTTTGTGTATTGGTTGTTGTTTTTGTTGTTCGCCTAAGCTGATTTCGCTCGACAAAAATTAAATAATAATAAAAAAAAAACATTTAGAGCGCCGAACATTTACCATACAAGAGCTCGCGTACAATATTTACACGTACAACAAAAACGCAAATCGTGAGTCGAAAAGCGTGATGACGAACTAAACCCCGCTGTCATATGAGACAAACACAATCAAACATCCTACACGTAAATTTGAGTAAGTGGAACTGGATGTCAGTTTTCTCTCTTCTCAGATCGGGTTGTTTTTGCTGATGAGTGAGGAATTTCACAAAAAAATATAGCAGATCGTTTGTTGTTTCTATAATTTTCTACATGCGCTTGGCTTCGCTAAAATACACACACAAACATACCGGTTCTTGTTTGCTTCTTTTCATTCACAACTGGTTTAAATTCTATACAATTGTTAAAACTACCAGTTATAACCAGTTTGAAATTTATACAGCATTTGCAATGTGGTACAACTGACAGAAGGAACTAATATTTTCTTTTTCCATTTTCTTATTTGTTTACCTATTTGTGTTCGAAAACAAACTGACCTACAGTAGTAATTGGTTGCTTGCTTTTACATCTAACAGTATTATTTCGTTCAGTGTTTATGGGTGTGTGAGTGATTCAACGCCTGCTGGGTCAGCAGCATGAATGCGCAATTCGACCATCCTTTCATTTATTGTTATGGGGGTTCCAAAAACGTTATTGTTGTGTTGTTTTTCTGTCACTGATTGTTTACAGCTAGAATTTCTGTCTTACTTCAACGCGTTATTTCATCCCTACAAATAAAAATGCACTTTCTTACATTACTCAATATATCTTCCCTTTCGTTTACCTTCCTAGCGAATGTGTTTGATTGTTTCATGTTATGTTTTGTTTACTTCTCTATTTATGTTAACAGAATTAAATGTAAATGTGGAGAAATAAAATGTTTTGGTACCGAAAATAAGACTTGGTAATAAATAAGTTACACTTAACAATTAACTGAAATTGACTAGAATTGTGACAATCGACCGGTTTTGAAATAAGCAATAGAACAGTTTGCCTTTGACGTTCGATTGTAGCATGTTATTTTGTTATGCTTCCGTTAGATTAGGTTCAACTTGTGTATGAGTGTATGTGTGTTTGCTTTCAGTATTATTTGTTAATGTTTTGTAACTTTTGTTAGGGCAAGTAAATCAGGGTTACGTTCTAGCCACGATGTTGCTGTTTCGATGGAAACAATCGTTCACGTCTGTACGGTAATAAATAATAAAAATCTTACAAACAGGGTTATTCGCCATTCTATATTGTGGTTTAGTATTTAGGGCTTTTTACAAACTATTCAACTACTATGTACACTTTTTCAACTGTTTTTAAACATACTTTTTTCGACATTTTTGTTCGTTTTTGCCTCACACGTCAAAGTTGCTTTTCCGTTAGGTTTTAATACTTTCATCGTCAGTAAAATTTCCATTTTTTAGTTTCCACGTTCAGGAATGTATGCTTCCGGGCTTCGGTTCAATTTTGTGGAGGAAAATTTTCAAACTGTGCATCCGAAATAGATTCAATATCAGTCGAGTGTGTTGAAACAAAATACCGTTGGGAAAGTTAACTCCCGGCAAAAATTCGTATCTGTTACTGCAATTAAAAAGTGTGTGTGTGTTTTTTCTTTCGTTTCTGCTGTTCAACACATGATCGGGTGCTTTTGATTTTTGTTTCAACATTCTTCAA
This sequence comes from Aedes koreicus, assembly GCA_024533555.2. Taxonomy (NCBI): domain Eukaryota; kingdom Metazoa; phylum Arthropoda; class Insecta; order Diptera; family Culicidae; genus Aedes; species Aedes koreicus. Next base: position 102,508 of record JAHHFK020004488.1, read on the forward strand.
GTGAACTTTCATTGTTTAATTTCCTAAGCGTTGTTTTGTTTGTTTGTTTTGTTTTATACTAATCGACTTTTACTTGATGCGCTTGGTTACATTTTTATTCGTTACTTGTTTTGTTATCTTTGATCGGGAGAATTTTATTTAAAAGAGAAAGACAGAGCAAAAGTTTGTGAATAAATGTAGAGAGAAAATACGCGACGGTAGATTTTGGATTTGGATTGAATTTGGTATAAGGTATTGTATTTTTTTTGTCGATTTGGGCGTTGTTTTGTCATAACCATATTCTAGATTTCATCTTGTTTTGTTATTTGGAGTTAAAACTGTAGTTATGTTAAATTGTCTAACTTTCTGGTTTGTTTAAAACTTTCCTATGCATTTGATTTGTTTTTGTTTACATAAACTTGTTCAACCGCTAGTCAAATTACAAAAGAATTGTACATGTAACTACACAGGTAAAACAGGTGTTTTCATATGCATTTTGGAGCGCTTTGTTTGGAGATTTGTCAAATGAGATTGGGGCATGTAACAAAGAGGGTTTATGACGATCTGGGTTTCCAGGTTTGTCGATGGATCTCAATGTGGGAGGAGAGAGTGAAGGAATGGGGGAGCACGTGCGATTTCATCATCAAATGATCCACGTGGCCATCTCATTGCTCTTGATGAACTTAGTTACCAATATACCTTCGGAGAGGTGTTGCAAACGATGTGGTCTGTAGGCTACCGGTCGCTTCGGATGGTAGCGATCGCTTGAGTAGCTTCTTTGCTGCGTTTGACGGATTTCGAGTGCGTGACTTCGGTTGAAGTTGTGCCTCCTGCTGCTGCTGTTGCGTGGCGCTACTGCTGGCTGAACTTGGCTTTGGTATTGCTGCTGTTGTAGATGAAGCTGATGAGGTTGATTGTTCTGAAGTTGACGTTGCAGCAGCGGAGAGGAGGTCTGCTGAGATTGTTGGTGGGATCTTCGTGGCTGTCGTTGTTCCGGTGCTACTGCTGTAGTCTGCTGCTGCTTCTGCTTGCGGTGATGTCTTTGGGGTCGTTGTTTGCGATGGTTTATCATTAGAAATACTACCCTTAACACTATCATTTGCAGGAGGCCCTTCAATCTTTCGTAGTACATTGTCATCACAATAATCATCGTAACGACAGGTGATCTTACCGTCCTATGTGGAGAAGGTGGATGCATTGTAGATTCCCAGATGGCGACGCATTGTTCCGAGGAAGATAACAATGGAAGGCGCGTTCGATTTTTTGCGTTGGTTTTAGCAGTGTTTGGTGTGTGGTTCGAGTGTGTCAAAGTGTCGATGGTAGTGGATCATCGTTGCAATGTGGTGGAAGATAATGTGTAATATTCGCAGTGTGGTGAACGCAAAAAAAAACAAAAAAGTTGGAGAGAAAAGAGTGAAAATTAAAATCTGTATTTTCTGTACAATGTTTTGTTTTTTTCTTGGATACTTGTACTGTTTTACGGCAGTGTTCAAAGCGAGTCGCTGAAACAGTGACTCGGGTTGACCCAAGGCGATGAAGATGGATACTTGCTGTAACGAAAATTATTTACTAAAGTAAGTGAAGCGGCGTTTCCGAATTTTATGATGTATCCTGTTATTCAAGTTAATCAACATTGAACTTGACACAATTACTTGGGCTGCAAAATGGAGAGTAGACACTTGGGATGGAGCGTGCGTCCCCGCAACATAGCTATGGTCCTCACAAGTTCCTACCTCATGCTTCCACGGGTCAAGAGATGACAAAGACCGCCAGCTAAGGGTTGCGTACTTAGCTGGTAGTGCAGCCTGGGCACTGTTGTCCTTCTGACTTCAGCTAGATTGAGGAGGTGCGTGCCGAGCGTCTGTCCACCAGGGAGGTGCGGCTCAAACAGCGTCTGTCCTGGCGTCCAGTGGCTGAGTAAGAAACGCTGTATCGTGTCAGCTATACCTAAGGTGGCAGCCGCACCAAGGCGATGTAGGCCGCGTGATCCCGGTAATATAACATGCTGAAATCTTACCCTACCACGTAAAATGGAAGTATTCTTTATACGGTATATAATTTCAGATCATCCATGGAATTCCCAAGTAATGTATAATAATTTTGAATTGTTTTCTTCCCTTGTGGCTATGATAATGCAAGTCCGTCTACAATTGCAGCAGGATCAGCAGACATGCAGATATTACAAATATTATTGTTATTATCATTTTATATTATAATATCCCTTCACAATATTTTTTTGTGCTATTTTCAGCTTCGCATTTGCATCGTTGTAAGTTTTGGCCCACCTAACTCACGTTATGTATTGGAAAAGATAGGATGGTTTTTACATTTTTTTAGAGAGGATTAGAGGATAATATACGACAAATCCTACAAAAAAAAAATTCTTCGTCCAAAATAGTTAATTAAAAAACAAACATTTTTTATGATCTTACATTTTCTATTTTACAGACATAAAGAATCATTTATGGGCCCAGTAGGAAAAAAGAGTTATCGAAGAATTTGCTGTCATTTATTTTTAATTTTCTTCGTTTAGGATTTATTGAGCTTCCGTTTTTGGGCAGTAATCATACTCATATGAAATTTATTTCGCATAATTGTTTGCTTAAATTTTCTTTTCCATTTTGCTAGGCTGCCAGGTGATCAACTTTATTTCATTATATCACGTTGGAATTTTCGCTATTTTAGAGTTTCAATCATCTAACATCGCAGCGAAAGAGGCAAATAGCGCACAGAAAAAAATTATGAATTTAACAAGCGCGTGAAATCTCCCCACGTTTAGTTCCAAGCCAAAGGAGGCGTAAACAACGAAATTGTTTGCAATCTTTCTTCCGCCATACAACAATGTTTGCAGTCTTTCATACATCAGGCTAGGTTCAGGCGTTATCTGGGTTACATTTACATGAAATATCCCATTATTTTCTGCCGAATCTGGCATTTCCTTTATGTGCATTAGATAACGCAGAAAATTCAATGTTTCATTTTATCTGTGCGGCATTGAATTATTGAATAAAAATTATGTAGTATTTCTTTACAATATCGTATTATTTCCATTATATCATGACCTTCACATTTTCATACAACAAACCTGATTTAGGTGGTTTCTGACTTAAAATTTCGTGTTTAAGTCAGAAACCACCTAAATCAGGTTTGTTGTATGAAAATGTGAAGGTCATGATATAATGGAAATAATACGATGTTGTAAAGAAATACTACATAATTTTTATTCAATAATTCAATGCCGCACAGATAAACCTTCAATTTATGACATCTAGCATTCCATATATGTCCAGTATATAACGCAAAAAATTACAGCTGTGGTAGGCTTTTGAAAATTACGGAATCTGGGGTAGGCTTTTGCACTTATTGCTGAATGTATTTTTCATTTCCGTTTTGCAAAAGGATTTTTTACCAAATCTGAGCTGATCTGATTCATGCAGCGCTGTGTGCCATTTGGCTAGTGTTTGATTTTACATTTCAATCTTTGTCATTACTTCATCATAACTTACAATATTATTATATTTGGTAATATTGTTTTATTGATTTTACTTCATAGACGACTTAAACATTACTGATTGTTATCTGATTGTACTTGCCACACAATCATACTAATGCAAAAATGGTACTTGGCATCGAAAGCTCTTAATTAATAACTGTGAAAGTGCATTTAGAACACTAAGTTGAGAGCAAGCAATAAGCTAATCGTGAAAGCAATAAGCTTGAAATGCTAAATAAGAAGAAGAAGGTATTAGGACTGCAAATTTAGTGCTGTGCAATATGTTACAGACGAATAAAATTACTAGGGTTTCCCAACAAACATCGGTGTTGAATTAGAGCTTGTTCAAACAAATTTGTAGAAGCTATTCAGCTATTCTAGAAGAAACAGCTGAATAGCTTCTCCAAATTTGCTTGAACAAGCTCTAATTCAACACCGATGTTTGTTGGGTTATAACACTTAGTCTTAAGCAGTTCAGCTTTCACATAGTTTAGTTTCCAATACATACCATGTCATATTGTGGACCCTGGTTAGTTTGAACAGCTAAAATCGCAAATATTCGGCGCTTAACTGCACAAATGTGCAAAATCACTTTATGCACTACTGTACTGAAACTAGTTACAGACATTCACTTTGAACGTCGAATGTTTTCAATTTTAGCGTTTCAAACTAACGGGGGTCCACGGTATTGTATTCAAACCTGTACGAAACGATTTTGTTGACCAAAGTTGTTTCTACCCACCACCATTTTGTTTTTTCTTAACTCAGTTTCAGCCTAACCACCCTTGCAAACTAACACCAGTGGATGGTAAAATAACAATACTGGCCTGTAAATCGAGTGAAAATGCCAGCACTCAATAACACAAACAACACCTCCGCTTTCATACTCGGGTTATCTTACCATTATTGAATACGACGTAGTCTTCGTTATCGCGACACGTTTATTGGGAATATTAACAGTGAAATAATTAACAAGTGCAGGCAACTGTTCAATAATTATTTCTGTTGTTTCTTGCAGAGATAATCACCTTGATGTGAGGAGTTTCATGAAACGGTGGGACGGCCAGTCTAGCTCTTGCTGTATTTTCTCAAACTCTTCTAGTCGTGATGGCTCGCCTTAACTGCCTCAGCATGAGAAGATTTTCTGCGGTAATACAGCATTCTGCAAAGCATCATTCAACTTATTAAGGATATCCCCGGCTTTGGCAGAGCCGACGAAGAACGTTTGAAGATGCGTTGAAACAATCTGGGACTTCGACTTTGACTAGTAGCGAATGGTAGTTTGTAATAAATTTTTCCCAGCCAAATTCATTCTCGCGTCGTTGCATATGATGTATAGAGAATTACGCCCATCTTTCAGCGTGATCTCCCGGAAAAAAGTGCCAGTCCCCCCCCCCTTTGGAGCAAAGTCAACGAGGGGGGGGGGGGGGGTTCTGCGATTTTCAAAAATGAGTCTACGTGGTTTGTGAACCGGCCGTTACTTGATTTGCTGTTGAGGTGTAGTACACCGTATCGTTATACCTTTTGTATCATTAATATCAGAACTCGAATATTGGACAATGCAGACTACTTGAAAGTTCTTTTCCAATTTTAATGTTTTCTAAAAATCAACTAATAAGTAGAGGAAAGGCTTGTCAGATGCAACACGATCCGTTCTTTGCTTGTAACATGTATAATTTTTATTTTTTCGCGGATCCAAAGACATTTTTCGAAAGAGGAACTAAAAGGCTCTCCATCATGGAATAATAACTTTGCTCAAAACACGAATTGCTTCGGAATGGTTCGTTTTGGAGTTATTAATTTTGTTTCGCTAGATTGCATTTTTGGTCTTTGTCGCACTTTTCATTTTTGTGTATTGGTTAAACCATTTGTCATTTAAATTTAAGTTTAACATCAGACCACAACATCAAACCAATCCGGAAACGCCGCATACTTACCCAAGAATCTGTAAAACTTCCGTCCCATCAAAAGCATTCACGATCCATCTTCTTCACCTGTTGCCTATCTACATAAAACAAATTTAAATTGTTATTATCGTTGTGAAATCGTTACATTTATCGTGTATAATAATCATCAATCACTCACGTAGATGTGAAGTGAAAAGAATGTGTGTGTGTGTAACCATTAGAAAGTGTGTGAGTAACCATATATTGTGCACTTTTATTTTTAAATTGTGAGTCATTTTTTTGCACAACGAAATCTTTGCTCATGAAGTTGAATTGGGATCGATTGGTGTTAATTTAAATTAGTTTTATGCTATTCGTTAAGTTACTAATGATCGGTGCAATTAGTTATCTATCCTATATATTTACAAGCATGCGATAAAATTCAACTGAAGTTCAAGTAATACGCTACAAATACAAACGCAAATTAGTAACCAAATTCGTTAGAAACACACTAACACGTACAAGAGAAAACCGAAAATTATATTTTAGAACAAACTTCATTTTTGGAAGGAGAATTGATTTTTCTTCGATTTTGACTGTGATGAGAAATGTTGTGTAAATGAATGTGTTACAATTGAAGGGAAATGGATATGGTTGGGGAAACAGGAAGTAAGCATTATTCCACCAATCGGGTAAATGTTGTGGTTGTGGTTGAATGATGAAACTGATCACTGATTGTACATAGGGGAGTAGAAACTTGTAGGACAAGACCACACTCAACTAAGAATTGGAACGTAAATTGAACAATTGAATGGGGGCGCAAGTGCTTAGAGGATGAACACAGTTCAGCAAGAGATTTCGTTGGACATGCTAATAAACGTGAAAAAGAATAAAACTAGGCAAGCTCAAAGAAACGGAATTGGCGTTTCGCTCCGGAAGTCCGCGAGTGAAACTGGTGCAAATTTTGGTGCTGGTGCTGAGTGATTTGTTTTGTTGCAAGAAAACGACTTTGCTACATTGATTGATTATTTGAAAATTGATTGTTTGCGAGAAAGGGGTGGCTGATGTATTTGTTTGAAGTAAAATAATTGTAACGGGTAAACCAAACAAGTAATGGAACTTAGGGAACAGAAGATTAGTTCAGAACTGAGTTATAACATTAATGAAACTAAAAGTTTATAACCAGTGTGGATAGAGGAAGAAAGGTATTTTCTAGATTCAGGTGATATTCTATGAAGGTGCAATTTAGACTCCTTGCTTTGAGAAGGGGGTTTCAGCTATGAGTAGGTGAAAAGTGAATGCAAATGGGGTTAGATGTGATCAGTTGTTGATTTTTTTCGGATTAAAGTTGCAAATTTACACACGCCCCCAACAAAAAAGGTTATGAATTTAACGAGAGCGTGCTCTGAGATAAATACAAAACGGTTGTATTTACATTTTTTAGTAGTGGAATTAGGTGATTGTGGAATTGCTAAAAATACACAAACATTGCTCATTTATCAATAAAAACGTGAGGTGTAGAAATAGAAAAGTGTGTTTCTGTGATAGAAGAGAAATGAAAAGGAAAATGAATCAACCGAAAAGGACCTTCCCTCCAAATGGCACATCCGAGGTGTAGTTGCGCACTTGCGTGGACAACCTTAACAACCGGATCGGATGCATCTAGCAGAAGGTTTAGTACATAATTTAAAAAAAACGAAAGAAGCATTTCGAGAACCAATAACACATTTGGCGGGAACTTAAATATCGTTCAAATGATAATAATACAAAACCGAAAATATACCAAACCATAAGATCAAAAACGAATGTTAGTGTAGTTAAAGAGTGATTTTTTACCGATGCACACAACACGCGGAATTGCTCACCAGTTGGGCACAGTAGGGGACCTGGAATGTAATTTGTTCGCAGGTTACAGTGTTATAGGTTAATATTTTTCGGTTGTTTTTTTTAATGATGAAATCGATTGATAGTCAGTATTTGTTAGATAGAAACATTTGTGTTTTGGAATGTTGAGCCTCGATTGTAGTGTGATGTGATATGTTCTGGATGTCTTGGTGACTCTGGTTTTTTTCTCTATAGTTTGAGATTTTGATTTTTGATTATGATTGCTTTTGTTTTGAAAACGATTATTTGTTGGTGAAAAAATATAGTTATGCTGATGATGTTTTAAATAATCTGGTAGGTAAAAGTGCGATTTCACCAAGCTGGAGATGACAGGCGTTATTTTCGTCATCGTCGAGGGTTTTTTTTTCAAGTAAGAGTGGGTCATCGTTGTATGGAAAATCGATCATTTTTTATCCCAAAAAATGTGAAAATTATGGCAGCAAATGACTGTTACCTTTCCCTCCGCATTGCATTTGATATGTGTTAGGAAATTTGTGTGGGAAATCTACTATTTGCATGATTCATTCTCAATACCTCATTTTAGAAGCTAAAAAATGGTGTATGCATAACTTGTTGCACTTTAACTTTAACCTATAACTTCGTCAAAGATATAAAGGCCGTTCACACCAAAATCCGGACAAAGTATTTATCCTATTTCTTAGTCAAATCACTACGAAATAGAATGAAACTTGTTATATACATAACCAATGCATAGACAAACGTGAATCACACACATTGTTTACAAAAGTGTATTCTGTATTCAAGATGGCGCCGTCTGAACTAGCACGCAGGAAATCTATCTTGCACAAATATTTAGAAAATCCCAATTCTTATGTTAGATTCATCGCAAATCGTTAAATGTGCCAAAATCAACTGTTACAGATGTGATTAAACGTTATAAAGAGGGTCTTACTGTCGAAAGGAAAGCTGGAAGTGGTGGTGAACATGGACAAAGCAACACAAGGAACGAGAAAAGAGTCCTTGCTGCTTTTCAGGCAAACCCGAAAGTGTCAACACGGACAGTTGCGAAAAAAGTGCAAATGTCAACCGATTGGAAAAAGTGAAGTCAAAGTCTGGATTGAGATCATTCCAAGCTCAAACATACCCAGATCGTAACGCAAAGCAACAAAAATCAAAAAACTTCTCACCAATTTCCATTATGTTGTCATAGATGACGAAACATACTGCTTCAAAAAATTCAATTATCTCTCGGGAACGGAATTTTACACTGCAACTAGCCGGAAAGATGCCCCTAAACATCTGAAACGGAAGTATAAAACCAAATTCCCTAAAAAATATCTGGTCTGGCAAGCAATATGTTCCTGTGGGCTAAAATCTCAGATTTTAGTAACCACAGGTACCGTAAACGTTGAGATTTACCGGCAAGATCCGGATTTAAACAAACTTCATCTATGAAGGGAGAGCATTTTATTTGTCTTCCATTCCTCGTAAGACTCGAGGTATGTCTTACGGTTGATGGAAGGCGATTGGAGATCTTTTTCTCTCCCGCCTTAGTTATAAAAGATAGAGCAATGTCGAGACCATAATTTTGCTTGGATCATACAACTAATCATAAGAAAATATGATAAACTTTTCAAAAACTCATGGATTCCAGCATTTCTCTTCACTTAATAAAACGTATTTCCAAACGTATAGTCATTTGTCAGGCAGAGAATAACACATACTGACACAATCACATGTTGTATTAATACTAGACCTACTGCGATATCTTCTTAAAGTCGAGCACTCTGCACTGAACAAGTCTGTAAATCGCAGACGAAATAGACCTATCTGTCAAAAGATAAGCTTTTTCTTGTGGAGTTTATAGGAATTTCTCACGTTTGCTTAAGGTTGTGCTCGGAAACAATTCTACACTTTCTTTTGTGTATAAATTTTAATGGCAAGAGTGAAAATTTATGAAATTTTGAGTAAAACTAATGTTTAAATGTGCAAAATTTCGTCACAATCTATCAAGTAGTTATCGAGATGGATTCCAAGCAAGATGCCATGGGATTGAAGAATGGACTAGTCGGTAAAAATATTGGCACTAGTCCAATAGATCTGAGGTACATATTATGCTTGGATCGCAATGAATCCTGGCACCGTCCATAATCCACACGGACTTAAATCCAGGGTACCGTTGCACTTTGGAATTCATCAAGTGAAAATTCTTGTAGCAATTGAAAAATTTCTTCCGGTTGAAGGTTCCATCCGTAAAAAGCATTTCAACACACCCAAAAAAACACAGGATGGAAAACCTTGGTTTCCTGCAAAACTCTCCTCTACACCGTGTCCAATATATTCTCATACACTTTTTCCTTGCATTGGTGTCGTGCAACTACTCAACATGCTTCACGTATGTGTTGGTGTAGTTTTGCACTATGTTTATACAAACGCTTTTAGGATATGTCTGATCGTTTTCATTCGGTGTTTATCTTTTACCAGCAATGAAGAAGTTTCGTGCTGTGGCGATAAAAAAGTTTTTGAAAGATGAGCGCCCGGGCGCTATTTTCAGAAATTTGAAAAACCTCGGAGTTAAGCAGGATTTTGTGTACCGAACCATCCGAAGGTACCGTGACACCTGCTCGTTGGATGACCGGAATAGATCCGGTCGTACTCGTACGGTGCGGACTGCACGAGTTGTTAAAGTGGTCAGAGAACGGATTAGACGAAAATCACAGCGCTCTGTAGGTAAAATGGCCGCAGATCTCAATGTTTCGAGATCGTCAATGCACAATATACTGCAAAATGACCTCGGATTCCAAGCTTTCAAGAAACGTAAGGTTCACTGAGTTTCGGAACCTTTCAAGCAGAAACGACTCGAAAGAGCAAGTCTGCTTTTGTTACGGCACGGTGGGGAAGAATTTATCTTTTCCGACGAAAAGTTATTCGTCTTGCAATCTCACAATTCCAGAGAGTGATAGTAATATTCCACGGTTCCAAAGTGCTGCGTGGTTTTGGGAGGAATTTGCAAGCGAGGCAAATTACCACTGGTTTTCATCGAAAAAGGCGTTGAAGTGAATGCCGTATATTATAAAACGGAAGTTTTGGAGAAGGTTGTCAAGCCATATGTACAAGAGGTGTTTGGAGATGATCACTATGTGTTTCAGCAGGACGGAGCGCCATCGCATACTGCAAATCTCGTTTAGGGCTGGTGCCGAGAAAATTTGACCGACTTTTTGGACAAGAATGACGGTTTCGAGAATCGTCTGGAGCTGGTCAAGAAGGTTAAAGGCGGTGTTATTCCAAAAAATATGCTGAAGGTGATCAGTATTATATTGCAGTATAATGGGTAAAGTTATCAATAAAATCTGGATTATCAATTTGAAATAAATAGAGTTTTACTTTGTATGAGAATATATTGGACACGGTGTATAAATGATCTTCTATCTAACTTCTCCGTAGCTTTTGCGTCGCAGCATATCCTTATTATTGAAGCTTACTTCATCCAAACACACCAAAAAACAATAGCTCTCACGATTTCATCCTCCCGAATTTGGATAGCATGTCGCTCTGTGGTTTTCCAAGAAAGTTCGGATTCATGAAGTATTGCACAAATAGACGAAACACTTATCGTCATGTGAAAGTGTGACTGAAGTCTGGTCTTATCTTCGTCAAGGAACAAGGTTCTATGGAATACAGATAAATAAGCCATTGCCGCTTATGAATCCCAAATTTCTTGTAAATTTGATTCCGTTTTTTCCTTTGAAAAAATCGTTCGCTTTGTATCTGTTGAACCATTCACAAATGGGAGAATGTGATTTTCCGTAAATTTAAGCTATATCTTTTTGAGCCATTCCTAATAAAACTTGTACGTATAATGCGTGATAAGCGGTATTCTCACTAGCATGCCGTTGGCAAACATTTTCAATGTTAAATTGTACATTTTTAAATACTAACAAGGGACAAGACAGCTCCTCATCGCGAGCAATTTCAGATTTGCTTTTGAGGTATCTCGAGTAACTCTCGTTGCTAAGTAAGCGAGCACTGTCATTTATTTTCTCTCTGTTTTTGCATAGCAGCTGTGCATATTTGATATGCTCGTACAATTTGATATCGTATTTCCTACTATTCGTTTAAGGCTTTGCCTTTTTCGAGAAGAAGTTAGTTTTATGTCTCCAATTAAGTCATACTTTGAATAAACCTATCAGTTTTGGCTTGACCTACTATTTGATTATGCAGCATAATTCCGCTAGACGGCCAGACTATGAACTGGTGTTTTGGAACAAGGGCAGGAGAAGAGACAAATGAGCTCAGTCCGCTGCATTCCAACTTAAGCTTCAAGCTTCTTAGAATCGATCTATACATATCGCTATCATGCCTCATCATTGCACTTCAGTAAAGCCGTTCGTATCACGTATCATATATTAAACATTCCCTGAACCCGCATAGTCGTGGAATAGTGTTCACCGTTGTGCCATCTTCTATTGCCATTAGCAGAATGTCCACAATGTTTTCAAACAAATTGGAAGTCAAACTTTTTGAACCCTAGCAACCGATAAGAACCGATGAAGATTGATTCGACCATAAGCTATATTGAGTTACTCGCGAATTACTCGGTGCATCAAAGCTACTCAGAGTAGAGCTGTCTCACCCCTAGATTGAAAACGTAGATAATTATGAAAAACCAACTAGCTGTTCGATCATCCTCAAACAACAATCAACCCGACAAACAGATTCTTGCACTGACCCAAAAAAAAATCCCGATCCTTTGAAGTCCACGCAGAGTTAATCAATAAGTTTTCAAGCAAATATTGGGCAGATCATCACAAAAGGGACGATACTGAAAGTGAATATGAGTTGGAACATATCGCCATAAAGTGACAGAACGAGTAGCGACAGAAATTTCCGAAATGAAAATTGTGTCGCTAGTTTGACTGGCGCTGTTCGATTCGATGCTGGCGCTACAATAAAGCTATGTCCATTTAGAATCCGGAATAATAAAATCACCTGTATCTCGGTAACGGATTGACGTACAAATAAGTTTAATACATCAAAACAAAGGTAATTTACTGTACTTTAAAAAATATCAATACAAATCATTTCTCTTCGTTTCTAATGAAAATTCGCACTTTCTTCTTTATTCCTCCCATCAAATGCTGCACACCTCCGGAGTCAACTTCCTTGGCACATTTGTTCCACATTTTGGTCACTGCCTCGCGTCCCGAGCCGTTTTTCCACTTTTCTTAAGCTTCCGTTTCATTATTGCCCAAAATCTCTCGATGGGCCGGAACTGCGGGCAGTTGGGTGGATTTGTGTTTTTATCGATGAAATCTACGTAATTATCGCGGTTCCACTGGATGACTTCCCGGCTGTAGTGGCAAGTGGCCAAATCTCGCCAAATCTGGCCAAAACTTCACGGGACCTTTATGGGCTTTAATGAAAGGTAGTACGCGGTTTTTGAGGCATTCTTCCTTGTACAGCTTCGAGTCCATCGTCTTATTCGTCACGAACACTTTGGTCTTTGATCCGCAGCTGCATATCCCTTGCCAAATCATTAGTTTTTTTTTGGCAAATTTGTCCATAAAAGCAAACTTAAACTTCGCAGGAACATCTCCTCGTGCCGTCGCCATGTAGAATTTTTGGCCAGGAAGTTGTCCGAAATCCATTTTGACGTAGGTTTCATCGTCGATGAGCAGGCATCCTTGGTACTTCGTCAAAACCTGCTGGTACAATTTCCGAGCTCGAGTTTTGGTGACGAAACTTTGCTTCAACGTTCTGTTTGGTTGCTTGCTGGCTCGATAAGAACGATATCCTACTCGCAAACGAATTCTCTGGACGGTTCTTGCAAGCAGCACCGTATTTTTGTGCGATTTCATTATCTGATAGTCCAGGGTTTGCTCTGACGGTTCTCAACACCTTCTGGTTCAGCTTGCGGTCATATGTCCCACTACGATGCTTACCTTGAGGCACTCGATCCACGCTCTTTCGCTCCCTGAAAGCACATAATACATGGTTAATTTGGCGATTTTTAACGTTTTTGTGATTTTTATTGCGGACTACGTTGGATTATCAACGTGGGTGTGCCGAATTTTTTCTCTCCTCTCGGCTTCCATCTGGAATAACAATTGACTCACTGCACGAAACACCGTGAAATTTATACCACACTGGGTGCCTAGGTAAACGAACCGCTGTAAAAGAATTCTTGCAGCGGTCACTTTCTGTGCCGCTGCAACACAACAAGTGATTCCGGATTCTAACTGGACAGAACTTTATATCGGATCGTTTCTACGATGTACGAGGGCGATCCGATAAGTACTTAGCCTCACTGCCCTATGGCGCCATCTGTCGCGTCGCAAGAGAAATTTACTATCGTGTAGTACATTCTCGTAGATGGCTACTGTCAACATTACAGCCTAATCGGATTCGCAGTTTTGTTTTGACCGCGTGTGGAAGCGGGCGTGTCCGCGGATTTAAGAAAAATGGAAAAAGAGCAATATGGCTCGGTTATTCGATTCTTGTTTTTAAGAAGGGAAATCCCGCAGTGCAATCAAAGAGCGTTTGGATGCTCTGTACGGCGACTCTTCTCCTTCAGTGGCGGCCGTCAAAAAATGGTTTAACGAGTTTCAACGTGGTCGCACGTCGGTTTTTGGTGAGCCACGTCCAGGTGCCCCAAAAACCACTACCACGAAGAATTGGTATTGGCAGACCGCCGATTGAAGGAGCGCGAGATAGTTGAGACAGTAGGCATCTCAAACAATCATGTCAGTCATATTTTGCATGAAATTTTAGGCATGAGAAAGCTGTCAGCGCGATGGGTGGCGCATTTGCTTACTCCGGAAAACAAGCGCTGCCGTGAGACCATTTCAGATCAGTGTTTGACGCTGTTTGTGCGCAATCCCAAGGAGTTTCTGCGTCGTTGACCGTCGTTGTTCCACTGGAATACACCATAGACCAAGGAATATTCGAAACAGTGGACTTCATCCGGCGAACGTGCTCCGAAGCAGGCGAAGACTGTCCTATCGGCCGGAAAGGCGATCACCACCGTTTTCTGGGATTCACAAGGTGTGATCTACTTCGAATATCTGGAGAAGGGCAAAACGGACACAGGGCTTTACGATCCCGAACAATTGGGCCGATTCGACGCCGTATTCTCTAGATTTGGCCCCAAACGACTTGATTAGGAGTGCACGTAATTTTGCTACAACGAAGATACCCAGGTAACCAATAAGCATTAGAATATGCAGTAAATCAACCCTAAATCTGCATTTCAGATGCTACAAGCATTATATTAGCATTAAATCAGCATCTTGAATGCTATCTGTTGTAAAGTTGGATTTCCAATGCTATTTAAATGCTTGTACCCTGTAATTTCGAATGCAAAATAGCATTGATGAAGCATTATTATAGCATTGCAGTAAAGCAGCTGTATATTTGGCCAAAAACGGCATTTTTTTTGCATTTAAGGCGACTTAATTGCTTGTTAGGCTGCCGTAAGGACGCTTTGGAATAGCTTATTGGTTATCTGGATATGAAGAGAAGGTATTGATTGTTACGGCAGGCTGTGAAATTGAATAGAAGTAATTGTAATTGAGCGGAGAGCTATTTAATAGGCAGTACCCGATCACAATCTTTTACAAAGCCACCCAATGCATGATAGGCAAGGGAAAGGATATACCCTTGACTGGCAAAAGAGTGCGCGCCTGATCGTGCTCATGTACTACCAGTGAGTTTGGAATTATTCTAGCAATATTTGTTCACACTTCCCAAAGCCTACATGGGAGATAAATTATTTCCAGCTGGATGTTTTTGAATTCACAACTTCTATTTTACCGGTAATATTCTCTCGTCATCACTTAATGAACGCAGAAAGAAATACGGTTAGGTGTAGTATACTGGTCCTCCAACAGCAAACTAAAAAAAAAAGGCCATAGCCACCATAGAAGCCTTCCTTCTAGACCTCGAGAAAATGTATTTTTCAGACGGGATTCAGAAGATTAAGCATCAAGTGTATTGAGCTAAAAGGAGACTATGTTGAGAAATAAATCGCCATTTTTCCAAAATTTTTGTTTTTTTTTTGTACAGGGTGTTCAATAAGTTCCAATACAACTTTTCATCGTTGTGTAGGTGCGTACCATGTGCATTCTGTGTATTGGTATTGGTGTCAGCTTTAGCCTCATATATAGGCTAACCGACACGCACGGTTTCGACTTGCTGTCATTTGTTGTTTGTTTACCGCGCACGATGAAGGAGTACCGTGACGTCGTAGTAAAGTCACAGAGAACAGACATCCAGGCTGGAGTGCCTTCCGTGTGTAAATTTCTGTAACTGCCATTTTAAAATTACAGCTCGTATTCGTAAGTTTTGGTGAATCGTATGTTGATGGCGCCACTTGTCCGCTTCGAGATTTGACAGTCTCTCAATTTTAGTTTGGTGAAACCTAGACTAGGCGGTTTGCTTTTAAAAATTTACACAGCTAATTGGAAAAAAATGTTCGAGTCTGGATGTCTGTTCTCTGTGGTAAAGTTGTTTGCGTGAGGTCGGCGACCCGGCGACATATTCCGGCGGTTGAAATCCCACGGGGTGAAGCGGAATTTCATCTTTACCACCATCCGTCGGTACCGAGAGACGGGTTCGGCCATGGACCGTGCGAGATCCGGGCGGCCGCGTTCGGCGAGGACGCCAGCAGCCATCAAGGTGGTGAGGGAGCGGGTTCGTCGAAAAACGAACCGCTCGATCCGGAAGACCGCTGCGTGTCGATTGGGACTACCCACACCATCATGACGAAGGACCTGGGATACAAGCCGTACAAGAAACGCAAGGTTCACGGGGTAACGGAGGCTACAACGAAGAAGTGGCTGGAAAGAGCCAAACTGATATTTTCGCGGCATGTGGGTCAGGAGTTCTTGTTTTCTGATGAGAAACTCTTTGTCTTGCAACATCCGCACAATGCCCAAAATTATCGGCTATTGGCGACGATGTTGGACAGCATCCCCCCGACCCACATAAACATCCCGCGGTTCCAGAGCGCAGCGTCCGGGGCCGTATTCAGGCGTGGGAAGCTCCCACTAGTGTTTATCGAGAAAAACGTGAAAATCAACGCCGCGTACTATAAGACCGAGGTTCTGCAGAAGGTTGTGGCCCCGTCACTTCGGGACCTCTACGGGAAGGATCATTACGACTTTCAACAGGACGGCGCACCGGCCCACACGGCGAATATCGTCCAAGCGTGGTGTCGGGCGAATTTGAATGATTTTCTCGATTAAACTTTGTGGCCTCCCAGCTCCCCGGACCTTAATCTCCTGGACTTTTATGTATGGTCCTATATGATGGCCAAGCATAGCGTACAGCAAGTGAGCCCTGTGGACCATTTTAAGAAGCTCATTTCCAAGATATGGAACGAAATGCCGATGGACCAGGTGTGTGCCGCTTGCGATTCGTCTCCCAGCTAATATGTCATAAAGGTTCTCAATAAACATTGCCTCAATAAAAAGTGATTTAAAAAAGAATATCTTGTATTTTCATTTTTTTAACACATTTTTAAAGTGTATTCGAACTTATTGAACACCCTGTAGGCTAGTCAGTACTTATGGGACTGCCCTCATATGAGTAGAGTACGTTGAATTTTTCGAATTTGAATCTACTCATTTGCACTAGGTGTAAATATTCAGGCCTTATTGAAGATATGTTGAAATCATGAAGGAAGAATTTCCTTTTTGACGTTTTCTTGACCTCAAACAGTTTCATTGTTGTTTTGATGATTTTGTTGTCACTATTCACAATGCCTAAAAATTATCATTTTTCTTTGAAAAATCAGCTGAACATAGACGTTGTATTTACCTTTGACCAATTTTCTTCATTTAATTCTTCGTCATGATAACTTGAGCTTCGTCATAAAATGTAATATTAACGTGAGAGCATCAGCATAACTACTTTATCAAAATGAGCAACCATGTTTCTCCACCGGCAAAGCTGGAATCATGCTTCACTAGAGTTTTGCCTACTTAGAAATCTCGAGTAACTTATGATTAGGGCCTAAAAGCCAATTGTAAACAATGAGTTTAAACGTAGATTTCTCTCCAATCTCAGAACACATTTGCAAATTGATAGCAGCATCTTGTAGAAGAATGTTTGCTCTACCATTTGGTGTAGTTAGATATCGTAGGAGACTTGTGATTCGTGAAAAATTAACGTTATAACCCATTGTTTACAATTGGCTTTTGGGCCCTAATCATGAATTACTCGAGAAATACAAAAATCTATCCTAAACCATTCAACTGTAAACAAAGAGGCCTTTGCTAGTACGAAAATTCATCCCATTGTTTGCTCTTCTACTACAAAAATTTAGAAGCTAATTTCAATTAGAATTGAGTTGGTATGAAAAATGCAATGGCTGCCGTGAACCTGTGAAAGGCGTTTCAAATCGCCTGCTAACTTTCAACGTGCTTGCATCTGTCGCGATCTGGTGGTGTTATAAAATTATAGCCATCAACTTAGACATTGAAAGATTATCGAATCTTGGATATTTAGAAAGTTTCCATAGTTCTGTCAGTTGATCAAATTTACAATACGAGGCGTGTGAGTTGTTGTTTGGTTGATACTGTTGCTGTTGTTTGTGTTGATATAGTAAATGTGTAAGAATTTGTAGAAATCTCCTATACTTGAAACGCTAAGCTCGATAGAATATGGAAAAACAATAAATGCTAGCGCCGAAAATAGCAACGAAAATGTGTATGGCTGCATGGACTTAGCAAAAAATAATTGTAGGGACCAAACACATGGCTAAACATCAGCAACATGAAATTGTTAGCGAAAGGAGTTAGCGATACACATCCGATTCGTTCGGCTGGGTTCGATTCAATGGCAATAATTTGTACTGTTGGGGATGTAAATTAATTGGAAGCTCAAAATTAAAAGCACAGCGTAGAAACATGCCATTATTGGTTGATTAGTTGTTGTATTTTTAGCCGATTAGTTGATCAGTTTTGGATGAGTTCAATGGCGATTACGATGAACAGGAAACCGATAGAGCAAATCAATCCTAATCAACAACATTGACTTCAGTTTATGGGAAGGAACGTAAAGAAGTAACGAAAGAACTTAAAACGCTTTTCTGTTCTAGGAAATTTGATTACTGAATGTTGGCTTTCCCGAGTAGAGAGATTTCTTATCGCTAAGGGATATGGACGTTTGTTCGGGTAAACAACAAACAATAAACTCACCTTACAGGAACAGGTGGCACACTCTCTGGACGAGAACGACTGTCCAGAGGCGTAGATGTGCTGCCCGTACAGGCAGGTGCTCCCGGAGCCACCGGTGATCCCGTTGGCCGTGGCGTTGTCAAAACCGCACATGTCGTCCGGACACCGCGGGCAGCAATCGCCCGATCCCATTGGGAGTGGATTATCACAAGTCAGTGGTGGACACTCGAGCTTCCAGCAGTCGAATTCACCGTACTGTAAGAGAATCATTCATTACAATTAGACCCAGGAGTTCCGAATTCGTAAATTAGCGCACACTTACCAGACACTCGCACGTCTGACACTGGTAAATCCACTGCTCCCCACTGCGGAATGTCACATGCTTTAACTCCTGATGCTGACAGGACTCTTTGGGATCACACTGCGGACAGCATAGGTCACGCCCGCTACCTCTCCGCCAGGATGAACAGTTGCACGGTGGTTCCACACAGCTGATTACCCCCTTGGAGCAGGTGCAAACCTTGCACGGTTGATTCCGGGGTGAAATTTGGCCACCGTTCGGAATTTCGCTGTCCTCGAACATACAACTTAACCTACACTCGCTGGCGCTGGATAGCGCCGTCCCGCTGGCACGTTCCTCGGCCGACGGGCACACACACTCGAAATGTCCCTGCGTATTCACGCACCGGGCCGTCGGATGACAGCTGTGCGTGTTCAGATAGCACTCATCTATATCTACACAATCTTTTCCTTTGGTTTCAAATCCAGGCTTGCATTTGCAAAAGTACCTGAAAGGAGGGCGATCAGTCGAGCGTTCATACTCTAAAGTTAGAACCGATCTTACCATCCTGGCATGTTAACACAGTTCGTTGTCTCCTTACACCGGTGCACACCGGTCGCACATTCATCCAGATCCTTCTCGCAAGATTCGCCCATGTAGCCGGCACGGCACGTACACACTCCGGGCGTCCGGCATTCGCCCCCATTCAGACAAGTTTGATTGCACACCGCTAGATGGATCGATGGATGATCGAGAGAAAGGATGGTTTTTTGAGTTACCGTTTGTAACGGAAATCCAGCATACTCACGTTTACAGTCATACCCATCGCCCTCGTAGCCCGCCTTGCAACGGCAGTGATACGAGCCGGCCGTGTTGATGCAGTCCGCATGCTGGTTGCAACTGTGCATGTCCGGCGATTTGCACTCGTCCACCTCGACGCAGTTGAACTTGTCCAGCTGCCGGTAGCCGGGCAGACACTCGCACACGTACGAACCGAACGTGTTGACGCAGCGCGTGTTCAGATGGCAGTGATTACCATCAGAACCACCTTGCTGAGCGCATTCGTCGATGTCTGGTGGTGGCGCGGGGGTGTGAAAAAGAAATATGTTAGCGATTCTTCGCTCGATTTGTCATTTGGCGCCGTCACCGAATTGATGACACCCGCATTCGCTCGCTGGCTCGGGGGATCATGGGCAACTTTCTTCGCTGACACAAAAATGGCTAATCTCTTCCAGCTGCCCATATTCCGTAGGAGCAATCAACGAGACGAGACGCGGCATGTTTCTCGGGTCGGTCGCACCAAACTTAATTGGAGCTGATGTTTCGGGTTAGTATCACATCGTGTTGACAACGAGAAATCTCACGTATTAAAATAAAATATGAACTTTTTTTTTTCGATGGCTGAAAACGTTTCAGATGGGAGGGGTTAGGGTGAGCTACGGTTTTTTTTTGTTTATGAAAATGAGTATCATAAAACGCATTCATATATCTTCACCTTCTTTCGACTGAACCACTTCGTTTTTCTTTTTCTGTGAGTGTTTATTTTTGTGGTGTTGACGTCTGCCGTGCGTACCTCGTCGTCGTACTTTTTTACGCCTATGTGGAGTATCTAAATTATTGAATTATTTATTGAATTTTCTTAATTTATTAGCTTTATGTTTTGAGCTCTGTGTGTTTGCTTATTTAATTATAGTTTAGGGAGCATCAGGAGGAGAGAGTGTGGAACAGTATAAAAGGAAACATTGCTTGTCGAGAAGCAATAGCAGCAGCCGTAACTATCAAATGTAATAATGAGCATATAGACCTTGTTCACGTTTAGTCTATTTTTCTCTATCTATCACCCAAGGTTGAACTATTTCTTTATTTTTCCACTAACTTGTTTCCCTCTTGCTTGTACTGCTTTAAATCAAATGATGGTTTAGCGTCTACTGATCTAAGGTAACTTTGTTCATGCTTGACCGTAATTAACCCAATTTTGCCCAGTCTTTCTTTAAAGTGAATTGTTCACATCCGCTCAATGGTTCAGGAGTCAGTAAGATACCAAAGCAGCTAACCGCTCGGCAACCATGGGAAGAAAATCAGCAAAACTTTCGCGAAAGGATTTTGTTGACCCTCATGCAAAATCTTGGGTTGAAATTCCTCCTTGAGAAAACTGATGAACATATGTACATCATTCGACCGTCTCAAAGGTCCTTCAAAGGTTCCAAGAACGGATGACAGTGGACTATAAGCCACGAGGTGGATGAAAACTGGGAACAATGCGGAATCCGAATATTTCAATGCGAGACTTTGCCAAAAAACTAGATGTTTAGCAAAATTTCGTCTAGAGGGTAACGATCTGGATTGAAAACGTACAAGGTCAGCAGAGTGTTGCTAAAACGCGTGCCCTGAAACACTACACGAAGCTGCTAACGAAATACCGGTGCGACGTCATTCATGATGAGAGCTACATCAATGTGGATGTGGATGTGGATGTGGACAGGAATATTTCACAAGTTTGCTCTTGATGACCGTTTCAAACGGAAGAAGCTGTCGAAATTCGCCATGAAGTAACTGATGTTGCAGACCATATGCACTAGTTGCAAACGAACGGAACCATTCATAACCAAAGGCACCATAAACGATGAGACTTACAAAAATGAGTGCCTTCGAAAACGGTTTCTGTCGTTTTTGAGACAGCCCGATTAAATACCGTTGTTTTGACTCGATTTGGCTTCATACCATTACTACAAAACTCTGCAGGAGTGGTATGTGGCTAATTCTGTGTATTTTGAACAGAAAGACACGAACCCACCAAACTGTCCTGAACTCCGCCCAATCGAAACCTATTGGGTCATGATGAAACGAGTGCACAGACTCTCATAGAGGGCGTCAATGGCAAATGTCAAACATTTTACTTTAAACTCATTTAACTCATAAGATTTAACCGACGTCTGTAAGCTGGAATGACTACGTTTAACATTGAACTACTGGAAAAATTTGGTTTCATTTAGATAACTATAGCCAATTTACCAATCAATCTAAAGTGTCGCAATAATTATTGACTCACCCTTTAAATACCATGGAAGACAGGAAAAGTTAACGTAAAACATTTTGCATTTCGTTAGGGCTTGGACTTCCAATTGACTAAGTGCTGCATTCATCTTTTCAAAATGAAATAGAGTAAAAATATATGAGTTGATTTATTGCAGAAAAAATCGTCGAAAAAATCCGAAAAATATCTTTAGACCCAGAGCTCCGTGCCAGTTTCTGTTAGCTTTGGTCTCAAAACCAAAAAAATCTACAATTGAAATTTTGATATATTCTGAGAACCACTCAAATAACTGCCTCAGCTTAGATATAAATGTTCCAGAAGCATTTTTTCAAATTTTCTCAGACTTTAACAAACAACTTTGCAGAAAAAAGTGTGTCGATCCGACTCCACCAGAAAAAGTTATGACCGTCGAAAGGCAGCATATTTTAGCAAAAAAACAGCAAAGTACAGTAAACCCCCCGACATGCGCGGATTCCCTTGATGGTGGTCTGAAGTGATATATGGGCATTGACCTTTGTTGTTTCATCATCCTTCGTATATAGAAAGTTACTTCCTTCAGCAAAGTTCAAGAACTTCAAGCTCCACTCTCTGAAGAACTTCCATAAAGTTCTCTGAAGGACTTACCCGAAGTTTTGTGAAGAACTTCTCTGGTGTTCTCTGAAAAACTTCCCTGAAGTTCTATGAAAAACTTCCCTGAAGTTCTCTGAACAACTCTCCAGAAGTTCTCTGCGAAACTTCCCTGAAGTTCTCTGAAAGACTTCCCTGCAGTTCTCTTAAGAACTTCTTGAAGTTTTCTGAAAGACTTCCCTGAAGTTCTCTGAAGAATTTTTCTAAAGTTTTCTGCAGAACTTCCCTGAAGTTCTCTGCAGAACTTCCCTGAAGTTCGCTGCAAAACTTCTCTGAAGTTCTCTGAGGAACTTTCATAAAGTTGTCTGAAGAACTTCCATGAAGTTCTTTGAAGGACTAACCCGAAGTTGTCAGAAGAACGTACCAAAAATACCCATATTGGGGTATTCAGCCTCTTATGTGCACTAGCGATAAATATTCATTACAAAGTTCATAGGCAGACCAGAGAGATAATTCTGTACTATGAAGTCGACCGCCTGGAAGACCATGATTACTCGAATATATTTCTTGAAAACAATGAATTCATACATGATCTAGATACCAAAATACAGATATTACATAAAGTTCACATGAACACTAGCACCACGTAGCGGACGAATTCTGATCTAATGTGTACACCATTCAAACAGCACTGACCCCTCGAATATCTTTTTTGAAGATGCCGGAGACGCACGGAGTGAGATAGTTCTGAACTGTTGAGTCGAGCGTCTGGAAGCTCACAATTTTACAACTAACTTTCATGAAAACAGTAAATTTATACACGATCTAGATCTCAAAATACAGGTAACAAACAAAGTTCACATGTACACTAGTGCCACATAGCGGACGGTTTCTGAACTGATGTTAATACCATCCTTAAGGCCTCAATCAACCAAATCTTTGTCCAAGACACCAACTTGCTATATGTCAAGGATCTCGAGATTCAGGTTATAAAGTAAGTTTACATGCACACTAGCGCCGCGTAGTGAGATAATTCTGAACTTTTAAGTTACCCATCCTGAAGGCTACTGAACAACTTTGCTGAAGAAAGTAACTTCCTATGTACGAAGGATCACGAGATATTTTCTGATGAAACAACAAAGATCAATGCCCATATATCATTTGAGACCACCATCAAGGGGATCCGCGCATGTCGGGGGGTTTACTGTACTTTGCTGTTTTTTTGCTGAAATATGCTGACATTCAACGGTCATAACTTTTTCTGGTGAAGTCGGATCGACACACTTTTTTCTGCAAAGTTGTTTGTTAAAGTCTGGAAAAATTTGGAAAAATGCTTCTGGAACATTTATATTTAAGCTGAGGCAGTTATTTGAGTGGTTCTCAAAATATATCAAAATTTCAATTTTTGATGAAAATTTGTGAAGAAAAATGCAAATTGCTGAGGTCAAAATGCGATATTCGGTGGTTTGGGGACCAAGGCTAATGGAAACTGGCATGGAGCTCTGGCGTCAATGGCAAATGTCAAACATTTTACTTTAAACTCATTTAACTCATAAGATTTAACCGACGTCTGTAAGCTGGAATGACTACGTTTAACATTGAACTACTGGAAAAATTTGGTTTCATTTAGATAACTATAGCCAATTTACCAATCAATCTAAAGTGTCGCAATAATTATTGACTCACCCTTTAAATACCATGGAAGACAGGAAAAGTTAACGTAAAACATTTTGCATTTCGTTAGGGCTTGGACTTCCAATTGACTAAGTGCTGCATTCATCTTTTCAAAATGAAATAGAGTAAAAATATATGAGTTGATTTATTGCAGAAAAAATCGTCGAAAAAATCCGAAAAATATCTTTAGACCCAGAGCTCCGTGCCAGTTTCTGTTAGCTTTGGTCTCAAAACCAAAAAAAATCTACAATTGAAATTTTGATATATTCTGAGAACCACTCAAATAACTGCCTCAGCTTAGATATAAATGTTCCAGAAGCATTTTTTCAAATTTTCTCAGACTTTAACAAACAACTTTGCAGAAGAAAGTGAGTCGATCCGACTTCACCAGAAAAAGTTATGACCGTCGAAAGGCAGCATATTTTAGCAAAAAAACAGCAAAGTACAGTGAACCCCCGACATGCGCGGAATCCCTTGATGGTTGTCTGAAATGATATATGGGCATTGACCTTTGTTGTTTCATCATCCTTCGTATATAGAAAGTTACTTCCTTCAGCAAAGTTCAAGAACTTCAAGCTCCACTCTCTGAAGAACTTCCATAAAGTTCTCTGAAGGACTTACCCGAAGTTTTGTGAAGAACTTCTCTGGTGTTCTCTGAAAAACTTCCCTGAAGTTCTATGAAAAACTTCCCTGAAGTTCTCTGAACAACTCTCCAGAAGTTCTCTGCGAAACTTCCCTGAAGTTCTCTGAAAGACTTCCCTGCAGTTCTCTTAAGAACTTCTTGAAGTTTTCTGAAAGACTTCCCTGAAGTTCTCTGAAGAATTTTTCTAAAGTTTTCTGCAGAACTTCCCTGAAGTTCTCTGCAGAACTTCCCTGAAGTTCGCTGCAAAACTTCTCTGAAGTTCTCTGAGGAACTTTCATAAAGTTGTCTGAAGAACTTCCATGAAGTTCTTTGAAGGACTAACCCGAAGTTGTCAGAAGAACGTACCAAAAATACCCATATTGGGGTATTCAGCCTCTTATGTGCACTAGCGATAAATATTCATTACAAAGTTCATAGGCAGACCAGAGAGATAATTCTGTACTATGAAGTCGACCGCCTGGAAGACCATGATTACTCGAATATATTTCTTGAAAACAATGAATTCATACATGATCTAGATACCAAAATACAGATATTACATAAAGTTCACATGAACACTAGCACCACGTAGCGGACGAATTCTGATCTAATGTGTACACCATTCAAACAGCACTGACCCCTCGAATATCTTTTTTGAAGATGCCGGAGACGCACGGAGTGAGATAGTTCTGAACTGTTGAGTCGAGCGTCTGGAAGCTCACAATTTTACAACTAACTTTCATGAAAACAGTAAATTTATACACGATCTAGATCTCAAAATACAGGTAACAAACAAAGTTCACATGTACACTAGTGCCACATAGCGGACGGTTTCTGAACTGATGTTAATACCATCCTTAAGGCCTCAATCAACCAAATCTTTGTCCAAGACACCAACTTGCTATATGTCAAGGATCTCGAGATTCAGGTTATAAAGTAAGTTTACATGCACACTAGCGCCGCGTAGTGAGATAATTCTGAACTTTTAAGTTACCCATCCTGAAGGCTACTGAACAACTTTGCTGAAGAAAGTAACTTCCTATGTACGAAGGATCACGAGATATTTTCTGATGAAACAACAAAGATCAATGCCCATATATCATTTGAGACCACCATCAAGGGGATCCGCGCATGTCGGGGGGTTTACTGTACTTTGCTGTTTTTTTGCTGAAATATGCTGACATTCAACGGTCATAACTTTTTCTGGTGAAGTCGGATCGACACACTTTTTTCTGCAAAGTTGTTTGTTAAAGTCTGGAAAAATTTGGAAAAATGCTTCTGGAACATTTATATTTAAGCTGAGGCAGTTATTTGAGTGGTTATCAAAATATATCAAAATTTCAATTTTTGATGAAAATTTGTGAAGAAAAATGCAAATTGCTGAGGTCAAAATGCGATATTCGGTGGTTTGGGGACCAAGGCTAATGGAAACTGGCATGGAGCTCTGGGTCTAAAAATCTCTGTCGACCAGTGTTATGGAACAATGTGTGACATATTATAGATTAATGCAACAAAATTGATTTTTTTCTTATATGTGCAACATTTACTGATACGTAAGTGCAATATCTTTGTATTTTTAACATTCAAGAACTGCAATCAATCGTTACAGCATAGATTTTGCAATCATAAGTCAGGTTTCCTTGGTATTGACGAGCTACTTTGGACACTGTCAAACTAGCTGAAACAAAGCTCTAGATTGAAAACCATCACGGAAGCGGCGCATTACAACCGTGTCGCTATCTGGGATGTCCTTCGACCTGCTGGCCCACAACCGGTCGTTTTGGACATTGCTAGCCTGCTGCAGGAAAAAATAACTTTTCATCAGAAAAGACAAAGTCTCGTCCAGTGTGCGTATAGAGGAGAGTTTTGAAGATGCATCCCAGGTCCTGTTTAAGTACATGGTCGATTTTGAGACATTAAGATGAGATGAAAAAGTCAGAAGAATCTCACTCGAAAAGTCAATACTGAACTTGAACGTCAACTCCCGAACGCCAACACTACTAAACTAACATCGATGACGGTATCTTATTAGGAACCCGAGAAAAGGATTAAACCTTATTGATAAAAACTCTAAAACTAGCTTATCATTGTATGATCATTGAATATATTACCATTGAGGCTGAATAATCAGCAAAAATAACCAAAGGAACAGCAAAAAAAAAAATACTTGTATATTAAAAGCATATTGTATTATCACTGAGATCATCTTGATCAGAGATGGCATTTCGCACTAATGTTACGCCGACGCGTGAGATTTGTACCTTCACAGAGGATACAACCATAGGGCCGGTTCATAAACCACGTAGACTCATTTTTGAAAATCTCAGTTTTTTTGCCCCCCGCCCCCTCGTAGACTTTTCTCCATACAATTTTTTGAAATTTTGTATGGAGCGTAGACTTTGGTCAAACCCCCCCCCCTACAAAAGTCTACGTGGTTTATGAATAGCCCCATAGCTCACCGTAGATAAAGCAAAGTGCTCTTTTATTCGGTGGTAAAAAGACAGTGAAAATGTGCACCTGGGATGGGATGGCTTGGAGTGAGTGAACCACTCTCTCTTTCAAACGACCGCTCTCATATGCTCTCATCTGTCTTCTCCCACGTGCTCTCGCCTGCGATCGCTGTCCCGTACACTTGTGCTAGGACGCGCCAGTGCTCTTTCCGTGATTCGCTTGTGCGGTTGATAGTGAAAACTTCGTCGGAGTTTTAGAAAATGTCCGAAAAAAGGAAGCAGGAAGAAACATTCTTCTTTCTTCCTTTGTTATGTAGCGTCAAAGCAAATTTGCATTCGCTGTGGTATATTGGCAGAAGAGCCCACGCCACTGGGGCGCACGCGTCAGGGAATTTATCGGCATTCGCTTCTGTGAATTTGAGACCTCTCTTCTCACTCTAGAGCGATCGAGTATTGTGTGAATTAAAACCATTTTTTTCCACTCACTTGAGCTACCCGCATGCAAACACGGTGGTGAATATAAACAAGAGAGAAGAGCTCTCGTTGAGGCAGGAAGAGTGTGTGGAAAAATTAAAATCTCTCTTTACCACACTGAGAATATGGACATCACTGATCTTGATAACTAATCCTGAGTTGCGAGCAAATTTACTGAACTACAGGCATACCTCGATATAAAGCAGCTTTATTTTTCGACTTCTATCGGACATTCATCTATACAAATCATTGCAACCAGTAGATTGTAAATCGGCTTATATTTCGACAAAGATTTTTCATTAGGGTCTAACTGACAAACGTAAACAATAGCTTTTTCCGTGAATTTCTCGTCATTGAAAACTTGCCCAATGAATCCACCAAGGTCATTTCGAAGAGGAAGAGCTCGCCTATCCGATAGAATTGGAGGCTTACATGAGTAGCCTTTGTGCCACGAGAAATTTAAGGAAGAAGCCATTGCTTGCGTTTGTCAGTTAGACCCTAATGAAAAATCTTTGTCGATTTATCAGTATTTATCCAATAAGCCTACTACTTTTCTTGAATGAGGTATAGTTCGCGACAAATCAATGAAAATAAAGTTGCTTTATATCGAGATATGCCTGTAGCTCCAAATCATGTAATCAATTTGATTTCAAATTCTCACGCTAAGAACTGAAGTAATTCTTTCGATAAAAACATAATTTTTTGTACAAATATGCGGGTACTATTCCTAGTCTTGCATTCATTTAGTAACTTTCGTCAAAATTAGTATGTTTAAAATGATATCATATGATAATAAAGCTAGCCAATAATGATAACTATATTTGTTATGCAATAACAGTTGAAATCAAAATGATATTTGGTATAACAGAATTTGTTACTTATTTGATACCAGTTTGTTATTTTCCGTGGCTAGGAAAGTGTTTCATCTACTTGGCGAAAAACTTGAAGTAAGTCAATTTGATTATACATATATTTGAAAAGAGAACTGATGCTTCTTCTCTGGTCGATTTAAATGCATTTACCGTTCTTAACCTTTAGCGAATAAGTCAACAAAGAAGAAGAAGAAAAAGCCATTCGTTGAAATTAAAAAGAATATTTGTTTAAGCTCGTTTGCATTAGTTTCTATGGCTCCTTTGTAACTTTTCTCATTTTGAAAACAATTCTTTCCAATGAACAAATATTGAAAAAATTTAACTGTCTACAAGCTGATACAAAATCGCCAACTCTAGATTTCAAAATTAATTACAAACTCAACCAATAATGAGTGATAATAATTCAATCCAACGCTGCCTATTTGTTTGCCTTTGATCGCCCCAAATTGAACTTGACACGGTCTAGGTCCTTCAGATTTGTTTGTCCCATATATTTTTCCTCTACATTTCCATGCTGATTTATATGCACCGGATTTCCCACTGATTTTTGACAAATTAATGAGTCGGTATTTTCGCGTCTCACCTAATTGAACAAACTCATTTATTAAGTCACCCAGTCAACACACTTGCACCCCATGATATAGCGTCACATGCGAGTTGTTGGTGTTGTTGTTGGCGCTGCTTTCCCATCAGGCGCCACCGCCAAATAAAACGAAACAGTCGCCGAAAGCACAGCCGGAGTTTGCCAAAAATCTGACCACGACCGTTACACTTAACCTACACCTCCTCGGCCGGTTTTTATTAATTCGGCGGAATTATTAAGAGATTATTTGCGAAACGTGTCTGTCGTGGGAATCACATCACGCCACCGCACCGACGCCGACCGCAGACTATCGAAGAAGATGACGCCGATGACCGACGGTGCGGGATAATTAGCAAAGGAAACCGCACACGACGTGAGATAAACTATTTTTGGGGTGACAAAGTTCGGTGAGTGGCGAAAACCGAGTGCGGATAGGACGTGGTTGTCTAATAACAAGGTGTTTTTGGGTAAATTAATTTTGATTTGCATTGGCTCGTAGGTGGGTTTCCCCAGTCCCGGTGTTTGCTATACTTGGGGGAAACGTCACCGGGTGCTGGCGGGATGCTTATTAATATCGAACAACGTATTGAGATTTAAAGCGAAGAGGTGAAGATCAAGCCCATAAATTTCCATACGTTTTTGAACATTTAAATTTGGCAGGAATATTAATAGATCGATTCATGGAGTTATTAATATTCATGTCTCGTTGATCGAAGTTGCTAAAAATTTTAGCATCGAATGACAACTTGTCTTTTTTTTTAATGAAATTTTGATTAAATTTTGAATTTGTCTGAACTTCCAAACTTCTTTGAAAAGGTCCAAATTTATAAAAAAAAGCTTCCCAATGTACGCTAATGTTTTCAGAAAAAAATCCTGGTATATTCTGGAAGCTTTGTCATTGTACGCATAACGGATGAATGTTTACCCTGGAATCTCCTAACACGATTATTGGAACCTACCGTTTTTAGCGTACCACGACATGTGAAAT
This sequence comes from Aedes koreicus, assembly GCA_024533555.2. Classification (NCBI taxonomy): domain Eukaryota; kingdom Metazoa; phylum Arthropoda; class Insecta; order Diptera; family Culicidae; genus Aedes; species Aedes koreicus. The sequence continues at coordinate 132,435 of JAHHFK020004488.1, forward strand.
CGTTGCAGTTTATTTGATTCGTGCCTTCAAAAATTCGAATTGGAAAAGCCAATCGGCCATTGTTGGATTTAATTGACCTTCCTTAAGGCGATATCGTCATTCGTTAGAATCGACACATATGAATATAATGTTTTAGCTTATTAATAAAAACGCCATGAAAAGCATCTTTCTGAGTGCAATCGTTGTAGAGTTACTTTTTAGACAAATTCGTGAAGTTTGTTATATTTAGCAAATTTTTAGATCTTAGCTTAGATCTGTTGAACTGGGAGGCCAGTTATCCTTGGTCAAAAAGTCGATCAAATTTGGCCGACACCAGTTTTGGACTCAATTCGCTGTATGAGTAGGCGCTCCGTCCAGCTGAAACGCGTAATCATCCATCCCGTTGATTTTTTTCTGAGCTTGGCTTCACGACATGCGACAAAATTTCCGTTTTATAATATAAAGCGTTGATCTTAATGCCTTTCGCGATGAAAACAGGCGGTAGCTTGCCGGGCTTACAAATACCCCCCAAACCATCACGGTAGCTGCGCTTTGGAACCGTGGAAAATTTCTGTCGCTATATGGGATATCCTTAGACCTGCAGGGCCACAACCTATCGTTTTGGACATTGTGAGACTGCTGCAGGACAAATAACTTTTCATCGGAAAAGACAAAGTCTAGCCCAGCGTGCCGCGATAGTAGGAGAGTTGCTCTTTCAAGCCTTTTCTTCATGGATCATTCCAAAATTTACCTTTCTTTGAAAGCTTGGCATCACAGGTCCTGGTTAGGTACATTGTGCATGGTCGATTTCAAGAAATTAATATCAGCGGCCATTTTACGTACAGAGCGTTGTGATTTTCGTCGAATTTGTTCCCTGACGGTCTTAATCACTCGTTCAGTCCTAGCTGAACGTTTTCGGCCGGATCTTTTCCGGACATCCAACGAGGAAATCTCACGGTACCTTCTAATGGTTCAATATACTTTACTCCCAAGTTCTTCAAACTCTTGAAAATAGCGCCTGGGGGCTCTCTGCTAAAAACTTTTTTATCACCACAGTACGAAATTCTTTCATCAATGATAAAAGATGGACACTGAATGAACATAATCAAACAGAACTCTCAGTGGTTTGTCCAAACACAGTGCAAGATAACACCTATCCAGATAGATCGTATATGAACTGTAGCTTCACCACTACGACGAGATGGAATAGTGTATGAGTATATATTGGACACGCTGTCATTGCCAAGGGGTCATACATAGTACTTAGTGGAATTTAAAAAGTTACTGAGTGGAATTCAGAAATATTTTACTCTCTGCAGTTTTTTCTTGCCATGCTTAAATATTAAAATAAATTCATGAATAATTGAATAATCTTATTTTCATTATCAAATATTTTTTGCTGTTCCATTCCTCTAGTACCTTCTATTTGCTTAAGAGAACTTGTGATATAGCTGAGATAATAATTTGAGATTTGATGAAGAAAACTTTATTTTTGCAGTTACTGTAGATGACTCTTGTACTGAGGAATTCAGTTCTAGAAAAACACATTTATTTTCCTGGCAATGTGCTTAATTTGCATTTGTGATTTTAAGTTCAAGAAAAATTGATTAACATCCATCACGCCAAATTCATGAGCTCAAATCTCATTCCCGGGCAAGTTACGAAAATATCCAAAGAGATGAACCAGCCCAAGGCTGAAAATCTCGATAATCAAGACAAAAAAAAAAAGAAAATATCCAAAGAGGTGTTTGAATGACTACGAAGGAAGATAAGCCAGCCCAAGATAAGCTTGATCATCAAGAAAAAAAAAAACATAGGGGAAGGTGCTCTAATGTGGGTCTATGAATCTAGGCTTCGGCCTACGCTTAAAATTCGAAGCATATATAAATTCACTATTTTTGAAAACCAAAAATATACAATCACTGATAAAAAAGTAATGATAATATCTATGTGTCCCACACATGAATTTTTGCCATTCGATCAACAAATGATATCTATTTGTAACCACAAATACTTTCTCGGTGTACACATAACCACTATGTGTGGCCACAAATACTTTTCATTTGCCACATAAATGTCATATGTGTTTCTCAAGGGTTCTGTTTATGTGTGAACAAATGAATATTATGTGGAATTTTACATGGATTTTTGCTATTAAATATGTGTGGATTTTTACCCGTGAGTATGGTCTCACTGACATATCAATATAAAGAAAAATTAAAGACAGGCATTTTTTAACGATGTGGGTGGCCGAGTTCAAAATCCATAGACCCACATTGAAGCACTTTCGCCTATATAAGGATAACGTAAAGCAGATACGATAGCTTTCAAATTACCTACCATGAAAACGAGCTTTCTCTGACAATTCCAAATTCTTAGCGAATTAATTGAAACGATACAATCGATTGAATGTAAAGTTGGGGGAAAAGGGGTCAAAATGGGTCACTTAATGAAGTTGGTCCAAGACGAAATTGGCACCATTTTTTTAAAAGTTATTCAGTTCGGATTGATTGTTTAGTACAGCAAAACTTCAGTGGCAGTTCGAAGAGAAACTGCTTTATTCACTAATCAATGTTAAATTGGGGAAAAAGTACCAAAATGCGTCACTCAGAGTTGTTTGCTCTAAACGGAAATAACACCATTCGATTTTCTAATTTCTTCCTTTAAGTATTGATACTTAGGTATATGTGTTTCATTTATCGAAAAAAAGTGCGGTTTCGGGTTCCATTTTGACCGCTCTCCGATTCTTTGGTCGATGTGGAATGCAGTACGTTCTTTAAACCAAAAAACATCCTCATCTAAGGATTGTATCGAAAATAAACTGGCAACGCTTATGATGCACTCACACAAACACGCGTAAGACTGTCGGTCTGAGCCTACCTACATTCGACGCGTTCATCTGTCAACAACTTGATCAGCTCCTGAACTTTCGGTAAACAGTGATCGTTTTCGAGATACCGTGAAACGAAAATAGTGTTAAAATTTAAGTGGTAGACACATGGCTTCGTGAGAGGGATGACTCGATGAACAAAATAGCGACACCATTCGGAATTCATCACGACAGCGTATAATCTATCATCAACAAGTTCGGGGAACTCTACTCGTTCGATGAGCTGCCAAGAAGAGGAAGAAAATCAGGTTCGGTTAACCCAAAATTGGATCGGAAGGTAGTCAACCTCATCTTTCGGAACAGATCGATGTCGATTCGTGATTTGGTCAAAAAGGCTGGTGTTAAGAATCAAGATGCGCAACAACTCAATATAATATTGAGAGTGAGTGACCTAAGCTTGAATATGTCAAGTGGTAACACAGCGAATGGCGAAGAAGATGAAAGAGACGAAATAACCGATGTTACTCTGTTTGCATGACCGATCGGGCTCGATGGTTTGAATGTATGTTCACTGCTGCTTCGACTCTGTGACTTACAAGAAGCAGAAAATAGCAAACAAATTGTTGAGTAAGAATTCAGGGCGACAACCAGAGTCAAAAAGTTAACCAGTCTACTTTTGCAACAACCGCCTGCCTGCGTTTTGATCGATTGCGAAACATATGTGAAAGAGGACCCCAGAACGCTTCCAGGACCGCAATTTTGCACCAAGGTCATCGGCAAAGATGGGAGCATCTCCAAAAAATGGGTGGGGGTGTTTGGAAAAAATGGCATTTGTTCGGGGGGTCAAGGGTTGGTTTGTTTTTAAGTATGGGGTTTCGGTGGGTGGTTGGAGGAAAAGGTTCTTTTGGTATATAAAAAAAATCTTATGTTTTGGCTTGATTTGGCGTCAGCCCATTACGCCAAACCCACAGTTCAATGGATGCAAGAAAATGGAGTTGATTTAGTTGAGAAAGATATCAATTCTCCCAATTGTCCACAGCTTCGTCCAATCGAACACTACTGGTCTATCGTCAAGCGCAAATTCAAGAAGAGTGGTAAAAGTGCAAGACCATGGCAGATTTCAAAAAGAATTGTTCTGTGATTTCCAGAAATTGTTGCATTTTCTAATTGTTGTAAACTAATGTCCAAAACCTCACGGTGGAGTCAAATCCAAAATCAGAAAATTCTGAAAATAAAGTAGCATTGACTCATTTATTTTTCACTTTGATTGTTGTTTTTGTATTCTCCCAATGTACGGAGTAACGATCTATGATGATATTGCTGCTGACAAATTTCATCATTTTTTTTTGTTTAAACTAAGTTAACGTGACTTAAATGATACAGTTGGTTTTAATATTTTGTTGTTTTTTAATTCATGCTATGAGAAAACATGTTTTGCTAGTTGTAGTTCGATACAGTCTTTTGACGGTATACAGTAGAGTGCAACCATTTATTTTACATGCCACTTCTGGTCCAAAATTAATTCAATATTCACTCAAATTAAATTAATGAACAATATTAACCCACATCCAAAGCAGGTTGAAGTTTTTTTTTGTATAAAAAATGAAAGAAAGCAACGGTTCCGTTTTTTAACAGTTTTTCATATCAATAAACTGCCAATAACGTGAATACTTAATACGTCACCTAGCGGAAAAATGGTAGCCGTGGTCTTTCTCCATACATTTTAATGATTTTTCCTATAAGAGTTTCAACCTGCTTTGAAACTGGGTAAATGTTCATCATTTGATTCACGATATTCAGATATTTTTGGCATCCTACTATACCGTCTGTTGTTCGACTACATACTGCCTGGTATCTTCAAACCCTGGTTAATGGACTAGACGCAAAGGCAAAGTAGTTGATTTTAGTTTTTGTTATTGACCCTAATCACAAATAAAAAAAATTGCAGCATGGTCTAAAAATCAGATTCCGTGTAAGGCAACATCCACCGTGTACTAGAAAACCCGATTGCTTTGCCCACTGCAATTGAATTGACGTTTGCTTTGGTAATGTTTATTTTTCAAATTTACATCGAGAAAAACAACGAGGGTTATTCCGAGAGTCGAAGTGACGTTTGTCACTTGGTGAAGTGAGAAAAGTAACCTGCAGTGACGTGACTCTCCATTTGATATACCCAGAAGGGTCACGTCACTGCAGGTGACTTTTCTCACTTCACCAAGTTCGACATTTTGTAACTTGTAACTTGTCACTTCGACTCTCGGAATAACCCTCAATTACTGTATGAATATTTTGATTGAGATCAAATTAAGCAACTTAGAAATGTACAAATGTGTACAAAGGTGTTCTTATTAGAGTTTCTCCAAATGATCAACAAATTTATTCCTCGTAAGAACTCTTATGAATTTTTCGTTGCTCATTTTTGTTTTACAAATATAAATAATAACTAAATCATTTTACGAAACAAAAACAGACTGAACGGGTTTAAATTGAAGGTATATTTTGATTACTTAGAACCGATAATTATTCATAAGAAATTAAATGAGTCAAAGCTTTTGGAAAATGTTTGCATGTGGACAACTGATTCAACTGAGGTGATTTCAAATCCTTAGTCAGCTCTAATCATAGGCAGTTGATCTCAATGCTAGATATTATATTCAGCTGTTTAAATCCTCCAGCTTCTCAAGGGCTGAAAACTACCAATCCGAAACCAAAAGATATATCTTTCCGAGAGCTGAAATTGCATACTTCTGCCATATTGCCATCGATGGCAGTGGTTCACTATCTGTTTCCATTTAATTTAATGCTCGCAGAATCTTGCGTATTTACTGCTGTCAGTCTTGACAAAAGTCATGCTCGTCAGGTTAAAAAGCGTAGATTTTCAGGCAACATAACATTGACTACCTATAAGTCCTATGCGAAAATCAAATTATAACTCGAGACAACAAACGTAACGAGAAGAATGAACGTCCGATTTTCAAAATGCTTTGGTATACATTTATGTAAACAGGTTCATTTTCAATATGAATTTCTAAATGTCAGAAATGAAATTACATAAACCACAATGAATACCAATTACCCGTCGGAATCGGAAAACATGCAAGGGTAGCCCAGTCCAGCGTATTCTTGCTCAACATTGCTAGCATCTATTCTTCTGGGACAATGATGACGGCCCTGGTTGTTCCATGTTCGTATTAGGATTCAAAATCACTTAATAATAAAAAAAATCATCACATGAGATGATATTCAGATTTCGTCTAATGAAATTCATGCTAACCGATTGACAATCAAAACAACAGTGACAGCAGATTTTTGACCCGCACTTAGAGCCGACTTCATTTATTGCAGCAAACAAAATTCAGTTGGCATAGAAGTGATAGCGGTAACCATGAAAACCGGGAAAGTAGACATCATCATTACACTGGGATAAAATCATTTTCACTTCGCATGGACATTTCTTGAAAATCCAAGGCACTGACTGCAGTACACACTAAGAAAATTTTCCAGTATTCGGTAATTTTTTACCGAACTTTCAACAACTGAACCTTCGGTTATCCGATTTAACGGATTTCGGTAAAATTTGATAAATTCCGGTAATTTTTTTACCGGAATACTGTAAAATTTCACCGAATTTGATAAATCGGATTACCGAACGTTCAGCTGTTGAAAGTTCGGTAAAAAATTACCGAATACTTAAAATTTTCTTAGTGTGTACAGTAAGACTTCTCTTGAAGTCTGGTATGGAAAATGATTATAGTTTCCTAGATTTGAACCTTAAAAATTTCGAAGTGGTGATGAAAATCGGTCGTGATGATTGGCCATTTTTAGATTCTAGCAACCTTCACCTTGAATTTTCATTGAAAAACGAACCCAGTTTATGTAGAGTCAAATGCATTGCCAACTAGACCAAAATCCGCTCGAGCAATTACGATGTTTAAATCTTACAAAACTCATAAGCAAGATAAGAAATGAAAACTTCAAACTTAATTTCCCAAAGCAGTTTGTCTCACGACACACTTGATCATAATCCTCGAGGAATCGCGCGTCTTCATCAAATTTTAAGGGATCATCATCATGCGTGGTTGGAATGTGACTTTAAGAACTACCCCGCAGTTGATTTATTTCGCCGAAGAAAATCAATTTTACTCTGTTCAATTCAGCCACGATTAACAGGCTTGTTGGTGCAACAAGAGGGGAGCGTAAATAGCACCTAATTACTACCATTTCCCGCCCGTTTAGCATTGTGGGTCGGGCAACCACTTTGTTGCGGAGAGTTGCACGTTGAAATGCTCCCACCCGAACGGGGCCGGCCGGATGGTGTCTGTGTTTGCATGAGAAGTTTGGTGGAATGAGAGTTTGTAAGTGGCTTAACGCAAAGAACCGGGAGGTGGTTATTAGAATTCCATGTTAACCCCATTTTCCCTCTCTACCATTGATTGTGGTTACAATGATGATGGCGCGATGGTGTAAGTTGGGTGATGTGGGGGACTTATGGGTGATACTTTTCCATTTCGTTAATAATATTCTGTTCTTCCGTGGCTCTGTTGTTACTGTTGTTGGTAGAGTGTTAAAGAAGCATTTCCACTCCACAAGTACGAAGAGGGTAAGAGCTAAAGAGATTACGATTATTATGATGATTGAGTTTTTCTTATTTTTTAGTTGGTTGGGTTGATTGGTTACAATTTGTGTTTATTAGAATGCAATACCAGGTGTGTTGATTGGTATGAGTGAGTATGTGTGTGTATAAAGTGTGTTTATTTATTATGGTTTGGTTTAGTGTTGTTGACCTCCAACCTAGAAGTGTATTTTCGTGGTACGAGACTCAACGGTTAGCAGTGTTTCCTGTGTATCACCTAAGTTAACGTTGTGTGTGTTCATCGATGAAGCCCAATATGAGAAGGTTCTGTATCTCACCAGGATTAGATAATGAATGCGTTTTATAGGTTAAAGTTCACTGATGAGACTCAAATTAGGAATGATTGTGGTTTACGATACAGGGAACTAGAACAATTCAAATGAGATTTTTTGTAGTTAATGAGATTATGAATAAGGACTTACCAGAGCAGTCATACCCATCTCCGTGGAAGCCCGAGCGACAGGTACACGTGTACTTGGTGTTAAGATTAAGACACGTAGCGTTAGTATGACATGCGTGACCCTTTGAGCAATAGTCCACTCCTGGAATTTCGATATTTATCAGGCCGAAAGCGATGATTTTGTAGCGGAGGGTCATTCAACCGCGGAGATTTGGCCGAAAGGGTCATGGTTGTGTGGCGCGTTGGTTGGTTGTTAGTCCAAGATGATGGGAAGATTGTTTTGACGATGTTAGGTTTAGCAAGTAGTACATAGCCCAATTGGAGTTGATTTGTTATTATTTACGAAAGCACAGCACGCACAGCCAATTTTGCGGGATGATGAATTCACGATGGGATGGAATCGTTTCGTTGGAATGGAAGTGGCCAAGGCAAACATTCAGCAGGATAGCAGGGTGGTAGCAGAAGAAGCACGTCGTAAGGTACCGATTATATGTTTTGTAGTTATAGTTTTTGAAGAAAGCAATTTTATTTTGGAGGAAAAGAGCAGAAACAAAACGAAAACCGATTAATATTAGTATACGAAACCTGTGAAAAGATTGAGAAGCTTCTTGGAGGTATTATTTCGTGGAGCAGTTTGTTAGCATCCAGCAATAGGTCATAAATTAATCAAAGCGTTAAGGAACAAATTTTGGAATGATTTGTTTGAGGTTTAGAATAGATTATAACATCTTCTAACAAAAGGTGAGGTTGCTCAATGCACATTTATGCTAGGAAGAGAAAAGAAGAGAAACGAGAAGAAATGAGAGACAATGTTAAAATACATTATACCAAGTACAGTGAAACCTGATTGAGAACATTATGAATCAACAGGGTAGGATTCAATTCAACGTATCTCTTCCGCGGGAATGAAATAAATTTCCTTATAAATTGAAACGTTTAACAATAACAATTTCTAACGGGACAGCATGAGCGCTATCGATCGTCCCGATCTTCAACAAATTTGGTATCGAAACTGGCCTCTCGCAGCTCGTCCTGCTCGACTTCATTGACCTCGACCTCATCGAGCCGTTCGAGTTGGTCTTGTTCAAATTTACGCTGGTTCGTTGCCCCTGCTGCGAAACCAAACGATTCATGACTATTGCTGTTGCCGTTTGCATCCGGCTGGCCTAGGATAGCGACACTGGACCGTAGCTGGTCCGATTCTAAGATAAGCAGTCGCCCCTGTCCCTGCTCCTCCTCTTCCTCCTCCTGTTCCTCCGCCTCAACTTCCACCTGTAGCTCCGCGTCAGTGTCAGTGCGGGCCAGCGTCGACGCTGGCCAGAATGAACCGTCGGCGTTGACCCTGACGGGATCTGAATAGTACTGACGGGAATGCTGACTGTCGCCGACCATACCTTGACAATATTTACAGCAATCGTCCGGCACCGCAATTTGCTGCTCCGGGGGGCACTTGGGCTCCGGACACTCCAGTATATCACACATCATATTGCCGTTGATGCACGAGCAGTTTCGACAGCCTAGGATCTGCTTCTCGCCGTGTTCATAGTCTTTCTTATTAATATAACAATTTTCTGGAAAGAGGCAAGGTGAGAAAAAAAGATGAATCGTTATTGAATGGAATAATTTAATGAACTAAAAAAATGTTGGTTTTTTTCGAAGTATGGCACGGTATCAATGTTTGGATTTTGTTGGTTGAAGTTTATATTAAGCTTCTGTAGCAAGAACTACCTCTTTCAAACTGAGTATTCTAGATTCACTTGTACACACAAAAAAAAAAAATATATAACATCCAATGTAAGACTATATCTATTATTAGATTATTGTTGTTTCTTCTTTCACTTGTACCGGAGAGCTTTTTAAAACGTATCCGCATTCATGTTTTCTAACTTTGTCAAATCATTATTCCGAGATAAAGCATAATTTTCTACCAGTGTATGGTTTTGCTGTCAGTGGAGACATTCATATTTGTAACTGTGCAAATGTTTCAAACTTACGGTCTTTAAAATAGCGTCACGACAACATGAAGTGAGAAATCTTATTTTGGACAAATGACTAGAATATGCAAAACGTTCTCAGTAAACTGTCGGAAAATTGGTCGTTTTTTTTATTATCTTATTTTTTTTTTTTTTATAAAACTCTAAAAAAGTCTCCGGAAACAGTCTCAAATGTAGTTTCTGTAGACTAATCCAAAGAAAGCCGCCTAAGCAGGCTAAAGAGGGAACAC